>CM038464.1:39365294-39776352 GCA_021464415.1 Lonicera japonica
CACAACAAGAATTCTATTTCTCTAAATAGCGGAAAGAATAATAAAAGATCTCTTTCTTTCTAGTGCAATTATATTCTTTCTAGTTTTTTTTTCCCGTTCCTGTTCTCCTTTCTCAGAAAAAAGGACTATTATTAGTTAACGAATTGATGGATTAGTAGGGGTCACTAAATGATTGAGACATTAAACGTTACTGCACTAATGATTGACTAACTAAAATCTGGGCATACTTTTTTAAATATTTGATATAACTTACCAAGAGAATTTTTAAGTCTACATTAGGACAAAGTAAAAATGGATGAAATTATCTATTGCTTCAACACTGCAAGACTGAATTAGGCCAATTCAGAAAAACTTTTCATGAAAACAATAAACAAATTAAGCTAGGCACTTTCCTAGTTTTGTACATGAAAATGAGATTATCATATAATAATTCGATCGTAAGTGTCTGGTTTTAAAAGTAGTATGCCTAACCTATTCTGCTCTGGGTTTTAGAAATTAAAATTGGAAGATGCAAACATGACACATTTTTACAGCAAAAGTTATAAGAAATAAGAAAACTTCTACCGGCACAAGCCGGTGACACATTCAAGAGATATAATGATATATGTATTGTTAATACATTGTCAATGAACTAGGTCCGTCGTAAGTATAATTTATACAAATTAGTGCTAACACAGATAACATATCACGTGTTCTCAATATGTCTGCAACTGTGTCTCCGAAAATAAGTTTCAATCTCATTTGTTACTTACACAACACAATAAAAAAGGAGACTGGGTACTACGGCAGCTAGAATGAGGAAGTTATCTTTGGGTATCTCATTGTACGGTATTTGGTGGGAGATGAAATTGAGAATTTTTCAAAATGGTGCAAGAACTAACTGTGGAAGGTGCATGTAATTAAAGAGATCGAGAGAGAATCATGTTGTAGGTAGGACTTGGAGATGGAGAGCCGAGCGAAAAATTTGAGCACGGGGTGCTTTCTAAAAACTGAATGCTGTTTGATTGTTAATAAAAAATTTACTTACTAGAAAAATGAAAGTTCAGTATTTTTAGACACAAATTAAAAAATGCAACATTTAAGACTATTTTTTTTCCCTCCATATGCTTTTGCAGCTGCTAAAATTCTACTCGGTAAACTCATAGTTGAATTCAGAGCTGATTCCAGTGCGCTACCACTAAACCACTTGCTAGTTATTCATTTCAGACTACCTTGTGTAACTATTAATTCAAGGGGATTCGGAGCATGTGAGACTTGAAATACGAAACCACAAAGTTCAGATTTTATATGGGAGTAACTTACGGGTATAGCTTATTCATTCAAGTTGGGTATGAATTGAGTATCTTTAAGATCGAGGTTGGAAAAATAGTTATTTTTGGTCATATTTAGAGAAATTTTATTTAAAATTGAATTATTAGTTTTGAAGGATTATTATGGATTCGTATTCTCCTCCTCGAGTACATCGAAGTGGTATACTTATTTGCTCAAATTGGATATCGGGTGAGTAAGAAATTGTCACTCAAAGTGAGCTACTTGAAATGAAAAATGGAGAGTTTAAGAATGAGAATTCTTGTCCACCTTGTGTCTCACATTGGAACTTTGTGAGAAAATTTGCTGGTTTATAAGACATTATATCTTTCGCACTGGGATCAGTATTTTTATACACAAAATAAAAAACGCAACATTTCGGACTAACTTCTTTATTTTTTTCACTAATGCTTTACTGCTGCCATAATTTGACTTGGGGAGCTCTTTGTCCAACCGAGCTGATCCTAGTGCGCTACCACCAGACCACTTGCTGGTAGTTCGTTTCGAACTACCTTATGTAACTATTATTAATTCAAGGGGATTAGGAGCATGCAAGACTTGAATTACGAAGCCTCTAAGTTCAGATTTTAGACGGGAGTAACTTACGGGTATAGCTCAGTCATTCAAACTGGGTATGAATCGAGTATTTTTAAGATTGATGTTGAAAAAATAGTTAATTTTGGCTATTTTAGAGCAATTTTAAAACAGAATGATCAGTTTTGAAAGATTATTACAGATTCATGTTATCTTCCGTGGGTATATCGAAGTGGTATACTTATTTGCTCAAAATAGATATTGGGTAATTGAGAAATTGTCAGCCAAAGTAACCTACTTGAAATGAAAAATGGAGAGTTTAAGAATGATAATTCTTATGCCCCACATTAGAACTTTGTGATAAAATTATTTTAAGGAGATTGTTTGATATATAAATTAGAAAATGGAGAGTTTAAGAATGGGAATTTCTTTTGTCCCACATTAGAACAATTGTTCATTAGTTATTATAGAATATAGATTCTGATAAATATGCACAACTTGAATATTTTGGCATCAAGGGGATTTAAAAAAAACACCATATATAACTTTCGCGGGGAAACCCCATGTACTTAGCAGGCACACGCCTTAACCACTCGGCCAAAGCGACTTGTGCCCCAACATCTCAAATGTTTTTTTAGAACATTCTCGATCGGTTGAGTACTATTCTCTTCGTACTCTCCAGCCAGGCCTTAGATTATTGTTCGAAAGAAATGAGGATACGTTAATATTATACATTTTTTAAATGGGAATTAAATTATATTTAGAAAATTAACTAAAAATATTACAATTAAATAAAAAGAGAAACAGAAATAGAAATAGAAATAGAACTAGAACTAAAACTAGAACTAGGTGATATGCTTTGGGACAAAAGATGGAATTTAATATATTCATCATATCTCAAAAAGAAATAACTGGACTCTTAATTTAAGATATATATTAAAAGAAAAATAAAACTAAAATCAAATAAATCAAAATAGTTCCTGACATTTTATTTACCTCAACACTAACAAATTTTATTTCACCAAACCAAACCAAACCAAATCAAATTAAACAACTGGAAATAATGTCTAGTACTAAAACCATGCAGTACTAGAAGGTCCATACAATGATGAAAAATCAGCACTACTTTGTTCATGCAAAATGGAAGAGTAATTAAAGCTTGAAGATGGAGGTTCCATTTCCATTTGCTCTGTTTGATGATGAGCACTGAAGAAGGCAATTTGTGCTTGTGTTTTAGCCAGTTGACTTTGTGTGTTATATATTTCTTGATGTAACAGTGTTATCTTTCCAACACAACCATACACTGGATCTTGAATTCGACACTTCGCCTCGTAATATAGAGAATCTGCTGCTTCTGCCCGTTGTTGAACTGGGAGTTGCTGATAATATCGTAAAATAATTAAGAGATAACAAGAAAATTAAAGGAAAAAAAGATTGTCATTAAATTCTATAACATATAGTACGTAAAACGTAAGCAAACTCTCCTGTGTTTTTAACAAAAAATCGGTCGCCTGGCCTTTTCTTATGTTTTGCAAAATACCTATCTTTTATATAAAAACTTTTTTATTTTACATCAGGTGTAAATTAGACATGTCTCATATATACACGTACACGTATATATATAAATCGAGGCGTCGTGTTTACGGAGATACAAATTAGCGGTCCTTAATAATGAATTTTGTCGCCAATGTATTGAAGCAAGACTAGCTTATTTAGCAACATAATTTCATTAGTAAAGTTTGATCCATGCATGAAATATGGACCATCCGTATTTGAGACTGGTTATATATATATATCTTAAGAGGACCGCAATATATACATTGTTGTGTGTATATAATTAATGTGTATGCATAAATATTTAGATACTAGCTAACGCAAAAAAATAATTGAAGAACTACCTATATATTAATTATATATATTAAAATAATAATAGTATTTAATTATGTGAATAAAAAAATTAATATATGTATATTTGTATGATATATATATACGGATATACCTGAAGCATCTTTCCAACATTACTAGCTCCATAGATTCTGTGAACACAAGCAAATCTGTGAGGATTATTTGAAGGAAAATAAGGAGAGAAAATGCAATCCGAAGCACATCTTCTTCTTAGATATTTGCAAGCTGCACATCTACTTGTGGAACTATTACTACTACTGCTCATGATGATCATATATATATATAAATAATCCAGTATCAAAATCTATGTACCCACAAAGATTCTCTGAATCTCTCACTTAATTTTCTTGTAAGAAGAAAATCTAGCAAATGGAGATTTTTCTGAAAGGATCTAGCTAATGGAGATTTTAAATATATGGTGAGTTGTTTGTATTAAGGTAAGATTTTTGAAATGGAGAGAAAATTTCAACGGCTAGAAATTTTTTAAAATTTAGGTTTTGTAAGGAAGGCAAGCTTCTATTTTTGGAGATAAAAGTTGGCAAGTGTATACATTTGTATATATATATCAATTAAAAAAATAGATATGTATACATACATATATTATGGTCAAAATGCATGAGCATTGTACGTATGTGATTGTTACAACTCATAAATAATTAAATATATAAATTAAATTAATAAAAGTTACATGTAAATAAAAAAAATTTAAACTAGACAAAGATAAATCGAAGAGTTTGGATATTTATGGTATAAAAAGTGCGTTGATTTGTAGAACTGCAGAGCAAAAATACAGAGAGGGAGAGAAGGAATAGAGTAAAAATTGTGGCACTTTAAATTGGAACTTATCAATAAATTAGATGGTATGATTGTTTATTCTTTATATGAGTTGACAGTGTTCGAACTCCATCAGCAGTACACGAGGCAATTGATTAAATCCCTTAAGGGATGATGATCCAGGTATAACAAATTCAGAGTGAAAGCAAGCTCATATTCCGTTAGGGGCATTTTCAAAAAGATCTGTTTAACGGACAGTTCCATTAGAGATAACTATCTCTATTTGTGTAACCTATTATAATTTATTAATAAAAATTTTTGCCTTAGTCCGAGTGAAATGTAACAAGAATCCTAATTGACTCTGAAATTTAGATGAACCCTAAATGAACAAAAATAATAGTACTGCCAATACTAAACTAATAAAAATTAAGTAAATTGATCCCTATGAAAAAGCCCTACTGATAAATCGCTCGATCTATAAAAGAGAAGGGTAAATTTGTCCAATTACTTATAGTGTAAAACACTTAAATGTAAAATTCCTAATAAAAAAAGATTAAATAGAAGATTTTAACTTCGAAAAATAGAGTATAATTTTATTTCTAACCAATTGATAAAAATACAATACACTTTATTATAAAACACCCAAAATCATTCACATTTTTATAATTAATATAGGTGTTTGGATATTTCCCGGAAATAAGTTATTCATGTGTGGAGGAGATATGCGAACATGGTTCAGTTTTCCAACCTATTAGTTTAGTTTTCATTCAATCTTGGTACTTTTAATGGTTTTTGACCCATATGTGTTCCAGTCGAGAGCTTAATCGATGTAATTTTAGCCTATAATTTTCAAAATTCAATGAAAATCAAGGTGAAAATGATTGATTGAAGGGAGGATTTGTGTAGCATAACTTTAATTTGATTTTATAGGGTTGATCTAATGATTTGGAGCTTGATGTAGCTCTTTTGGCGAGTATTTGGAACATATTCTCTAGGCAAGTTGATTGGTGTTTTGTTAGGGTTTTGGCCAGTTTTTTTTATGGTGGAATTGTCGCGCTGGTCAAAAAGTTAGAACCAGCTGACCGAAAAATGAGAATAGTTTGATTTCCAAGTAATTATTAGAAATTAAAGAAACAAGTCCATTGACTGATTCGGGCTCAAGTTAAAATTAGGGTTATTTAAAAAACAGGTGACTTCTACTCGTGCATGAGCAAATTATGTGCGAGGGTTGCTAGTGTTGAAGTGGCGGAGCTGATTGTTGCTTGAGAGGCACTCCAATTTATAGTGGATGCTAGTTTCCGAGATATAGTGGTTGAAGGAGACAATTTGGGGGACATTGGTGCAAGGTGTAATGAAGATGGCCTATGCACCGCAGGTTCGGCGGTGGCGGACATTGGGAAGATTAGCAGCTCCTCTAATAGGTTGATTTGTTCTTTTATTAAAAGAGAGGGCAGTCTTGTTACTCATTTATTAGCTAAATATGCTAGGTCTTGCCTTGAACGTGTAGCATGATTGGAAGATCCTCCTGAGTAGTTAGAGAATGCTATGTTTGTTGATTCTTCATCTATTAAGAGTTAATTTTCTCTTTAATCTAAAAAAAAAAGAAGGATGAGAAGAAGAAAAAGAAGAATGAACGTGTAAATTTATGAAAATATATATAGATAACAAATGATACTAAACATTAGTGAAAATATACATGTTATTTCCCTTCTTCCTAGAGTTTCAATATGGGTATTGCCAACGGTTTGATTAAAAAAAGAAATAAAAAATTAACAGCATGAATTCACTTACAAGTATCCTTTCTCACACAATCCAGCACTTACAGTCGTACATAAACAAACTAGAAGTAAATGCACATAAACTACCAAAATTGCCCTTTCTAAAGTGAAAAGCTCTTGCTGTATTGACATTGCTCCCATGCCTCCTTCCTAAAATCTACAAACAACTACTTTGAACATTTTATAACTGCAGAGAAATTCGAATCCTCGGGAATTAACAAATAACAATTACCAGGTGCCGCATTTAGCGCTTGATGAACTTATTTGCTTTCCGGGAGAAATTTCTGATGGTGACTTTATCAGCAAAAGTTAGAGGGAGTTCTTCATCGAGTGCTTCTCTTTGATCAGACCAGCCTTCGGAACTGCCCTCATTGGATGCATCGGATGGTTCATCTGGTGTATCCCGGTACAAGTGATTTAGTATAAAAAGTGCTGTATCATAATCTCTCCAATAGTTGCTGCAAGACAAAGCGTCGATATAAGCATAGAACAACTATATATTATCAATAATTTCTGCAAGACAAAGCATTGATATAAGCACAGAGCAACTATTACACAGCAATTTTTATGTGGGAAAGAGGTACCCAAAAACACTCTGAAAATACTTGCTGAAGGGTGACTGTAAAAAAATAAAAATACTCTAGTCCTTGTATCAATTTTATGAGATGAATAAAACAAAGGGTCAACGTACATAAAGGACAAAACAAAATAATGAACTCTAAACTGAAAAAATTATCTACAAAAATGGACAAAAATTACATAATTCATCATCCATCAAACAAGGACTTAGTGAGTATAAGGGCAAAAACGAAAATAAGTAAAAGCAATAAAATTTTATGTTTCTAGTCCCTCTTTTAAGCTAATGATTCACACTAGTACACATGCAAGTTTCATGCATTAGACCTATACATAAAATGATTATTATTGTCCTGTAATCAGAACACTATAAATAAAATAAGTATTGAAAACGTAAAGCAATTATTGTCTGTCCTAAAAACAAAACACAGGTTTGTGCATTGAAAAGCACAGGGCCATGTAGCATGGTGGCATGTCAGAGACTATATTGGCTTTGAAATCTTGAAAATCAATCCAACATGAGATGGCTTCTTCAATATCATAGGCCCACGAGTTAGGTGGCAACTTTTATTTATTTATTTATTTTTGATCAAAATCTAATACCTCTTTTGATCGAAGGTGGCAACTTTTATACATCGCAATAATACAACTTGAAGGGGACACACAAAGGTAGCTAATTATGAATCTAGGGATGGAAAGGGGTTGAGTTTGGGGCGGGTTCAGTCAAACCCAAACCCAATCCGCCTAAAAATACACCTGATCTGAGGTGGGCTTTAAATTGGGAAACTCGAAGCCCCCGACATTCATTGACCTACCACGACCCGGTGCATGTAAACTAAAGGGGAAAAATATATATTCGGTCCAGGTTGGGTCAAATGGATTTATTTTACAAAAAACCGAACCCAATGTGACTGAGTTTCAATATGAAAAACCTGAACCCATCCCAGACTAGCCCCATTTGGGTCAAGTCAAGCCATTTTTCCATCCTTATTTATGATTTGCCATTCTTAACACGAACTGAAAATGAACAACCCGAAAGCACAAATAATAACATGTCAGGTCAGTGTCAGATATGAATAACCCAAAACTGACACAAACAAACATACATGTTAACCGGTATCACAATGAGATGGATACTGTCTAGAGTATTTACTTCCTTTTTTCCCGTACTGCATGAAATCTTTAAAAAAATGCTGCAGGTTCCTGTCAAGTACTTGTAGTAGTGAATTTTTTAATTTGTCAGGGGCCTATTGGTGATGTCTTTATCTGAGATAGAAGGGGTTCCTAGTCCTACTGGTTTCTTTCTTTAAAACCCAAAATTATAATTCCAAAATCAATAATAGCCTTGAACAAGATTTTTTACATAAAATATTAGGAACTCCAGGTTCCTAGTCCTAGGGTTCTACTTTACAAGTGCTCTTACAAGAACAGAGTCCTAGGAGTGAGTTTGTTTACCAGATTATTTTCAACAAAACCCATTAATTGTGATTACGTATGCCAATTACATACTAATCAAAACTTAATCCCTACAGGCTGCGCAATGCATTGGTTTTCCAGCAAACATCAAAGTATATCTCCATGATGAAATAACAAATTAAGAACAATCACCAACAAGTGTATAATTTAACATATTTTAGGTTTGAAAGATAAGCTGATACACTTACGTGTGTGCACCGATGGCTGATATGTATTGATGCTGGAATGTTTTGTCCTGCATTACCAAAACAAAAAGGAAAATCAATCTATAAGCATCAGGGAATTCATACAGAAAATATCTATGATCTAGCAAAGAGCATGCCAAGAAAATAGGAAAAGTTTTTCCCCAAGGACACTTGAAATATCATGTAATAATCAAGATTAGTCAATTTTTTAAGTCTAATTACACGTAGATGTTAGTTTTATGTTTGTAATCTTTTAGTACCATTTCAAAAATAAAATATAAGGATTAGACAACTTTTTACGACCCTAATATTCCTAACCATAACAGGTCGGCTATCCCCTTCAACAAAACTCTATCCCTAAGACAATCTACAAGACGTGGAGTTAAAAGTTGTCACATCATTTTTTATCAGTTATTGGGTTTTTGAAATTTACAATCTTAGGCTCCACAATAAATAACATTTTTAAAACAACCAAATACGTGGGATCAAATTTAAACTTTCCAAACAAAAAGTTGAGGCGAGAGAATCCATGAAAATATTCTATTATTTTCTGTTTCTAGCATAAAACTGTGTCCACTATTCTAGTTATTGAAAATAGTTGTTAAAATTGGATTATCATGCAAGCCAAATTGTTATTGAAATTTAATAAAGAATTACTAAAAGTTGGTAACATTGAAAATCTTTACCTAGTAAGGTTCCACTATTTTAGTTATTGAAAATAGCCAAATTGGTTATTGGAATTGAATAAAGAATTACTAAAAGTTGCTTAGGCCATTGAAAATATTTACCTAAACAAGCCCAATACAATTGCAACCTTTTCCCCTTTATTTTTGACATCAAATTGCAACCACTTTAGCATTCCTGAGCAACAACTTTATTTCTGTCTAGAACTAAATACAAGCAACAATTTCTCACACATTCTTAGAGTTAGATTTCTCCAAATTTGGACTGATTTCAATCATTTGCCTCAAAAGAGTTATGCATTTTAGGCACATAACCCACCCTCCATTTTACAAGCTTTCCATGACCAAAAATTCACCACAAGCCCAGTGTTAGCTTTAGTCTACAATATGGTAGTTGTAGGCTAATAAGTTGTTGGTATACTTCAATTTTTTGTTACTGGCTTTTTTTGGTTAAGATTATTTTGGAAATTGACATAAATGAGTACTTGTTCTTCGGCCTTAATTGGGTCAAATTAAACTACCTTTTAGTAGTAAACTGAATAATTGCAAATATGCAATAAACTGAATAAGATGTAAGGTTTGAAAAAAAAACAATAAATAATCAAAATATATATTTCAACAAACATAATAATAACGGAAAGTCCAAATGTTAGGACAAGAAGATTAGCTAACATACTTGAAGTACATGATCGATTCGCCCTTCTTCATCCCCTGTTAGTCTCTCCATCATAATAGAACCATAGCACCTTTGTTCTTTTTCTTGGGCACTTTGCGATGCTTCTTTTTAAGATAGTAAAAGAAATAAGACATTATTAGAAACATCTTACAGAAATATGAAAGGGATCAAGGGGGTTGAGGCTACACAAAGCGTGGCTAATTAGTTATTATGCAAGTAAATGTAGTAATATAGAAACTAGAAAGGAAGATTTAAAGCAAAAGGGGTATAGATATGCTTTGATTACCATTGAGGATATCATCGTTGTTTCTCGATTCACAGACGCTGAGCACTCTAACCTACTCAAAATTAAAAGCATTCACTTGAGAAATACTTGGTTAATGTCTTTATTAGAAGGAAAGACAGATTGTTTTATACTCGTTAAATAAATATATAATCAACCGCCTGCACTGAGCCACCTAGGTGCTCTAGTCGCTAGGGATCTACATCAGGACTGAACTGTCCATGAAAGGTCGTTCCGAACAAATTAGCAGCTCATATTGTTACACCTTTATGTAAGAAAGGTTGTTATGCTCTACTTCAATTTTGAGTCTCACTATCTTCTTCTATTGATCATATTTCTGAATAAGCCAATAAACTTGTACTATAAGCATCTAGTGGTAACCGGTTCTACTTTAGTTGGCATAATTATCTTTCAGTTTCATGAAGAATTCTAGCAGTAAATTAAATCGGCAGCAAAAGTTATAAAAATTGGTAACATCAGGCTGAAGTAACTTACAAAGGAACCAAAAACAGAAAAATGAATAAAGAATTAAAAAAGAAATATAATCACAAGAACAAAGAATTCCTTTTTTACCCATTTCAAACCTTCTAGGAAATTTAGAAATTGCACACTAATTCTCATTCCAAGTGAGCTTGAGAACCAATTCCCCAAACACAAGGAGAGCAATTCTCAGGGAGGAGGTAATTGCTCAATTCCATGGAAAATAAAGAGGTGGCAACTGGCAAGGAGTACGAGCTACTTTCTAGCTGGGAGATAAAGCAATTTAACACCTTCAAGGAAATCAATTCCATGGAAAAAACATCAATTCTTTTCTACCTTTGCCAATCAAACACACAATCATAGTCTCTGATACAAATGGAAGCACGTAGAGGAGAATACTTGATCAAAAGACTTGAAATGGTCAAACAATAAGTAGAGGATAAAGAAGAGAATACTTGATCAAAAAACTTGAAATGGTTGAACATTAAGTAGAGGATAAAGATGGGGTAATAACTATGTGCTCAGGGGCAGAGGGAAGAAGGGCACAGTGGGGGCTTAAGCCCCCACTTGACTTTGGAAAATTATCATAGTAGGTATGGTATTTTTATATTTCAATAGGGACCTTTATGTGAAGTTCAAAACTATGAGGTTGTTTTTGTAAAACTTTCAAAACTCTAGGTGTAAGAATGTGAGAATGTGAGAATTATTGTTGTATCATTGAGTAGAAAGGTACAAAATATATATATACAAGAGAGAGACCTAATATATTAAGGAGTTTCCTTCTAATAAGGATTCTCTAAATATATCCTAAATATACACATGCTATAAATAGAATAAACAAATCTCAACACTCCCCCTCAAGCTGGAGCGTACAAGTTGTAGGTTCCAAGCTTGTTACAAATGTAATTGACACGAGGGCCACCGAGAGACTTTGTAAAGATATAAGCTAGTTGATCATTCGATTTCACGTAGCTCGTCGTTATCTCCCCTGAAAGAATTTTCTCTCTAATAAAGTGGCAGTCAATCTCGATATGTTTAGTCCTCTCATGAAAAACTGGATTGGAGGCAATGTGGAGAGCTCCTTGGTTATCGCACATTAATTTCATTTGTTGAATCTTTAAGAACTTCAGCTCCTGTAATAATTGTTTCATCCAAATTAGCTCACACGTTGCTTTGGCCATTGATCGATATTCCGCCTCAGCGGTAGATAGAGAAACAACTGATTGTTTCTTGCTTTTCCATAAGACCAAATTTCCTCCAACAAAGAACCAGTACCCACTGGTCGAACGTCTATCATGTGGGCAACCTGCCCAATCAGCATCGGAGTAACCAACGACCTCAGTGTGGCCTCTACTTTCATAAAGAAGACCTTTGCTTGGTGCCTTCTTTATGTATTTTAAAATACGAACAGCTGCTTCCCAATGAATATCACACGGGGCACTTAGGAACTGACTGAGTACACTCATCGAAAATGCGATATCAGGACGTGTTACGGTGAGGTAGTTGAGTTTCCCAACGAGTCTCCGGTACTTACTAGGGTCTGATAACGGCTCCCCCTGATTAGGTAGGAGTTTGACATTTGGATCCATCGGAGTCTCTACCGGTTTATAATTTGTCATGCCAGTTTCTTCTAAGATATCTAAGGCATACTTCCGCTGAGAGATGAAAATACCCTATCGGGATTGAGCAACTTCTATTCCCAAAAAATATTTGAGTTTTCCCAGATCTTTAGTCTGAAAGTGGTGAAATAGATGCTGCTTGAGTCTCTGTATGCCCTCTTGATCATTTCCCATAATAACGATGTCATCCACATAAACGACCAAGTAGATGCATTTGTCAGAAGACGAATGGGAATAAAAAACAGAGTGATCAGCCTCACTATGAGCCATACCAAACTGAAGGACAACTGAACTAAAACGTCCAAACCATGCCCGTGGGGATTGCTTTAGACCATAAAGAGAACGACGAAGGCGACACACCAGATTAGACTCCCCCTGAGTAACAAACCCAGGCGGTTGCTCCATATAAACCTCTTCCTGTAATTCGCCATGCAAAAAAGCATTCTTGATATCTAATTGATAAAGGGGCCAGTGACGAATGGCTGCCATAGAAAGAAATAGACGAACAGAAGACATCTTAGCTACCGGAGAGAACGTATCACCATAATCAAGCCCATGGATCTGGGTATACCCTTTTGCAACTAATCGGACTTTCAAACGATCAATATTTCCATCAGGCCCAACTTTGACAATGTAAATCCAACGACAACCCACTATTGATTTATCAGGAGGAAGAGGCACGAGGTCCCATGTGCCACTCGAATGCAAGGCTGACATCTCATCAACCATAGCCTGACGCCAACCCGGATCAAAAAGTGCGGCTCCTACATTTTTAGGTGTAGAAACAGGAGACAAAGACGATACAAAGGCAGTATATTGTGGAGATAAACGATGATAACTCACAAAATTATAAATGGGATGAGGGTTATGAGTAGAACGAATACCTTTGCGTTCGGCAATAGGAAGATCCAGGTCAGGAGCCGAAACCGGAGGCGCAACTGGAGTAGGAGATGAGGCCGATGGATCCGGTGATGGGGGGATGGGCTCGGATATAGTCTCAGTAGTAGGTTCGGTGGTGGGGTTCTCAACAAATATAGATTGAGGTCGGCGATGGTAGGTAAGTAGAGGAGGTGGCGAGGTTGCAGCAGGAGCCACAGGATCAGGAAAGCACACAACTTGTGGAATAGGATTAGCGTTTGATATGGGGGACTCACGAATATCAATAGGACACGTAGCACGTTCTGAAGAGGGAAAGAAGGGTGTTATCTCAAAGAAGGTGACGGCTGCGGAAACAAAGTATCGTTTAAGGTCTGGGGAAAAACAACGATAACCCTTTTGTAAGCGAGAATACCCCAAAAAGATACATTTGAGAGATTTGGCATGTAACTTATCTTTCCCAAGAGTGAGGTCATGAACAAAACAAGTGCAGCAAAAGACACGAGGGTGGACAAAATAGAGAGGTTAGGTGGGAAATAACAAAGAATGAGGTACCTGATTTTCTAAAACTGAGGATGGCATCCCATTAATTAAATAGCAAGCAGTGAGGACTGCGTCTCCCCAAAAACGTTGTGGAACGTGATTGTGAATAAGGAGAGTACGAGCAATTTCAATCAAGTGTCTATTTTTCTGTTCAGCCACTCCATTTTGTTGAGGAGTATGAGCACAAGAAGATTGGTGAAGTATGCCCTCAGAAGTCATAAAGGATTGGAAGGGGGCAGAAAAATATTCTCGTGCATTATCACTGCGAAAAGTACGGATAGTGGTGCCAAATTGGGTTTTAATTTTTGAGCAAAATGTTTGAAAGATGGAGAATAGCTCAGAACGATTTTTCATTAAAAATAACCAAGTGCATCGGGAAAAATCATCAATAAAAGTGACAAAATATTGAAAACCCAAAGTTGTTTTGACACGACTAGAACCCCATACATTAGAATGAACTAGAGAAAAAGGTGAATCTGCTTGTTTATTAACACGACTGAGAAAAGAATTACGAATGTGTTTTCCTAACTGACAAGACTCACACTCTAAAGATGACACACGAGAAAGACTCGGCACCATCTTTTGCAGTTTTTGTAGGTTGGGATGGCCTAAACGCTGGTGAAGGAGTGCAGGTGGATCACTAGCAACACAGGCTACAGGGGTTGATGGTAGGGTGAGGTAGTATAGACCACGGTACTCATGTCCTACTCCAATTAACTTCACAGTACTCTGCTCCTGCACAAGAACCGAATTAGCAACAAAGGTAACAGAATAAGGCAAGGTTTGGGTTAATTTGCTAATTGAAATCAAATTGAAAGGACATCCAGACACAAAAAGAACAGAATTTAAAGACAAGGTATGCAAGGGTTTGGCCTGTCCAATGCCTTTAACTTTTGTTTGAAAGCCATCGGCTAATGTAATAGTAGACAATGAATCGGAATAAGTAATAGAAGAGAACAAATTCTTGTTACCAGACATATGGTTAGAAGCACCAGAATCAAAAACCCAAGATCCAAGAGATGATGATTGAGAGATACAGGCAATAGGGTTACCAGTTTGATTTACATAAGCATTGGAGATGGACCGGTTGTTCTCTTGAAATTGCACGAACTCAGCATATTTAGTGGCAGATACCGAAAGCGTAAGGATTGATTCTTCGCTTGGAGTACCCATTAGAGTCTTGTAGTATAAGCCAAAAATACCACCAAACTAATGCTGGGAATAGATTAGAAATATGCTATAACACAGATCTTAGAGAGATGATCTGGAAAAAGTGGATTTGAAAATGCGGATGAACAGTGTTCGGATGAACAGTAACTCGGATGAACAGTGCTCGGATGAACAGTAACTTTTTTTTTACGCGACGGCTAGGGTTTACACACTAGGATAGGAACACAGCGGCTAGGGTTTACACGCTGGAATAGAAACACAGCGGCTAGGGTTTGGTTATTATGTGAGGTGGCTAGGGTTTGGTTACTATAGGAGGATCGATTCCTCTGATACCATGTAAGAATGTGAGAATGTGAGAATTATTGTTGTATCATTGAGTAGAAAGGTACAAAATATATATATACAAGAGAGAAACCTAGTATATTAAGGAGTTTCCTTCTAATAAGGATTCTCTAAATATATCATAAATATACACATGCTATAAATAGAATAAACAAATCTCAACACTAGGGTCTAATTTGTGTTTGGTATCATTCTTTGACTCCATTAATTGTACAAAAATGTATAACCTTCAAAATGTTAGATATTATAGGCTTGCCCCTCATATAAAATGATTTCTATCAATTTAACGGTTAAACAAATAATTATATAACTGGAGTACCATCTATTTTTAAATTGAATGATCATCGACCCATATTCTATTTTCAAAATATATTTTATTTTCTCTCATCCTATTTCCTCTTTTAACTAAATAAATGAAAGGTTTAAGTGTCTTTCTCTAATTACAAACAACGAAATCTCCAAACCTCCTAGATAAAATGCATAAAATGTATGTATTAAAATGTGTGTATTTGTTAAAAAAAAAATTCTTAACATTAAGAAAGTTACAATAAAAAACATTGAAAATAAAGATATCTTTCAATGTGTTCAAAATATGAAACCTCAAATGGTTATTAATAGTACTTATTTTCTCTTGTTAGATTGTGTTGAAACTAAAGGAAGAAAAGAGGATGGAATTAATGGAATAAGTTGATTTTTATTCTCAGACAATTACACATATTTATAATATGAGAGTGATACACATTTACAGCAAAACTAATTCCAGCTGTGCATAAATAATGGCATATAATGAGCATAAATCCCGGGATATAAATCTAATCCCAAGATTTATGTGATTTCTGTCAATCCCATGATTTATGGGATCCATTTTCCCCTTTTTTCTTTTCGGGGGTGGTTAAGAAAAAGACATCACACACCTTTACATTGCTTATACGATCAATTACTGCCTGAGAGCGTGAAGCAAAATCTTCGGCAAACTCCTGCACCAGATAGTGTGATGAGCACATAGCAGAGAGTAAAGAAGTTTTACAAGGATTAAAGGGGAATTGACAAATATAAGCTTTAAATTAGGGGTCAGTTGTGCAGTTTCTCCCCCAATATGTCAATTATGCACTCTAAACTTTGAAGTAAATGACTTTTACTAGGGCCTACCTGAAGTCCTATATGTAACCTCTTTCCACCTCTGTGATAAGGGATAATAACAGGGCGTTTGTTTACATAATCTTTACAGATAAGTGGTTCTAATCTGTGACAAAAAGGCAACAAAGCTCCATCTGAGATTTTGAAGTATAAAGTATAAACTATTCAAACATAAGCTGGTCTTAAAACAATAAGGATGATGCAGAACAAATTATCAAGAAACTTGATCAAGTGAGAACTGGACAGACAAAAAAAATCAAAGGATTCCAAAGAAAAGAAATGAATGGACTTCAACAAATATCTCACTAGTTCATATCACTTATGTTAATATATATAATATATATTTGCTAGTTGTCATTTATATAGTTGCCATTTATAAGAGTTGACTAGCAATTTCTAAATCTCTAGGTTGATTAGTTTTTATATTTTTCTTATTTGTATCATTCTTATAACCCTGTATAAAGGGTCTCCATTATTATAGTTTTATACAATCTATTTAATAATATATTTCTCTTTTATATAATTTTAACGTGGTATTAGAGGATTAAGGTTCTCTGACCTATTCTGAGTTTTCAGTCATAGTGTTACTATTGCCAGCGGGCGGCAAATATTGTCGCCCGCTGGATCACCTTCGTCGCAGTCGTACCATACTCTTCACCATCGTCAAAATCGCAATCACTTCTTAACTAATCTACAATCATCCTTTAGCCTCGCCTCATCCTTTAGCCTTAACTCTTAACCTAAAGTCCTAAACCATTAATCAATCTCAAACCTATTACCCATTGTCTATGTAACATCAAAAACCACCATAGTCACTCACCCAACCACCAAAGCGCCCCCTATCTCGATCTCTCATCTCACCACTTATCAAACCATCATTCATTGTTAACCATCATCTAACCCCCGCCTTTGAATCACCCAGTAACTAGCCAAACATTAGCCACTGTCCTAATCATCCAACAGCCTTACCTCAATTTCTTTTCTTTTCTTTTCTTTTCTTTTCAACCATTGGTACATCTTCTGTCCACCCAAAAAAAAAGAAATTTTTTTTCCGTTTTTCTCCATTATCTATTTCCAAACTCAAGTTGGCCTCTTAGTACCACCGTGAGTTTGAAGGGGGGGGGGAAGTAATCATATATACATTCGGAACACCAAAGCCAGCATCCTCACCTGTGCCAAACAATCAGAGCCGACCTTCTCGCTCGAGTTGGACAATCAGAGCCGACCTCTTTTCTTGTGTCGGACAACTAGAGTCGGACCTCCTCACCTGTGTCAAACAACCAGAACTAGACCTCTATCATGTCGGACCTTAGCTATGCCGGATCTCTCCTTGGATGTCAATCATATTAAATCCAGCCGTGTTAGATCTCGTCTCAGGCGTCAACTGTGACATGTCGGATCTCACCCCGA
Organism: Lonicera japonica; assembly: GCA_021464415.1. Taxonomy (NCBI): domain Eukaryota; kingdom Viridiplantae; phylum Streptophyta; class Magnoliopsida; order Dipsacales; family Caprifoliaceae; genus Lonicera; species Lonicera japonica. Next base: position 39,383,050 of record CM038464.1, read on the forward strand.
ATGGCATCCATGACGTGCCAGTCCTCGCCTCAGATGGCAACCATGCCAGACAATCAACAACCATTTCAGACAATCAGAGCTGGACCTCCCTGGCCAAATAATCTTCACCCTGCATTTATCTACTTTTAAGACATACTTTCCAAACTCAAATTGGTCTATTACCATCTCGAGTTTGAGGGGGGATGTTAACATATATAATATATATTTGCTAGTTGTCATTTATACAGTAGCCATTTATAAGAGTTGACTAGCAATTTCTAAATCTCTAGGTTAATTAAGTTTTATATTTTTCTTATCTGTATCATTCTCGATCATAACCCTGTATAAAGGGTCTCCATTATTATAGTTTTATACAATTTATTCAATAATATTTTTCTCTTTTCTATAATCTTAACAAGTTCACCAACGGATAACAGAACTACTGGGATTTCATCGTATTTATAAGAGAATAAAAACCTCAATTCTAAATTTCTAATTAAGTACCACAATACTAGGACTTGAATCCATTAACCCTAGAAACTCCCCAGTTTCCTACATGCCAACATTCGGCAACCAATCGAACCATAAACACACAAATTTTAACTGGTTTGAATACCCAAATGGCAGACTGGTGTGAGGCTAGAATCATTAATGTCCTTGATTGAACCTCCAACCATATATTAGAATTTCAAATCTACGTTAAAAATAGCTTACAAACAAAAAAAGTATAAGACATAATTTGAAAACGACGAAAAAATGGAAGACAATGGATAAAAAATAAGACATAACTATAATGCAAAAGATGAGTTAGGAAGAACCTATATGCCACTGGATCAAAAGGATGAAAAATGTTCAACATTTGTCGACAAGCTGGCATCTCTTCATTTATGTTCTCCTCTTTCCAATATTCTTGCCCTTTGCCTAAGAAAAGGACCCAAGAGCAAGAAAATAACAAGTGGATATAAAACATTTTGCAAACAGCCTTCACTATGAAAAAGCAAGTGATTGATGCATTTAGCTATTGTTAGCAACATTGGAGCTAATACAACATTTAATTCAACAATGGGAAAAAGGGATGGAAAGCATCCTCAACAACAAAAACAGCAAAATGGTGAGCATTGTAATAAGTATCACGTAATAACCATCCTATCTGTACACAATGGCACAAAAATATGAGGTGTGGGCCCACGGAGGTGCAAGCACCTTGGGATTTGGACATTTCTACGCTTCTTGAGGCACTTAAGAAGGCTTTTCCTACCACTGGACTAATCCTAGGGGTAGGGGTGAATAATCATTAACTAACCAACGCAAATTGTTCTTCAAAGATGCAAAATACCAAATTTGACCCAAGTAAAAAGAATTAACATGCTAAAAAAATTACACAGTTTACCAATCCCAATCCGAACATTACGGAGGGCAAGAAATACACCAAGAGGAGACCCAACGGCAAAGAATGTGTCAACCTGACATAGAAAAATTAAGGCCAAATAAGGAACATAATCTACTTTCTATATCACCTAAAAATTCTAACTATTGTAGATGTTCAATGCACTCTAAAGAAAGTTCATAGTAACGGTTAGCTAACTATATACAATACCAATTAAGCAGTTAGCTAACATTAACATACCAATGATACGTGGATAAAATAACAGTATATATAAAAGGAATTATATTCATCCATCTTCCTCCAGCAATTTCTTTCTTTTATAATTGGGGCTGAAGCAAGTGAGAATGTGATTCATATGACTGAAACTCTGTAATGTAGGAATATAAATGGATACAAATTCCATTAAGGGAGCACATTAATCACCTATGTGGATAAAAGATATCTTTATAACATGTCTACAAAAATGTAACATGCTTCACATATATGTATGATTATACTTATCAAGTGTATCAATCTACATATAGATTTTTATGATAATGACAAAAACAGAAATAAATTTTTTATGACAGTGAAAAAATCATATGCCCATTACATTGTAGAGGAATATTACCTTGAATTCCAATTTCGTATAGTTTATGTAAGGGGTAAAACTCTTCGGTGTATCATTTTTCCCAGATGGTATCTTCTCAGAAACTGGTTTATTTGTCACAGCCATAGTCTCCTGTTTACTTCCTGTATATATTACACACCAAATGTAGATAATCAATTTTTAGGAACATACTGAAAAAAGCATTAATATAAAAGATACCAAAAATAATAACATAAAAGAACGATCATCGATTATCTTGGAGAAAAATCTAGGCACTGTACCTTCACCATCCGAGTGGGATTCTATTTCATTGATTCTCTCGTGCAGGAAGGCAATCTGGACAGCAGCAGTTTTATTGAGTAAAAATTATTCAAAAAAATAAATAAATCGTGAATGTATCATGCAGCAGAATTACAAATCGCTACCTCTTCCCTCAGTGATTTGATTGTATTGACTTTGTCACTCTGAAACGTCTCCTCTACAATTTCATTTGATTCACTCCTATCAACAACAGGCTGAATATCCTCATCAAATATTGCAGCAGACTGTTCATCTGAATCTGATGATACAGTTGGACCCGTGGAATCACAAGAATCTTCAACATGTTCTTCTAAAAGTGCTAAACAGTTTGGTTGCGCACATAGATTGTCATTATCAACGGGACCCACCATGCCTTTACTTTCATTACGTTCGAGGAAGCTCTGCTCCCCCAAATTGGTGGTCACAAAAGAGGGGCTGGTGATTTTGGGGGGAGATTTTTCAATGTTATCATGTTCTTTGTACATCCATTCCATAGGAAATGGGGAAGACAAATTCTCTTGATGGCAAAGGATATCATAAGAGAGTACACTTCCAAGAGAATGGCCGTATAAGGAAACCTACAAAATTAAAATTAGAGAAGTTGAATAATGTGGTTCAGTAAGGATCTGCTTGCTTTGAGGTGAAAAGTAAAATAGTGAGAAATATCTTCACCTATTTGGCACTGAATTTTGTCAACTATTTTTTATTTAAAATTGCATAATTATTGTGTATGAATTGACTGATAAATTCATACGAACAAGAAGCCAGCAAATAGGTCAAAACACTTTCCCCATCCTGTTACCTAGGTGAAAAATATTGCGCCATGAACCTAACAGGAATAGAAGTAGAAGTCTGAAGGTTCCACCAGCCACATACCTTTCCATCATAACCAGGATTCCTCTTGAGAAACTTTAAATATAGCCAGTTTAACTGGTTGGAGACCTGAAGAGGAAATTATAGGTCATCTGATCAGTAGAGCTTGGAGTAATGAATTTCACATTTTAATTATGAGAAATATTCATTTAACAAGCTCTTAATGCCCTTTTCTAGAAGCAAAGTTAGATTTTTTTGTAATATTATACATTTAAAAAAAATATTTTGAAACAAAAATTCCTAGTCCTTGTGTAGGCACTACAAGCCCTCTTACCACCTTCTGCCTAGCGCTTATTAGAACATTGACTAATTTTGCCCTAAACGGCGCTGAGTACCCTTGTTGGAAAATGCCTAATGCTCTATATTCCCTATTTAGTGGTGCTGGATCACATTATTTTGCAAGGAATCAATTTCTAAAGGGTACTATATTTCTCCTTGATGAATTCTTTTCCTTGCAGACTAATCAAAAGAACCCTTATTAAAGAATGGCGCAACAATATATCATCATGCTCACAGACAACCTTTCGCTAATAGAAATCAAGTAGGAAGACTAGACAAATAAACAATAAACATGAGAAGAAAAGGAGGAGAAACAATAAGAAGCAAAAGAAAAAATACAATATATATACACATACATACAGAATCGATGATATCTTGGCAGTATATGGGACTCATGTAATATAAGACATCATGAACTGTTGCACTCAACATTACTCGCAATCCCCGTACACCATCTAAAGTAATTTTTTCAACTGCAGTTTCACCACTGAGCTTCAAATCCCTCCTCCACTGGAAAGAAAAGAAAAGAAAAAAACAAATCACTTAAGCAGCATATAGTTTAAGTTTTGCAAACAAACACCAGATAAGGTAGATAAGCAAAGTGAGCCAGAAAAGGAATGCAGCGAGAATAAAATGACAACGAAGTAAACAAGCAACATTACAAGTTTTAATATATATATACATATATATATTTACTATTTCATATCATTCTTTAAAGTAAATCGTACATATATACAAATGCACTCAGACAAATAGTAAGGTTTTTGTAAATTCTTGAATTAGACAAAAAGGTCTTTTATCCAGAAGATCGCTTCATATAATGATTTCATAATCGCTCTACCAGTGGAGTGATCAAAGCGGTAATGTGTAATCATATGCTAGTAATATTGTCATAAATTACTTTGATTTCTAATTTCTATGTGCATAATAGAAAGAACTCAATATTTTATAATAAAAATATATTCACTTCTATCGTCATTCCTAGTCATGCCGTGTCCTATATTTTTGTGATTCTCAGTGTCAACGTGTCCATGTTAGGTTTGAAAATTTTCATAAGGTGCAAATAAATAAAGATAAAATAGAGAAGGAAGAGGGAGGGAGGGAGGGAGAGAGAGACTGGATCAATTCAAAATGATATAGGTGGATGAGAAAGATCAATAAAAAATCTTCTATCAAGAATAAGACTAGAAAAAAGGTAAGATAGACGAAATCGGTGTGCCCTTAATTGAGATAGAGAGAAGGTTGTTAGCTGGGGATAATATCCAAATTTACGAAGGTCTTACTGGGAAGTTCTCCGTTTTGGTATAAAGAATTGTAACTTGGATCAAGGAATCTTTTGTAGATTTGGGTTTTTTCTCTCCTTATCTTTTTGCTTTAAAAGGCCTGTTGTACATAGCCAAAAAAGAAAATATAGTAATGAGAGAATCCTATGAAGCACAGACTCCAATAGAGCTGCTTACTTACTACTCAAAATTCCAATAATCATGATAAAGTTTCATTTACGTTCAATATAATGATTTTAATTGCTTTACTATGATGATAAATGTCAACTGGCTGCTTGTCATTTGATTGCATTCAAATAATCGGATAATTGAAATAAAAAACTTCATCTGGCTGCTTGTTCATAATAAAGTCCCTAATGCATTTAACTTATTGGTTTGCCACATAATCCCATCTCCTTTATGCAATCTTTCTGGGGGAAATGGATGATCAGTTGCACTTTTTTTTTATAAGATCTCTAAGTCCAAACTAGGACATTAGAGTAGTAGCATAAATAAAGAAAAAAGTAACAAAAGGTGGGGGATACAAAAAGGTCATCCCCAATGACCTCAAAAAACACAATGAAATGAGCAACTTATAAGAAGAAATTGCAAAATGGACTAAATACCTAAGAACTAAAGTCCACCAAGCAAATTCACAAAAAAGAAAAAGAAAAGCCAAAAGAGGAAGGCTAAAAAAGGCAGGACAAAAGGCCAAAGATAGCCCAACTGAAGCTGCCAACAGAAACAGAAAAAAGAGAAAATAAACTGCGAACAGCAATTAAGAAGCAAACTATTCACTGGATCACCAAAAAGAACCCAGTGCCTGCACCAAAACCTGAGCACATAACTAAATAAACTGCTGCAACTCAAGATGAGCGGCAGCGAAACTGGCTGTGCACTGCAGCACTAAACTAAACCAACTGCAACTGCAAGAGATACAGCACACTGTCACTGACATTGAAGAGCTCGCTATTGCTGTAAAATTGAGAACAAGCAGGACCAAACTGCCTAAAAACTAACAGATTGTGATCCCTGGTTGTCATCATTATTGTCCTCATTGTCATCTGTTGATTGATTAAATGCTGCAGTAGCATCAATATGCACAGTTGCTCCTAACTCATTATTCTTTATAGCTTTTTCTTCCTCCTGTCTTTTCTTTTGATCTGCCAGAAGAGTTTGCCATTGGAATTCATCAGGGTCATGATTCTTGAAGGCAGGTTTGGATTTAGCTAGCCTAGAAACTGCATTAGCTTCTCTTTTCGGCTGCTTTAGACATCTTTTATCAAACATTGTAAAGTCTTTGCAAGTTTTAGACAGCAAGCAGATTGGATTGATTGGCAAGGTTTTGATATCACAGCTTTTATCTTAAACTTACATAAAATGGAGAAACAAAGCACTATTGTCACAAAGCAACTACACTTTGTGGACCCTATGGAAAACAAGGGATGAAGCTATATATAGAAATGTCACAGTTAGTGTAGAGGCTTTGATTAGGAAAATAGAAGAGGAAACCATTTTTTATGCAAAGAGCCTAAATTTTGAATTCAAAATAAATCAGACTATGAACCAACAGAAGAAAATAGCAATGATTGGTTGGGAAAAACCTCATCTAGCTCAATATAAAATGAACACTGATGGAGCTGTATCAAGCAATAATAATATAGCAGGAATTGGAGTGGTTATAAGGGATACCAATGGAGTATTCAAGGCTGGATTAGCAGCAAACATTGGAATTGCTTCAAACATTACTGCAGAAATATGGGCTATACGAGATGGAATAATTTTAGCAAGGAAGAACAGAATTCAAACCATTCAAGTTGAAACTGACTCTAAAATTGTGTTTGAAATGCTAAACAGGAACCAAGCGGAGCATCAGACTCATCAAGCTCTGCTGGAGGATATCAAGACTTTGAGCCGTGAATTCGAAAGATGCTGGATAGGCTTTAACTACCGAGAAGCAAACAAAGTGGCGGATAAATTAGCCAATCATGAAAAGGAAAATCTTTTTTTGTATGATATTCTTTATTATTCCCCTTCTTTTGTTAACAAAGAACTCCTTAATGAAATGTATGATAAAAAGGAGGCTAGGCTAATACGGGAATTATGTAATGACTACTTTATATTATGACATGAATGCTTGCTTCTCTTTTGTTAAAAAAAATAATCGGATAATTGGCTATTTCTGATATTTATTATAATTGGGATGCAGCTATGACTTAGCTTTATAAGCTTTTGTTATGTTGTTTTCGTGATTTCCATTTGTCTCTTGCTTTGTTGCTTTAGGTGGATATGGTTCCTGATCCACCTGGTAGTAACAGACTAACAGGTAGTTGTACTCAATATTTATTAGTTATTAATAATGTTCTCTTGTTTCCAACATAAAAAAAATTATCAGATAAACATTTGGATGCTTTTATATACGAACGTGAGGGGGGCAGAGAAGAAAAAAGAATGTTGTAAAGATCCAACATCACTGACACACCTATCATCAGTTCATTTAAATAAACAACATGAAATTTTATAACCAGAAAAGGGGAATGTGATATGTTAATATAATTCACTGTAGTGTCAAAAACATGAAGAAAGTATAAATATAGGGCCTTTTTTACTTTGCTCCTTGTTCTTAATGTCCTGTTTTCATAATCACTAGACTTTACCTCTGCATGCATGAAAATCTCAAAGAATTACATAACAATGGGGGTAATGTCTACTTTTTTAATGTAAGTATAATTTCGCATATAAAATGGAGGGTAGAATCCAAAAAGGCTCAAATAATAAAAAGGTGCACTCTATCTATACCTGGCACGGGATGAAAAGGACTCTTTGAGTGCCACGTTGATATGAAGTTAGGTGACGTTCAGCAAGGGTTGCTGTGATTTGCCGAAAAGTGGCAACATCGTCTACTAAATTTGACTTCTCCAACCTTTGACCAATACCATGAACCATAAATACTAAGTGCCGAACAGGAACCTACACCCAACAGTAAAAAATGTCTGACAGTGCCAAATCTTCAAAATACAAAATTAGGCTATTAGCATCTATCACATAGAAGCTTATTGAAGTCATCATAGAACGGATGAGACTTAACCCTATTTTACATGCGATATGATTAAATACAAAAACTGCAGCAATTGGGAAGGTTTGATTAAAGGTTTCAAATGAGTTTTAATAAAGTAGGAAAACGTCATAAACTAAAGTTTATGTACGATCCGCAGGGGTAAGGCTAATTACATCTAACCCTCTTCAGGGTTTCTATGTATGTGTGTTTTGCACATTTATTAGAATACATTAACTGAATATATATGGCTATAGCGAAAAGGCAGTAAGCATATACCTGTGAACAGTAGTCATCCATTTCCTCTTCCTTCTGTTGACGCAACTCATCCTAAGTAACAAAATCAAATTATTAGTCTGTGGGTGTTTTGTCTTCTTTGAGCAGTAATGAATCAAAAGAATTAACCAGGTTATTCAGGATAACAAGATCTCCCTCTACGAATATCCACTTATGTTTATTTTCATTTTTCAAATGAAGGTTTATGTCTCTTCCCCTTTTTAACAAGTAGTCAAGTGAAAAGGGGTCATGGGAATCAAACCCATGACCTCCCAAGTGGAAAGTGAAGGCTGATGCTACTGAACCAAAGCCCTTCGACAAAATAATCCACTTATTTAAAAATCATAATGGAGCAAATTAATTTTTTTAAAAAGATACAATTACAGAAAAAAAAAGGTTTTTTTTTTTGTTGGGGGGGGTATCTAAAGTAGAGGGACACATCAGGTAAAAAGAAATACAAGAAGAAAAATTTCAATATAACTGCCACCCAGTCCCTACAAGCGTCTGACAATTGGACACCCCTAAAAGCACCCATAAAAGTTGCCCATAATGCGGCCAAGAACACAATCTGATTCCAAAGAAGAAAGGCGTAGAACAACTTCGGAAAATCCTAGCATTCCTCTCAAAACAAATGCTCCACAGGATGGCAAACAAAGCGCAGGTCCTAGGATCCTATCATATCATATTCATAAATCATAAGAGAAATAAAAACCCTAATTCTACAACGCTCAAAACCATCATTCTACTATTACCAAAACACCTATCAAAACCGTAATATAATTATTTGACTAAAGTAGGCCTAATAGTTTAAGTAATCCCATTTCCCTTAAATACACTGATTACTGCCCAAAACCCTAAATTAATTACAAAATAAAATTCACTAATAATTCCTAAACTAACCTCTTTACCTTTATCACATTCCTCGTCGAGGAGACTCCAAGTGAAAGGATGATGAGAGAAAAAAATTAAAAATTAAAAATATTAAATAAGCAATATAGCCCAATTCCTACTACACAATAAAATTATATTTTTCATTTTACTGTCCTCACAAGTTCCAACTAGAGAAAGACATAAAAAAGTTTATCCATTCCCTTGGAGAATACTTCCAACAAGACGAGGAATAGTATCAATTGATTTCTTTGACTCTCCCAAAGAGAACATGCACAAACACTCACATTATCTATATATATAAGTTAAACTCTCCCTGAGTCTCACCTTTACCTTCAGGAGACTGATTCCACTCAAATTTCTAGATTTTCTGTCAATGCAAGTAACCCATGCCAAAGTGAATAAACTTACTCTCTTCTCCTTAACAATGCCACAGTGGGAAACTTTTGAAAGTAACTAAGTTCTTATACTGAACCCAATTCGTCATCCAAAGCCATAATACTTGATTAGAATTATCTGACTTGCTCGTACGATATTTACCAGGGCTCTTTTTTACTTCACCTCCTACTTTTAATGTGAAATTAGACTTAACCCCTTGTTTTCATAATCATTAGACTTTGCATCCTACGTGCAGGGGAATCTCAAAGTATTACGTAAAAATGAGGGGCAATGTCTAATTTTCTAATGTAATTCTTGGACTTAACTCCCTGTTTTTATGTGATTCTTTGAGATTCTCCTGCATGCGAAGGGTAAAGTTGAACAATTATGAAAACAGGGGGATAAGTCTAATTTCAAGTATAAAATGGGGGGCATTACTGTATTCCCATCAACTAGATGGTATATTGCACATAGAACATATAATTACATTTATCTCTTATAGATTCCGATTGCCATGAGCCATTCCGTTATTAAATACTACACACCAGAATCTACTATCAACTGCCTAACAAATTAAGTGCTCCTTTTGCACTCAAGATATCCTTACAATGAAGATATTCTCCTCTATATTCATGCTTCAACTATGCCAAGTATAGACCAAAAAAAAAATATATATGCCAAGTACTTTTGTGATGTAGCATGCCTCTTAAGAGGACTTTGCCGAGCGTGTGCTGATGAGTATGGGTAATGTACCATGTTTGATAGTTTTGATTTTCTAATATATGATATGATGAGGATGAAAGGAGTATAGAAAATATAACAAAGATGATACAAGGACGGTGCATCACACCTTCTAAGCTCGTATTTAAGTTCCTATTGAGGGAAGAGAAGGGGCAAAAAAGGAAAAGACGGGAATGGAAGGGACACGAACTGAATTAAAAGCCTCATAAAGATAATAAAAAGTGAAAAAGGAGATGTACACACGCGCACATAAAGAAAGAAAAAGAGGACTCGGAAGTATCCTTCTACTTACTGTACCTCCTTTTTATGCACTCATCTCGAGTGATTAGTCCTATTAGCAGTAAGGCCCACTTATATGCAAGCAGTACATTGGCACACCCAGTTTTCAACCTTTTGGGTGCAGGGGGATGGGGAATGGGGGTTCCCAAGGATCGAGCTGTGGTGGGATGGGAGAGAAGCCACCCCTTTTCCAGCTTAGCTGCACTCCGGGTGTAGGCCCATTTATAAGCTTAGAAAACCCTAAACTAGGGGAAAACTCCTATTATATTTGCCAAAAACACTTCTTACCCCATATGGTTAGATAAAGCCCATATTTCATGCCATAACTTCTAATATAACAAAGGAAGATTTATCAAAAACTAAAAGTATCACTCAACACCAAGCCTTTCAAAAACTATAGAGTGGAAGACACGAAGAACAATTGGAGAGCTCGGATTTTTGAATAGTGCTCCATTGTATAATCTGTTCTAGGGGTGTGTTGTTGGCTGTGGTTTTTGGCTTTTTCTTTTTCTTGGGTTATATGATTTGTTGGAGTTTGTAACTTTTTGATTTATTAATGAAATCTTACTTCTTATCAAAAAAAAAATGAGAAAAGAAAGAAAGTAACAACTAATGTCATTCAGCAATAAAAATATACATACCTGGGTTGGTTTTTGAGACTTAGGTGGAGCATATCCACGCCTTAACTTAATGCCACTCCCTCCCAAAATAATAAAACCAGATCTATCAACCTTAAGCCAAGCTTCCCAGGTATCATCTTCCCCGGTAAATAGGGCATGAAGTCCCTGCATACACAATGCAAAGATATGTTTTTACACGCTAGACCAACAAATTTAGAGAGTGAAACTTATTTACCTTAGACAATAAATAAAACAACACCATACCAGGAAAGAGCCTTGCAAATCAACTCGAGCTGCAAAAAGTCCTGATGGTTGAAACGTTCTTCGACGCCAAACCTTAAAGGAAATACTCCAGCTTGATCAGTTATTTTCATAACACCTTAAGGGGAATGCATGGCTAGAATTTAAAAAAATATGTTGAATTAGGTTCTCCATTCTTATGATTCTCCTACACATGCCAAATAGCAGTTGACAACCAAAAACAAGTTTAAACATTAAAATGAAGTTGACATTTGTCTCTTCTTTTTTTTTGGCTTCATCATTGTAACCCTAAATTTTACATATAAACATAGAGTCTGGCTCTCTGTTTGAGAAAGCCATTAAGCCATTACAAAATTATTCTGCCTGAAAGAGGAACACCCCTAAAAGCTCCCATCGAAGTAGCTCATAGGGATGTCAAAAAGTACCAAATCTTAGTGCAATCACACCTTGCTGCGATATGCAAACTCCAATTGCTCAGCAACATCTTCGCGAACTGGAAGCCAATCAAGACCGCCTTTACGAGCAAACCAGTGACCTCTTAAAGCACGTCGATTTTCTCCATTCCAGTAAACAGGGAAACAATGTCTTTTCACTAAATCTACCTGCAATAGTATTGATGCCACATTTGTAGGAATTAATGCAGGAGAGGAAACTAAACCATCATTGAACATTGAACATTGAACATTGAACATTGAAACTTTAAGCTATAGAATTTTATTAAATTAAAGTTTGGTAATTATAAAAATAGAAAAAGAAAATGTAAATGCAGACGAACATAACTATGAAAACAGTGTAAACTTTGTAAACTTCGGCTCCGTTTGATAACAAGATGGAAAATGATAGCAAACACACTTGATTTTTGTGAGAAGTTGGAAAAAAAAGTTGAGGAATGTGATGAGTTGTTTGTTCTCTTACTTTTCACCTTTTTCCATTCAACAATTCTTTGGATGGTGTAGAAGAAAAAATTTCCTCCAAAAATAAAGGAGGTTGGAGGACATCAACTCATAAAAAAAGCATGAGATGGAGAGCATCTCAACACATCACTCAATTTCCAACTTCTTACTCATATCAATTGGTTTTGCTATCATTTTCCATCTTGTCATCAAACGGAACATTCATTTGTTCTTTTGTTTTTCTCTCTTACTAAGAGTTCAGAAACATGCTGTGGCTAGCATGTGACAGCAACAGCAAATACACTAAGGGTTCATTTGACTGGTCTAAGTGCAATACAACTTGAATTCCTTGGAATAAAATAAAAACTTGGGCCGGGTGGTTATTGAATTACATGGGAAAGGATAAAATTAAGCCAAAACGTGTACAATCAAAATTGATTCCGTGGAAATATATGAAATCAGACACCAATTTTTTTTATTTTTTTTTTGATAGGAAACAAAAATGATACGAACCATGCTAATAATATGAAGAAACCCGTAGCAAAGACGGTCGAAAGATCATTTCTACAATTAGATTTGAATGGTACCGCAACTCGTTGCTTATAAAGAAGCAAGAACCTTGGTATATAAGGGTTAATGGATTGATGGACACTGCGACCCAACATCTCTAGAGAGATGCGAACCTTGGTATACTCGGATGACGCCACAATTGATGATGATAAATCAATTGATAAGTCTATTGAACATTACGGACAAACTGAATTTGTTCAACATGTTCTTAAAGAACAAAAGAGAAAACCTCTCACAATTTTATTAATCCATAACTCCCTTATTAAAATAATACAATCATCCCCTTTAAATAGGGTATTTTGTTCAAAAAAAAAAAATTAGGGTATGGAAAAGAAATACTAATCCAAACACAATAAGGAAAGTAAAACAATCCTAATTGATTAAACATTCCTAATTGAATAACCTATTTGACTAAGGAAATACTCTTAAAACAATCCAAATTGAATAATAAAATAATAAGCAAGTCAAATAATTTAAAGGTAATTAAAATACGATTTTCTTTGAATTTTCTTGCACGAGCTCTTATAATTGGACCCATGGAAACTTGATTTGGGCCTATATATGCTTAAATCCACGTGCTTGATTATGTGCTAGCCTTGTGCACATCAAAAAACTTTATTAATAAACCAAAAGGAAAAGACAACTACATCAACGGGATAGTTAGAGGACGAAGAATAAGACATCCACTGAAAGCTCTAACAACCTGAACAAGAACAAACATTAGCCGCCTAGTAACCAAACAAACAGACCATTCAACCCCCTACAACACTAAAACAATCTAAAGAGAACAAAAACGATCTGAGAAATCAAAAAATCCCCGAGGCTTTTACCCACTACCCAACCAGAAAACAAGAAAATTCCCAAATATCCGACTGATCACGCTCCTATCTTCAAATATCCTCCAGTTGCGTTCAGACCAGATCAACCATAATAGAGAATCGCCACAACTGCTTGATTTTCTTACTATTTTGCTTGAGATACCATTTAATAACAAGGAAATCACTCTATTTCTTGAGAAAAACTCCCATCAAACCAAACAATGCTAGCACCTTTGATCAAATATACTTAACAAACTCACAATGAAGCAAAATATGATCAATACTCTCATTTGCCTTCCTGAACAATGCACACCACGATAGCGAGAGACATAAAAGGCCTCATAACTTGAACCATGTCACACTTACTCACCTTCCCCAAAGAGGCAGCCATGCAAACACTTTGATCTTGGTCGGGATTCCACCTTTCCAAATAACGCTGAATTGAGGGATGGTGGAGAATGAAAGAAGGCATGAAAAAATTTAAAAAAAGGATTTGCAAGAAAATTCCCCCGACCGATGCCCCACCCAAATTCTTTTGTCCAAAACCTCACGATTAATGCGGATGTTATCAATGGAGTTTAATAAATAAATGAATTCATCATTCTCCCTATCATTGAAATTTCTAGAAAAGGTCAATCGCCACGAATAACTAGATCGACTTACCCAAGAGATAATCAATTGGATACACATGTTACGATTCATGGAAATACGATATAACCGAGGAAAAGACTCTTTTAGAGAACAATAACCCACCCATGAGTTCCCAAAATCAAATTCGATCACCAATTAAAGATATCAAATTTTGAGCATTTTCTAGAAAATCTGACATGCAAGAGTTATCTTAGGGGATAAGAGACCATTCACAAGTTAGAATGCATATGAATCAAATGGTATGATCCATACCACTCATGTACTCAAAAATAATAGACAATTGTCTCAAACATTACATTTAACACAATTAGATGAAGTATCATGTTAAAAAGACATATATATCACTTTCACTTATTATGATACCCTTACACCTTAATAAACTGAGTGTATAAGACAATCACGTTGCTAATTTCAAGCACTGAACACATGACACCAGTTTTTTTATTGATAGGATATCCCATTTTTGTGCAATTCATTGTCCAATTCTATGGTTTTACTCAACAATAAGTGCATAATCTTTCTACAATTGAATATATTTCATTCAATGAAATCTATCTTGACACAGAGAGTAAATACATGACAGATAAAACAAAACAAAGCAAATACAATGATTAACAAAATAACACAATACATTAAGTGAGAACTAAAGTCATGGCTAATCAAGGTTAGAATGATCCTCTTTATTAAAAAAATTGTCTTGTGTTAATATCCACATAAATTACTTCAAATTGACAAGATCACAAAGAAAATTATAAGAACTAGAACTTGTGGCACGCTCGTGAAATATTATACCTTGTAATTCCTCACATTATGTAAATTCTTATATCATATTAATTAGGGGTGTGTAGACAACCGAAAAAACTGATAAACCGAACCGAACCGCTCGGTTTTTAAGGTAAAATGTCCGGTTCAATTTATAAAATATAAAACCGAGTGTCATCGTTTCGGTTCACGGTTTTTATTAACAGAAAATCGCAAAAAATGGAACCAAACCAGTATTTATATATTAAATAAATTTTATATATGTGGCTAAGATTTTATTGATTAAAAAGAAGGTGCACTGTTAGAAATGTAGGCATACTTGTATTACAACAAAACAAATTAAATATCTCTCAAGCTTTCTCTCTCATTCTCACATACACTTTTTACCAAAAAAAACTAATTCCCTTTCCCCCATTCCATGGCCGCCAGGGACATTTCCGTAGCCGTCTATGCAAGAGATATCTCCACAAAACCTCTTCTTCAAACAAAGCTTAAGACCAAGGGATGAAGACAAAATGCTATTAAAGGTAAGCTCAGTGTTTATACATATAGATTTTGTGTAGATCTTCCATAGATCTCATTGAAATTTGAAGCTTTCATGTAAATGTTAGTAGATCTAGTTGAGATTTGTTGATTCCCTTCAACTTTTTGCATATTTTTTAGTTGGATTTTGTTTAAGCTTACTATTTTTTTTCTCTATTTCACAGTAGTATATCTAAATCTTAGATTTGAAGCTCAATCTCAATAATACATTCTATCCAACTGAAACCGAACCAAAACCGACTAAAACCTAAGGCAGTCGAAACCGATATTTGTTGCTGGTGCTCGGTTCTATTCGGTCCCAAAATATCCTAAACCGACATGCTCGGTTCGGTTGGAAAATCACCCCCATGGTGCACACCCCTAATATTAATTACATGTGATGGCATTTGGTCAAGTGGTAATGTGCTATCAACATGTGTTCTTCATATTTCAGGTCGTGAGTTCAAATCCTGCTCGGTTCGGTTGGCAAATCACCCCCACAGTGCACACCCCTAATATTAATTACATGTGATGGCATTTGGTCAAGTGGTAATGTGGTATTAACATGTGTTCTTCATATTTCAGGTCATGAGTTCAAATCCTAGTTCAAGCAATTTTTATTTTTTTATCAGAAACAACGAAATTTTATTAATAGAAGAAGCTAAAAGTACAGAAATCCTAGTTCAAGCATTATTTTCATTTCTAAAGCATGAAGGGCAATTTCATAATTTCAAGTTCATACCAAAAGTCCTCCTCTCACTTAATATATACTTATATAGTAATAGATATGGAAAGAAAGGATACCTCATACAACCCACCCTTTACAGGGACACCAACTCTTTCTTCTTCAATTGCATATTGCTTTGATGATCGAGCACTCTCTAAAGAAGGTGATTTTAGTTGTGGGACCCGCTTAGAAGTGGAACTAGGCAGCCTACCCGGACCTTCACTACATTCTGCGTACTCTTGCCACCAAGCAGACAGCAACTCCTCCTCTCTCTGTACATGCATATCTGCCTCAGCGCTCAATTTTTACAGCGTTCATGATTGTCAACTAATTGAACTAAAAAATTCATAATTCTTTAAATTTTCGAAAATGTGTTTCTATCATCAGATATATTACCCCCAATACCTTAGATCTGTAACTAAACATGAATGGGTATCTACAGATGTTTTTATTAATGAAAAACAAAGTCAGTGCATTCATGGTAAATAGTAACTAATAAATCGAAATTACCATTAATTTTAATCATTTAAGATATCTTTATGATTAATAATAACATACACCTACTATCTGCAATGAAACAGAACAATGTTTTAATCATCAGTCTGAAGTCAGATAAGTGACCTGCAAGAAAGATGCCTCTATTGCAAGAGAATCCCTCATACCAAATCGAAAATAATCACTCTTCCCAACTATTTCTGTCTGAGGGACTGCAGCAGCTAATTCTGAAGAAAAGCGAAGGCAAAAAAATGTCTTCAAGATGCACGCATGCACATATTTCTAAAGCCTGTGATCAGAAATCGTCACTGAAAAGAGGAGATTAAAAGCAGCAGCGAGATTATTGTTGTTTTTTTGGCAAAACAGAAGCACAAATGAAGTTAATATAAGCCTCAACAAGATCAAAAGTATCTAATTATTTCACACTTAATTAAGAAAACTATTTTCTTCCAGTGGATCACAGTTCTAACTAGTTTTCTACCCTTTTTAACCCCACTTAACCTGGCATGGCATCTTCTGTCTAACCAGCATTTAATTTGTGAGAAAAAAAAAATAACAAAATGATATGTGGCCTAGTAGTTAGTTCTAGATATAACTTTCTTAGTTGCGAGGGTTCGAATCCTATTGCAAGCATATTTTTCATGGTAAAAAGACAGCAAGGATAAAATTGGAAATCAAAAGTATGACAGTCTGAAGACGCTTGAAATGCACGCTTGCTGCATAAAGTAGTGTAGATGCTATAATTCCTACTCTTGATTTATAAATTTGTCTAATCAGCCTATGCTTGCCCCCTGCAATCGTAACTACCTCTCCCCTTCAAACATCGTCCTTTATATTTCCATGAAAAACCTCTCCTCTACTATGTGCTTGCACTTTGTTAGCTCCAGAATACCTGATTATTGAGCAGGACAGTTTTCAAATCTTATGCTTAACTCCACAACTTGCTTTTATTGGTTTTCTGTTTCTATTTTGTTTAAGAGTTGTAGGTGATACCAATTAGGAACATAAAATAGCGAGTAAACTACCCTAATGGCCCTTAAACTATTGGCCTAGTGTTAATTTGGCCCTTAAACTAAAAACGCTCCGCTTTAGCCCTTAAACTATTAGCAAGACTCAGTTTGGCTCTTCCATCCACATTTCTTGTTAAAGTTTGATGGAATCACCTCATGTGCGCTGTACATGACCCATTTTAAGGGTAAGATTGTCAAAGCAAACACAACTCTACACAATAAGACAAAAATTTTGGTTTTTTCTCTTCATTCCTCCATTACATAAATGATCAATACACACAGAGAGAGGGAAGATAAATGCGTTGAAGAGAAAGGAAGAAAACTGAGCAAAGAGAAAAGATATGGAGTTGGCTTTAAGGGTTTATGACGATCCTATCACAGGAATTGATGATTCATATAGTAAGTTCAGATTTCGTTTTTGTTTTAGGGTTTTTTGCTTGGGTTTTTCTACGAATGCAATGACTTTAAAGTTAGGGTTTTGGATCTGATTTGGTATTCTTCTCTCCCTTTCTCTCTCTTCTTCTCTATTACTTCTCTGCTTCTTCCCTCTATTTTTTGGTTTTTCTAGCCTTTTTACATTATGGTCCTTTATTGAGGTTTGGGCGGCAAAACATGAAAGGAAACTTATTATTTTGTGTTCTGACATTTTTGCCTTTAAAAGATGGAGGGAAAGGTGATTCCGTCAAATTTTTAACAAAAAATGTGGATAGAAAGGCCAAACTGAGTCTCGCTAATAGTTTAAGGGCTAAAGTGACACTAAGCCAATAGTTTAAGGGCCATTAGGGTAGTTTACTCTAAAATAATTAAGTTCGATTTGCCTCAAATCAGAAGAATCTAGGTTAATCAAACTCATAAATCTTTTGTGTATGGCATATCTGATAATATTTTGAGTTATATAATTGTTTCTATCTCAAGAAAAAAGAATATTGTCGAAGCAAGATTCAAGCATGTTTTTATAGCCTTGATAGAGTTATCCAAGTGAATCCGGACAGATTAGATTCCCAATTATATGGCAGCTTTGACTTTGCATCCATAATTACAAGTTACAATTGACGAGGAAACTTGCTAAAAGGAGTATGTCTATTAAGCAACTACAAAAAACTAGTGAGTGGAATATTTAGGAGCGCTATGTTTTTGCCTCTCAATCTGAATCTTAGTGCACTCCGATTTTAGAGGAGTGTTATTTGTTTTTTTAGCTTTGAAAGGTTA
Source organism: Lonicera japonica (assembly GCA_021464415.1). Lineage (NCBI taxonomy): Eukaryota > Viridiplantae > Streptophyta > Magnoliopsida > Dipsacales > Caprifoliaceae > Lonicera > Lonicera japonica. The sequence goes on from CM038464.1 coordinate 39,401,874, forward strand.
ACCATCATATTACCTTTAAATCTATGAAGAGGTATTGTTGTCTCTGAATCTGAACACTTAAAACACAAATGAAAAATACAATTCTAGAGACTACCTTTGCTTATTTGCTAAATGGATCCAAGTCCTCCCAACTCCACATTCCACAGAAATCAAAGGTAGAATGGTGTAAATAACAAGTATTTAACATTAAGGTGCAATGTTTTCAAATAAATAATATAAATCATTTGGACTAAAAATAATAATTAATCTCCATATTCACACCCTCTAATGTCACAACATTAAGTACCCCAGCCATGAAGTTCAATATTTCTAACATCAGAAAGTCCATCATGACTTTCTTCTTCGGCACAAAAGGAAAAACCAAGGATAGAAACAATAAGCGAGAAAAGAAACAAAAACAGAACTAAAAAGTTTCACTAATTAAACAACTCACCATTTTCGGCCAAAGGGACCTTGCAAAAATACCAACGAACATCACCTCCATCTGATGGGCTTGTAGTCTGTGCAAGATACTTATGTCGACCCTCGCACTGCTCAATCTCATTAGCCAATCTTCTTATATTCGATGGCGTATTCTTCAACATGTCAGGGGAAGTTTCTACTATTGCTTGCTCTTCACATTTAGTATTACTTCCACCTTGTTCCGGTTCCATAACAATTTCGTGAACCTCAAATCTCACCAAAAAGTTGGTTTCTACGCAATGTGATAGTCTAATATATAAGCCTCAACTACAATTTCACCTGCATTAATAGAATCATCAAGTGGTATAATCAGCAAAAAAATAATAATCGATTTATAAAACTTTTCAATACTAGCACATATGATGTTCCAAATGAATTTTAAACGAACCGAAAAATAGCCATCAAATGGGTTCGGTCGCGTAATTGACAATTTTCCAATTTGATCGGATATGACAACAAAGAAAAGGACATTGATCAAGCCATGCCCAGTTACCAATAATTATTTGAGCAAATTCTCAATTGAGTACAGTTCAATAGAGGCCATCCTAATTGGAGATTGCGTGATTAAAAAATGATCAAAAAACAGGGCTTAATAATTTCAACCAACGCAACAAAAACTTTTTGTTTGATTAACTTGTCGTCCGAAATGGAGAAAGGTGATCAAACAATATGTTTACCAGAAGAATTGAAGGGAGTTGACAAAACCTAAATAAGAAACAACTGTTAGATGAAATTGATGTTATGCAGCAAAATTGAAAACTTATACCGGGATCAAATCATACACAAAGTGAGATGCAATTGAATAACTAACAAGAGAAGACATATCAAATCAAATCATACTCGAATCCACAAGTCACAGCAACTGAAATCATACCAAATAATAGCAAAACTGAAACCCTAGCACCTATTTTGCACATTCAAATTTAGAACCAAAATAAGTAATATCAAAAGTGAAACGCTGGCTCCTAGTTCAGCAACAACGTCAAACCAAATTATTGGAAATTGGTAATTACAATAAGGAGGAGGAGAAGAAAACCAGACCTTCGATATCTGTGAGAGGAAGAACGAGCTGAGAGAATTTGATGGGTATCCTCTCGTCACCTTTCTTCTTGTTTCTTATTTTTCATCGTTGTATGCAAGACGTGTAAGAGAGGCAATATCAATTTTGTTTTTTTTCTTATGTGATCAATGTTTTTTAATTATTATACGTCTATCTATTTTCTATTACGAAAAAGCCACCCCACACTTACTATATTATATATAATATGTCTATTTGTACTTACTTTGTGTCGAAAGACCTGGGTTTTAGACCCGGAGTACTTCTGGAATACTTGTGGATTAATAAGGGTGGCGCTATTGTCACACTCAAAATTACTCAGTAAAACTCCATTTTTTAAAATTAGTACTCTTTTTATTCCCGCATAGCATATTTATTTGTGAAGTACAATTATTAGTAATTAATAACTATTTTACCCTAAATTAATTACTCCATCATTTAAATTTAATCATTTGTTATTAATACTTCATTTATTACACATTATTTATCTCAATCATTAACTCCAAGACCCAGAATACTCCAAAACCCCAAAAAACTCAAAAATCCACGTGCGTCAATCGAAGCTAACACTATCCAACCGAGTAAGTGTATATATTCTCGCTTCCATTTTCGTTCGATTTTCATTTACATTTTGAAGTGTTTAAAGAACATAATCAAAGCATCGGTTGAAGAGAAAAGGAAATGTGGAGTGGGAGGAGTGTAGAGAGAGAGAACGGGATAAAGAAAGTTTAGGACAATGTAGCAACGAATGAGGATAATGCTCATAAGAAAGAGGTAAATTTTACATTTTTAGCAACATCATTTTGTTTTATTTTAGTTCCAATGATCAAAAAAAACAAAAACCCGGAAAACAGAGCAGTGTTCAGGAGGTTGTAATTGTAGTCGGCCTCATACAACCGAGTTTATCTAATTTATTCGTTCCTATATGGCCGAGTGTCCTGTAACGGGGCACATGTTATTGAAGGGGTACTCGGTTATATATAACCGAGTTTTTTGTAATTATTCGGTTTTGTATGGCCGAATTTGAGGAATATTGTCGCTTACTTGTGGCCGAGTATAAGTAAATTTGAACTAAAAATTTGTCGATTGTACTTTTTGTAGGATGTGAGGTCGCTTGAGTCTTCCATATGGGCTGCTTGTGCATTTATCGACGAAATTGATATAAATGCAATGATAGCAAATGAAACTCCGAAACACAATTTGGCTTACCAATATGTACATCATATCGTCGAGGAAGAGGGTCCATCTAACCTCAATGATGACGAGCAACATATGAAAATAGATTCTCTCACACCAATTAAGTGTATTGACCTCAACGCGGATGGTGGTGATGGTAGTGACAAGGGAGTGAAGATAGATAACATTATTGACCTCAACTTTGACGGTGATGATGAAGTGAACATAGAGAACTTTGTTGATTTCAACTTTGATGTTGGTAGTGACGAGAGAGTGAACATAGAGTCTCCAAGCCAAGAATTGAGTTTTGACCTCAATTCTGATGGTGGTGACGGTGCTGATAATACTACTTCTGGCTCCCCTGCTCTTCAGCTTGCGCTTTTAAACTATGATGAGTTTAGTAAAGCAAAAGCCGTTGATGTAACTATGGTTTTTACAACTGATGAAGTAAGTACACACATGATTTTAGTTCAATTTGTCAATATTGTCCTATAATACTTAAAATAGTAGAAGATTTGATTAATATTTATTTTGTAGGTGTTCCACTCGAAGTATGCTTTAGTTGATTGGTGTCAAAGTAAAGCAAGATCGATCCAAACTATTGTTGTTACTGCAAAATCCAATCAAGGGTGTGGTACCTGGAAGCCAAGGCTATATTTGGCTTACGAAAGGAGCGACATATACCGCGATCGTCACAATCAAGGAATAAAAGTGAAGAAGAAAAGAAATAGTGCGACAAGAAAATGCAATTGCTCATTCTCGATACGCGGTGTAAATCTAGGTGGTGATCGATGGAAGGTGGAAGTAAGATGCGGATTTCATAACCATGACCTACCTAATACTTTAGTGGGTCATCCATTTGTTGGAAGATTGAGCAAAGAGGAGAAGAAGTTTGTTGCGGAATTGTCCGTTGCTGGGGTAAAACCAAAAGATATTCTTTGTGGACTAAAACGGCGTCATGAATATAATGCCTCCACAATGAAGACAATTTATAATGCTAAATCCAAAATGAGAATACACGAGATGGAGGGAAGGACGGCAATGCAACAACTATTGAAAGTTTTAGTGGAAAGACATTACGTGTATTGGTTTAGATCCAATTAAACAACTGACGAGTTGTTAGACCTATTTTGGGCACATCCCGATTGCATTTTCTTAGCTAAGTGTTTCCCTTCTGTGGTGATCATTGACTGCAGTTACAAAACAAACAAGTATAGAATGCCATTATTTGCAATGGTGGGGATTACATCGACCGCTAAAACATTTTCCATAGCCCATTGCTTTTTGTATAAGGAGATGGAGGATAATTACCAATGACCACTTTCTAAATTGAAAATGTTGTTTGAGCCCCATGATATCCCTAATGTATTTGTAACCGATAGAGAGTTTGCAGTTATAAATGCCATTCACATTGTTTTTCCTGATGCCCATCACATGCTGTGCACTTTTCATATTACCAAGAATGTTGAACAACATTGCAAGCCTTGGTGTTTGGACAAAGTTTTTTAATGATTGGCAAATTGTTACGAAATCTGCATCAGAAAAAGAGTTATTCACTAGATGGGAAGAATTACGAAATGATTGGAAGGAATTTCCAGATGCCATTGATTATGTACTACGAACATGGTTTAAGCATAGAGAGACCTTCATCCTTACATGGACAAATCGGATAAAGCACCACTGCAATCGAACAACGAATAGAGCTGAAGGGTCGCACGGCAAACTCAAGAAACACCTTGACAACGGGCTTGGAACTTTTGCCACAGTATTTGCTGGAATGGACAATATGTTAAGCTTACAAATTAACGAGGTGAAAGCCATTTTTGAGAGGATTCTTGGTGCGATCAAAGAAATACACCAAGATTTCTTGTTCAAAGAATTAAAGGGTCGGGTTTCGCATTTTGCGTTAGACGTGATCAAAAAGGAAAAGGATCGGTCGCTTGAAATTGGTCTTGATCCATTGACATGTAATCATGTAGTGCGTACGGTGTATGGGTTGCCTTGTGCCCATGAGTTACTTCAATATAGCCGTGAGAATCGGCCTATACCCTTTACGGATGTTGATGCACATTGGGTAAAGCTCACTATCTTACCAAATAGGGAAGAGAAAAATGAATTTTTTCACGTGACTGAGATTGGTTTACTAAAAATATTATATGATTAATCAACAGAGGATGAGAAGAAGGTTCTTTTGAAAAAGATAAAAGATATTGTTACGCCAAGTACGACGTCACTTAAAGAGCCTACTCCTATCATTCCGAAAGGCAGACCTCGCGGAAGTAAAAAAAAATTAAGCCAAAAGGAGAAGAAACATGAAGAGTCTACGAAGAGTGATCCATCAGGTTTTGAATATGCTAAGACTATTGAAGAGCAACAATTGGTTGCAACTCAATTATCTCAAGTTTTAACACGAAGGAAGCAAGCAATGAAAAAGAAAATTTAGGTTGATAGGAGAAAGTGGGAATTCGAAGCTTATATGCAATTCATCCCTGAATTCATGCATCCATTTATCGAAGATATACAAGATGTCCCTAGTGATGGCCATTGTGGTTTTCGGTGTATTGCGGAACATATGGGGTGGTTTGATGATAGGCAGGGTTGGAAAAGTGTAAGAATCGATTTGATAGAAGACTTGAATATGTACAAGGAAAAATATGAAAATGCTTGGGGATCTTGGTACTATCGTGATTATTTTAAAGCACTTAATTTTTTTGAAACGGAATGCAAATCGGCGGATCATTGGATGACCATGCCCGACATGGGGTTTTTGATAGCATCGGCATACAATTCTGTGCTTTTCTTTTATTCACAGCTTCAATGTTTAAAGTTTTTCCCGCACGTTAATCCGCCACCACAAAGAACGCAACTTCGTCAAATGGTTATAGCACTTGTCAATGGAAACCACTGTGCTAAACTCTTCTTGAAAGATGGTGCACCGATTCCCTATGTTGCGACAAAGTGGAAGACTCTCCGAAATGAAGAGTCTTTCACTTGGATATTGCATTTTGCTGATAGAATTAAATTGTTTAAAGATTTGTCATCGTGCGGAGTAAGAAAGAAAGACTCACCAATCATAATCAACTAATTACTGATTGGAAAGTCTTTTTGTTCTTCTTTTGTTTTTTGTACATGCACATGTTGCATATCAAGTTGCATATTAAATGTTATATATGCACATTTGATCTTTTGTGAATGAGTAACCCCGAATATTAATGTTTAGACAAGTAGCCTTTTTTGTATATGAAGTTCTGTCAAATATATAAATGATTCAAGTATTTAGTGTTACATTTCATTTTTTCTTTTATATTTGGTTACATTTTAATTAATCAATTACAATATATTTGTATTGATATTAATTAATCAAATATATAATGGGCGGATCAAGTATTGATTTTTTTCTTTTATATTTGTTTGGATGTGGATGTATAATGAATCAAATATATATCAAATTATTATTGGGACGAGTATGTCCAAACTATTCGCTGAGACTAGACCGACTGAAGCAAGGGGAAAAAATCAGCTTTCTGGACCATCAAACGGTCTTATGGAGCCGAATTTGTATACATAAATCGGTCCTATGGGGGCGAGTTAAAAGTAAATACTCGGTTGGGTGCTGCAAAATGAAGAAAGGAAAAAAATTAGTTCTCTGGACCTTCATACGGTCCTATGCAGACGAACAAGTTAATTTAACTCAGTTGTATTAAACTGGGTGTATTTATGATACTCGATATGGAAGAGCCGACTGAAGCAAGGCAAATGTGCTACTCTCTGGACCTGCAAACGGTCTCATGGACCCAAGTGTATCCTATTTAACTCGGTTGTATTAAACCGAGTGTATCTATAATACTCGGTGTGGAAGAGTCGAATGAAGCAAGGCAAATATGCTACTCTCTGGACTTGCAAACGGTCCTATGGAACCGAGTGTATCCTATTAAACTCGGTTATATGGAACCGAGTGTATACGAATTAGTCGGTTGTATGTGGCCGAGTTAAGCATGACCAAACAATCAACTCTCTGGACCTGCAAACGGTCCTACGCGGCCGAGTAAATTAATATAATTCGGTTAGATGAGACCGAATATGGTGATTTTATTCGTTTGAATGTGGCCAATTGAATCACAAAAACCATTTGATTCATCAAATAAGTTTGATCAATGAAATAAATTAAAATCCAACTAACATTATAATCAATCCTAATAATTAATATCCAGTGACAAATAAATGTATATATATATAAGGTTAACCAGTCATATATGATTTTCACATTAAATAAGTTTGATCACAAAAAACAATTAAAATCCAACTAACATTATAATCAATCCTAAGGTTAACCAAACCCAATAATTTGAACCAAGTTTAACCAAAATAAGGTGGGCAAGGTAATCAACCATGATCAAAAAAATTGATAAGGAAATTCAAGTTTAAGCCCTAAACTAATTCAACTTTGCTAAATACAAGTTAAAACAATCCAAAATACGGCGGATCAAGTTTAAGCCCTAAACTAATTCTTCGATTTCTTTTTTGCTGGGGCTTTCCCCTTTGTAGCTTGGGTTCTTGTATTGGCAACCGGGGGTCTTGGGGGTCTTGAGGAGGCAAAAAGAGCTCTTTGAGTAGTAGTAGGGGGCTTGTGGAGGCAGAAGGAGCCGTTGAAGCCTCGTGCTTTTTCTTTCTCATTTCCTCTTGCCCGCTTTCCATTATTGCACTGGAAAGCATGTCTCGGACACTCCGACCAACAACTATAGAAATATTTCCTCCTTCGGCCCCTTCAATTGTTCTATCTAGCAATGATATTGCCTTCTCAGCCATAACTTCCTGCATGCATAAATTACTTAATTTGTTATATCAACAAAATAATGAGATACATTATTAAAATTTAAATAATGTAATCATACCAACTTCGCACGTAGAATGTCTTGTTCCCCGCGGGTCTTTCGAGGCTTCGTTCTTAGGCTCGGGAGTTATATATATGGATGGGTAATTTTCAAGTACCACTCCATATAGTTGCTCTCACATTCCCACGGATGTGTCACCTGCCTCGAACGCTTGTTTTCGTTCAGTAAGTGATCACTCCAGTTCTGTTGCTGCCACCGATTCAAACTATATACAACCTTGTAGGATTGTATTGTTTTTCCTCGCTTGTTCTTTAGGGGTTGCATGATTGGTGTTGTGGGGATTGTCTGCACTCGGCCAAATTGTCGAAGGATACGATCAAGATAGTATGGCTCGCCGACATCAAAACAAATTAGCAATCCTGTATAGTATGACACCTCATGAAATGGGCGCGCATTCCTGTGGTCTTTGTATGGATCCCAACACACCTGAGATTTAAATAAGCAAACAGGTTATACATATTACTCAATAATTCATATACCAAGAATTTAAGAACTTACATTTATGGCCGAAAAGTCATCCAATTTTTCTCTTAAACTTATAAGGGCCGCAGCCGTATCACCGCCTAATTGTTGGGGTTTCCACCGACACATTCGCGGTTCCGCTTCAACGTATTCTATATTAGGAACTATGCGAACGCAGTCGGGAAAATGCTCACATATCCAAGCCTATATATATAAAAGTATATATTATAAACACAATATTTAAAAAGACAAAAAAATTAATGATAAAAAAATTATAGTGTCAATACAAGAGACATACAATAATCAAAGTCAAACATCCGGATATCGACCTAACTCCAGATCTAGAAGCATGTCCTAATTGACGATACGTATGTGCGAGTATCGCCATTCCCCATCCCAAATTCCCAACTTTTGATATATCCCTCAAACATCCCAAAAAGTATATAGAAATCTTTGTTTTTGTCTTATCAGGGAAGACAACACACCCAAGCAAAAACATGATATAGGCCCGAACATAAATATCCAACTCCTCGGGAGTTGATTCAGCAGTGGCTCGGCCCATACATCGTTCTTTTAACCACTGTAGCCTAATAGCGTATGTATCTTTTGTTTCCTCAACTACTTCAGCCTCAGTCATACCCAACAACTTCGAGGCCATGTCTATTGCTACCTTTGGTTGTATTTCCTTTGCTCCCTCAGGAGATGTCAAACAATCACCCTTAACTGGCACGCCTAATATTTGTCTGACGTCGTCCAACGTAATCGTCATCTCCCCGAATGGAAGATGGAATGTGTTTGTTTCCGGTTGCCACCGCTCAACAAACGCTTGTATTGCGACATAGTCAATGTAGCGATATGTGTTGTCTACCAAATGTATTAATCTAGTTGCCCTTACCCTACTTTAAACACCCTCAACCTCTTCAGATAACTTCCATTCATTTAACTTTGGCCAATGGCATATAGTTGTTAGTTTCCTATTAGCATCCTGCATTTAGTATTTGTAAAGTAAAGTTAATAACAAAAGTAAAGTAAACTTGTATACCTTTATAATTCAATAACATAAGTAAAGTAAATAATACCTCTTCCCTATTCCAAATGGCATATGCTATATGATCCTTAAATGATATAAGCACGCTTTTATCAATTGGACCTCCATCGTCATCTTCTTTGCTTGCACCGCTACGATCTTCTCCTTCAATTGCTATCTCAGTCTCAAGATTAGCTGGTGCGAGTGGTGGTGCCGCCACTGACTCTGACTTTGGTGCAGATGGTGTTGGATTTTTTCTTTTTCCATACTGCTTTACACCTGATACTACAGCATGTTTTACTCTCCTTCTTTGCCTCTCGGAGGCTGTCATTGGTTGATCTTTAGTCATACCTTATTTAAGACAAATCAAACATTAATTCTATATTTGCTTAACAAAAACTAAAGGAAAAAAGTAAAACTCAAATTCTGGCAATTGAAGGTAATAATATACACAACAATACATTAACTCATTGCTTAACCAAAATTTTAAATAAAGGAAAAATAATCTTCACTTAGAATATGCTATTCTTTGCCATCCTCGCTGCATCATGACCAAGAAAATAGACAATACTCGGCTACTTAGGACCGAGTTAAATGAAAATCTTTTACTGATTACAGCCGAATACAGCTTCAAAGTTTGCAAAAAAAATTTACTTGCTCAGCTCAATTAGACCGAGTGAATATCATTTACTCGGATACATGATGCCAAGTATCACTGCACGCAGGACTCCCAATGCTTAGGATTCATTCATTCCATGAAGGGTTCAACCGAAAACAACAAAACAACAATTTGGCACTAAAACCGAATAAAAATAACAATACGAGGTTATTTACAGCTGTGTAGGGATTTAATTTTTGAAAAAATTTAAATCACTACCTCGGCTCAATTGGAACGAGTCTGACTGGTTTGGTTAGGTTACGTTAGGCCGAGTGAATCTTTATAAAGAAGCTCCAATGGCGTGAAAAAAACAAACAAAAAGATGAAGATGAAAATAAAAATGCAGATGAAGATGAAAATAAAAATGCAGATGAAGATGAAAAACTTACAACCTAAAATAACAATGAGGATGAAGACGAATAACTTACTTGGGGGAGTGAGAGGTTTCGATTGAAGTAAAGGGATCTTTGATGACAATGAAGATGAAGATGGAGATGGAGATGGAGATGAAGAACAGGGCGTAGGAGATTGGGGTTTCGGTTCTGAATGCAGTGTTTGAATTAGGGGGAAGTGATGGTGTTTGAATTCAAGAGAGAGAGACGAACGGAGTGTTTGATGATGAGGAAACAGTCGTGGGTTTGATATTATTATTAATTATTATTATTATGAATTATTAGGATTACTTATTATTAAATTATAAATTATTACCATTATTAATTATAGGTGAGTGTTTTTTAGATGTTTGGGAGTAATAAGAAGAAAAATGTTATACTAGTGGAGTGTTTTAGAAAGATGGAGTATTACTGTGTAATTTTGGGTGTGGCAATAGCGCCACCCATTAATAAAGGGGTTGATTTTCAACTTTGAAATTCTCTCGTCTCTCTTTCAAAACTTGAACAACTAAGTTTATAATCATTGTGCTTATTGCATGTTTAAAAATAACCGGTGGGCGTATAATTCAATTCCTTTCATATACCCCGCCACAATCTTTAAAATCTATCCGAATATATCATCGTTTAAATTAAAAAATATTAGCGTGCACACAAAATTACAAAGTTATCCTCTAGTGCCCAAAATTATTATAAAGTTGTATTCTTTTCACAAAATTATGAAATCATGTAAATGATAAACCATAAGTCTTGTGATTTTTAATTTAGGTGCTTTTTTAAAATATAACTAATTTCATAAGTGTTTAATAAATCATCAAATTGTAGAAACGTAAGTTGAGTTTGAGCGGGGTTGTCAACTTGTTATATATTTATGTGTTTTAGTTGGCAAGAGATCCTGATGACCAATAATAGAGGATATATAAGATTAAAAAGGGATTAATCAAATTTAAAATTTTAATTCAACATGGAATTTTGAAAATTACACCAATTTATTGAATTTTGAAATCTTATAATCCGTAGAATTTCTTAATCTCACAAGATTTAAGAATTTTGTCAATTTTTGAAAAAAGAAGTATTAAATTATTAAATCAAAATATTCCCTAAATTTCAGTCTTAGAATCCAGTAAACACACCTTAAAATAATGCTAAAGGTAATATATATATAAAGGGCATGAGACATTTATTTACCACTAGACCAAATATTATTATATATTTTTAACACTATTTATTAGTACAAATATGCCCATATGCTAGTTATTATTAGGAGAATGTATCTTATTTATTGAGTGTTTTTAAATACAGCATCCGCCATCCAATTCACTATAACTCGTTTTATATCTTAACAGTCACTCCATTAATATATCGAAGGAAGTTTGAAAATTCAATCTAATGTAAGGTTTGATTGGATTGATTCGAAACTAATGTCTTATCTGAAAAATAAATATTAGTTACTCCAGACTCAAGTCATCAACAATTCAAGTATCAATAAATAGCTCAAACAAATCTAAACAACGATACAAGTACTGAGATAGTTTAACTAAAAGTTCACCTATAACTTGTTTTTTATTTAATCATAAAATGACAGTTATGCAAACAAAATACCATCATCTTCTATTTTACTTACTTAAATAAGATTCCAAACTATCTATTGTATATCCAAGGTAAAATAAAAAGTAAATTTGAGGTCTTTAATTTATACGCCGGAGTAATAAGGTGTAACATGATTCATCCTAATTAATCTCTAATACAATATAGGTCTTTTTGACGTGACTATTGAAGGGACAAAAAACCATCTTGCAGTCCGACCTCATCTAATAGTATATATATAAAATGAGAGGAGTGAAAAGATTTATTGCATTAAATGTTAAATAATGTCTTTAATTATCATGTGTAATATTATTTATTACATTATATTTATAGCATTAAATGTTAACAAATGTCTTTAACTGTCATGTGTAATATTATTTATGGCATTATATTTATATATATACTATTATTTATATTTAGCTGTACCGTGTATTTATATTTATTGCATTTTATTTATATATATATATACTATTAGATTTTAACAAGACTTTAATATTTTATTTCTTTTATATGCGTCTTGCACTAAATTTTTAAAGTTATTATTTGATAACAATCCTTCAATCCCTTTCCGTTGTTTTTATGGAACTCTTACAATTAAAAAGAATAATTATATATTTCTAATTTAGAATCCACCTAATAAAAAAAAGTAATTAAATGTAAAGTATGTATATATATATATTTATAAATGCGCCTGTGCATCGCACGGGTTAAAAAACTAGTGATCCTGAGTAAAGTAAGAGGTGTCGAACTTCATAACAACAGTTTCACTTTTTCGGCAAGTGAACGTTGGACACGTGTCACTACTTGAAGAGTTTCGCAATTAAAACTTATATTCAACAAACATCCCGGCCAAATCGTTAAAATCCCATTTCTATCATGTTTAACCATGAATAACTGTTAGTCCTATGCATTATATATAAATATGACCTAGCCATCGCATTACATGTTCTCTAAAAGTAATCTTGCAATAGCGCTTACTCTCCTTTTCTCTCCGCTATTTCTCTTAACTTATATATATAGAGAAAAATGATAATGTCAAAGCAATTTTTCTCTTTAGAGTGCAAACAACACATTGAGTGTAACATCCTTTATTTTTAATTATATTAATACAGTAATATTGTAGTATATATATGTAGATATGTATGTGGGCTTTAATTTACGTGCATAAGGTGCCTAGTTTATTAGTGTTATTTTTGGTGCCACCTTAGGCTTATTTACCTCTGGACAAGTGTCTAGATTTAGTAATTAAGGTGGCAATATGTTAAGGATGGGATAAAAGAGAGTCACCAATTGAATGCTACGTGACCACAATTATGTAATCTTTTGCAAATGGAGGAGATGAAATTTAGTTTAAGAAGATAAAAGGTAGTGGCTTTTCGTGAGAACCGGAGGAAATGGTACGTGAAACTAGTTCTGGGTCAAGTTTGAAATTATGATTATATATACTTTGGGTAATGTTATACACACCCTTAATTTGTAACCAGGATATTATAATAGTCACAATACCATATTTTATATCATTATTAATAATCAAGACCACCATAAGGGATACCCAAAATTTTAAACACCGAGTCGGTAGCTTGTTGCCGAATATGGATATTCGATTCGGTAACATTCGACAAACTTGACTTAAATGTCAACTTCTGGCTGAATTTTTATTTCTAACCAAGTAAATTGTCACTGAATGTGAACTTTCAAGTTAACAATTTGTCACCGACTTATATTTTATGTAATTAGGCAACCAACCTCTAATTTTATAATAACAATACCAATTAATTTTACGGTGTTATAACTATAAATTATGGGTGTATATAATATCACCCTTATACTTTATGGAGCTTTTTTGAGTTAAGAAGTTTTACATAATATATATTTAAAACTTTGTTCATTTTGTTATTCAACTTGTTATTTTATTGTTCTTTTTTGATCTTCGTGAAGTGGGGCATCACAATTTAATTAGTATTAAATGTTAGGTTCTGTTACTCCTTTTCTTTTCTGTGGGAATATTTGTTCCAAGGGGATGGAATTTTTTAAAAGAAAGTAGATTATAACACCTCATTTATATATATATACACACACATTAGGGTATGATTATATCTTTTGGTTCGGTGAAATAAATAAGATTCAATAATAAAATAAAATAAAAAGTAACGTGCGAAGAATCTAGATCGAAAAACATCAATTAGATTATTTTGAGTCAATTGTATAGCATGGTATAACGTTGTGAACAACTAAAATATAGGTTCAATATACCTTCATGCTAAAAAAATTAAAAGTAGACCAGATTAGACCGACTTATTTTTATTTTTTTAAAGAATCTTTTAGCCATATTTTTTATATATTATTTTGATTTCAACAAAATAAATTTTTTAACAAATTAAACTCAAAGTCATATGTGAAAATAATCCAATCACATCTGCTAGTATGATTTGAAAATAGTACAAAAATTGGACTGATGTACCGTGAACAATCTTAAAAACAACAAATTGAGATGACCAATAATATACAAACACTCCTAAAGATTTTTTCTTGAATTTTTTTTAACATAATTCTATAGTCATGATGGATCTTGTTTAATTGATTAGTTGATTTTTAATATTAAATTTTTTATTTTAAGTTATGTCATTTTTAATGTAGAAAAAAACTATTGACGTGTGAGAGTTGATTATGTATATATTATTGATGTGACATCTTGGTGTGAATATAAAACTCATCCAATGGTGTATAATTAATGCATACCATAACATGTATATTTTTAATTATTAAATTTTTATATTTTTTAAAAAAAACTTTGATATGATATCTTGATGTGAATATAAAACTCATACAATAGTGTATAATTAATACATACCATAACATGTATATTTTTAATCATTAAATTTTTATACTTTAAAAAAAATAGTCAAAAATAGTGTTTGCAATATAGATATGAACACAAAATATTATATTTATATTTCTGTATAATTAGATTTGTGTATGTGTCCACAGTCCACCACGTTGGTCTTTAGATGGACACATGTCTATAAATTAGGTTCGGTGGATTTTTGGCGCATGAGGATACGACTTTATTTTATTTTTTGGGTTCCACTTTATTTGCTTTTCCTATTATTAGTAACTTCTTGTTATATATTATTGGGAAGGAGATAAATAATGAGCCAGGAGGAGAATTGTGAGACTAGATAGGGCACGAGAACAGGATGGCTGTAGATTTTATAATATTATAGTGGCTAATTAGTCGTATTTTATGGTGTTATTTTTAAAGATAAGAGGTTGTATTTAACATGCATCTAATTTTTTAGTATATTTATGTGTTGTCCAGTTAATCGCACTACTCTTAAATTCGTTGCGAGATTAAATTCAGTGTATATATTAGTTAGCCTCATAAATTGTTGATGTTATTTGATGCTAGTTAAATAACTGTATGAGTAAGTTTACTTGTCAAAAGTCGTAATAAGCTATAGTCATGTAAATCGCAGCGTAAAGTTTTGATGTGGTGAAATGGGTGAAGCAAGTAATTAATTTTTAACGTGTTATCCAGACGGTTCAATATGTAAGGCTGAGTGGTAAAATATTTTATCGTGATACTTTCACTTATGTGTATGTATTATGTATTGCCAACTTTTTTATTTTTGAATGTTTCGCAGCTGACCTGAGGAGAAGTTGGTTTTGATTCATGGGTCGGGCGTGGATCCAATTTAGTTTATCATTTTGGATAGTAGTGGATAGATTGTTTTATTTTTAATTTGGAAAAGTTAAAAAATTATATATTGCATTTTTCAACTTATGTTGATATATACAAATGGAGTTGATAAGATTTTATTGTTTAAATTCATTTTTTTTTGACTCCTGGGGTGGGGGGGTCCACATTCTAGGCAACTGAATTGCCTATAAATATTGAATCGTATGAAAAATAAAAATAATATTTCTTAACTTTTGTTCTTTGACAGTATAATAGCTTAATACTTCTCTAAAAAAGACATACTCTAAATATATAATATAATATTATATATTATATATTATATATTATATATATACTTTGTGATTTAAACGTAACGCAGAAAAAAGAAGAAGAAGAAGAAGAGGGGTGGTATGTGTGTGTATATATATAGAGAGAGAGAGAGATAGAAGAGTATGAGGTAAATATATAATAAAATTAGAAAACTAATTTGTAGAGTAGTAGGTGGACAATGGAAATGAATTAGAAAATAGAGGGAAAAAGGCAAATCAAACCCTAAAGTCTGGGTTTAGATGGTTCAAGTATTTTCCTAATATTTAAATTTCTTCAATGTTTTCTTAAAGTTACATAAACGGTTCAATTTTTCTCTTGGCTCACACGCTGTCCATAATACATGACATAAATCTGAGTTTGATGTTTATTTGGCAAACTCAACTCTACCATTGTCAATCTAACTTAACAAAATATATTCCAAGTCAAAACTTTTTTAAGGAAAAAAAATCAATCAATTATAAAAGTCGGAAAATGGGTGGATAAAGTTTTATTTTCTACGAAAAACGTAAAATCAATCAAAATACTTTAATAGTTTCTATATGAGTTGGCATCTCACCATATTAGAAAATTTTATTTTCATTTCCACATGTAAAATTGAAGATATAAATTTCTTAACCCAATGAGGCGCACTGGACAAATTCTTATTAGATAATATGAAACCTAATAATTCTTTTATGTTGCATTTAGATCGCATAGTTGGAATTGACTTTGGGATTTACAAATTTGGGATTTGAAAATTGCATAATTGGTCAACCAATTATAGAATTTGATTTATATATCAAACTATTTATTTGGTTAAAACTATATTTCGCTAACATGCTAAGCAAAGCGTACATACTATATACTTAATTTTACCATATCATACAAGTTATAGATAATAGTAAAAGAAATTTTTTCATCGTTAATAACACCAGTCATTATTATATTTCAAAAAATAATAAATACATTTTAAAAAAATTACAAAAGATAATTTTTGTATTTGATGATTTTTAAGAATTATATGTGGCCAAAGATCATATTGTTATGTCAATTATTGATGCGCTTATTTTATGTATCTAATAATATATATATATATATATATATAAAACGCAAGAAGCAAGTAGAATTCTACCAGATGCTGCCACGTGTCCCTTTTAATTATTCTATTTAACGCGATTTACTTTTGTCATTATTCACGCTTTACTGGCTCTCTATAATCCAAACTCCTTTGTCGATTTATTTCTCCTCTTCCGTTCTTAAAGTCAAGCCCTTTCAGTTTCATGAGCCTCTGTTCTTTTATTTTTGGCCTTATTCTCTCATCGTTTCTCTCCTTCATATATGAATTTATCCAATCGAGCATTATAAATCGGACCATGTATTTTCGATGTGGGCCCGCCATGAGCTTATTGGTCGGAATTGTTAGCAAATCCACAGTCGGTGTTCAACAGAAGGGTCTGTAAATTTGATAGAATTTACTCATCAATGAATGATTTTTGCATTTCCCCAACTTCTCATCTCTTCTTAAATTTTCCCGACAAAATCCATCACTTCAGGTAATTCCCTCTATTTATTGGTTGTTTTGCCCTCTTATCAGTGATATCAATTCAGGAAGATACTCAAGCCATTGCTTTTCTTATCACAAGACCACTTGAATATTACTTCTTACTATTAGCCATAAACTTTTTCTTTCTCTATCTAATACGAATTAACAATATACAGTTCTTTACTTGATTATTTTTTGTAGGATATATGCATAAATTTTACTTTCAATTTTTAGTCCGGTAATTTCTTCTTACTTCTACTGTTCATTCCCCCCCCATTTCGTTCATTATTTAACTAAAGGTTTATTATACTTTGGTGTGTTTTGCATAATAATTTAGTTATTTTTTAGCTTTAATCATAATTATTGCTTTTTGTCTATATAAAATGTGATTTTGTAAATCAGTATGTTTTAGATGTGAAAGTGCAAGTACATATGTCTATGTACTATTGCAATTATGTGAAGGGTTTGATGGATTTTGTTGAAGAAAAACTAGAATGAATTACCAAGTAACAATAAAAAACACTGGGTTGAGTCGCGGACTAGATCGCTCTCTTTAAGACGTTTCGCGGCTCTGCTCGGTGTTTGTGCTAGCAATTCGCAATGGCATCGCCGTCTCTAGAATACAACAGCCCAGATTTCATCTCTGTCTTGATTTCCCTTGCACGGTGGAAAATCGGAATTCTCACACCCTTTATAATTCGGCCGGAATCAGTAAACAAATCCCATTGCCGGAGGCAAAAAAAATTTTTTGGTAGGTTTCTTCAAGCCCGGCCCGGTCGGGTCGAGTTGGTCGGTCAGCGCGCGTGTGTGTGGTGAACCACACTCATCTAAGTCCTCACCCAATTGCACAAAAGTGTAATGCCCAAAGGGCTCAATCCCGTAGGCAAATTCACCTTTATAAAAACCCATGAAGGTTTTTATTCCTCTCTTATGTGGGATTTAAGAAAACTCACTTGTGCTTGCTTTGATTTTGTATCATTTTCTTCTTCTCCCATTTTTTCAAATACACACAAAACTTCAACAATCTCCCACTTGTATTTTTTAAAAAATGTTTCATCGATTCCAGCATAATTTCCTAGAACAGTGCATAAATAAATGTGTTTTTTAACTTGAACATTTACATAGTGTTTGATGCTCCATATTATACCAGAGTAACACGTAGTTTTGAACTCTATCTCGGGCAACATCACACACACTGCCTATAAGGGAGTAGTTCGTAAGTCAGCACGATACGGCCATGTGCTTTATCCCGGTTTAGTAGACGCTTTAGAGAATTGCCGAAATTCCATAGGAAGCGGCCTCACTTCACATCCACGTAGGTGAGTCTATCAAGGATACTCTCCTGTAGCTAGATACTCCACTCCACATGGAGCTATAGAAATCATTAAGAGTATATCACTCAGCCTTCTATCGCTTCAGGATATCATGTTCCATTGGGATAGGTTGAATAAAATGCATGATTCATTAATTCACACGCAACTTGTTATTTACCCATTTAACCTATTTCTTAAGATCTCTAGTCATTTAGCTTGGGTTCCCATCACGTATGATTCAAATCTCAATGGGCTTTAACCCCATCCCTTTAAAGGTGTTCCAAACCCTCTCTCTAGGTAATCCTTTCGTCAAATGATCAGCTAAGTTTTCTTCAGACCGCACATAATCCACTCTTACAGCACCATTAGAGAGAAACTCTCTAACCGTACTGTGCTTGCGACGAATCTATCGCCTCTTGCCATTATAAAAACAGTTATCTACTTTTGCAATAATCGCGGTACTATTACAGTGGATAAGGACGACTAGTATCGGTCTCTCCCATAAAGGGGTATCTGCAAGGAAGCTTCTTAGCCAACTTGCTTTTTCACTAGCAGTAGCTAGTGCTATCATTTCAAATTCCATCGTCGACTGGGCCAAAATGGTCTGTTTCTTGGATTTCCAAGAAACTGCACCTTCAGCTATGCTGAAAATGTATCCACTAGTGGCCTTGGAGTCGTCTGACAGGGTGTTCCAGTCAGCATCGCTATATCCTTCAAGGACAGCGAAAAACTTATGATAGTGTAATTCGAGGTTCATGGTTCTTTTCAGATACCGCATAACCCTCTCAATAGAATGCCAATGCTCCATACTAAGTCTGCTAATAAACCTGCATAGCACTCCAACTGCATAAGCAATATCAGGCCTAGTGCAATCAGTAGCATAATGTAGGCTACCTATGATGCTCGCATACTCAGATTGTTTAACACTGTCGCCAGTGTTCTTGAACAACTTAACACTATGATCAAATAGAGTACTAGCTAGTTTACAGTCTATGTAATTATATTTCTTTAGAATTTTCTCAATGTAATACGGTTGGTCTAAAGAAAGTCTCATTTCTGACCTAGTAATTTTAATACCAAGAATCACACTAACTTCATCCAAATTTTTCATATCAAAATTAGCACATAGCAGTGTTTTCACATTGCTCATAACATGGATATTAGAACCAAATATAAGCAAGTCATCAACATATAAGCAAATAATGGTGCATGCATTATTCTCAGACTTGTAATAAATACACTTGTCACTTTCATTAATTAAAAATCCATTTGAAGTAACAAATTTGTCAAATTTCTCGTGCCATTGCTTAGGTGCTTGTTTTAAGCCATAAAGTGAGTTATCTAATTTGCATACTTTATCCTCTTGGCCAAAAATAATAAAACCTTCAGGTTATTCCATGTAAATTTCTTCCTCTAATTCTCTATTAAGAAAAGCAATTTTTACGTTCATTTAGTGCACAACAAAATCATAAATAGCAGCTAAAGCAATCAATATACGTACGGAAGTAATTCTAGTAATAGGAGAATAAGTGTCAAAGAAATCTACATTCTCTCTCTGTCTAAAACCCTTGGCTACAAGTCGCGCCTTATATTTATCTACCGTGCCATCAGGTTTTAATTTCTTTTTAAGAATCCATTTACAACCTATGGTTTTACAGCCAGGAGGAAGGTCCACTAGATGTCAAGTTCTATTAGATTCTAAAGAATCCATCTCATCATTAATTGCTTCTTCCCAAAGGTCAGCACCAAAAGAAGACAAAGCTTCTTGAAGTGTGGTGGGGTCCTCTTCTAACGTGTATGCATGAAAGTCGGGCCTAAAATCTTTAGTGGTCCTAACTCGTTTACTCTTCCTAGGTTTAATTATTAAATTGTCATACTCGGCATTAATAGGTATAGTTGAACTAGAAGGTAATGAGCCACCCCCACTATTGCCCCCACTATTCCTCGATTTAAAAGGGAATTTATCTTCGAAAAAATCAACATCATTCGATTCAATAATCACATGAGTTTTCAAATCATAAAATCTATAGGCCTTGCTATTAATTCCATATCCAATAAAAACACATTCATAAGCTCTACTAGCAAGCTTAGATCTTTTAGGATTAGGAATACGCACATAAGAAAGGCACCCCCAAACACGTAAATAAGAAATATCGGGCCTTTTATTATTCAAAATCTCATATGGGGATAAATTGAATTTAATCTTAGGCACCCTATTAAGAACGTGACAAACGGTTAATAAAATCTCTCCCCACCAATGTGAGACAGCCCCCGAATTTAGAAGCGTAGCAACAATTAATTCGGCAAAAGTTTTATTTTTTCTTTCGACTTTTTCATTCATTTTAGGTGAGTATGGAACAGTTGTCTCATGAATAATACCAAGTGAGGCATAAAGATTTTTAAAATCAGTTGAATCATCTTCGGTTCCTCTATCACTCCAAAATCTTTTTATTTTCTTATTAAACTGATTTTTAATTTTTGAAGAAAATGTTTTAAACATATCAATTGCTTCACTTTTATTTTTCATAAGGTAAACATAGGAAAAATCCGAATTATCATCAATAAAAGTAATAAAATACCTTTTTCCATTTCTCGTTAAAATACCATCAAATTCACAAATATCCGAATGAATTAATTCAAAAAGGTTCGGTTTCTCTTAAAACATATTTGTGTGGTGTTTTAGTAATCTTTGCTTGGCTACAAAACTCACATTTTTTGAAATTATTTAGTGATAAAGGGGGAATAGTTTTCAGTTTACTCATGTTCTTAATAAGGCGCTTATTAACATGACAAAGTCTAGCATGCCATACATTAAAAGAACAAACCATATAAGCAGAACTAGAAATAACTTTATTAGCATCAACATTCAATTTAAACATTCCATCACATGCATAGCCCTTCCCCACAAACATTCCATTCTTAGCAAGAGTAAACATGTCAGCCCCAATAGTTTAAACAAAACCAGCTTTATTAAGAAGGTAACCCGAAACCATATTCTTTCTTATTTCTGGAGTATGCAGGACATCCTTGAGGATGACGGTCTTTCCAGAAGTAAACTTAAGCTCGACTTCCCTCGAACCAACTACTATAGTGGTGTGAGAATCTCCCAACAACACTTCCTTATCTTCAGCTTCAAAATAGCTCTTAAATTGAGCACGATCATAGCAGACATGGTGACAAGCGCCAGTGTCCACTCACCACCCTTCAGAACTCATTACCATATTTATTTCTAATATCATAGCCATAAGTGGCTCTTCGGTAACGTTCGCCTGCGGACGAGGCCGACGAGCATTCCGGCAGTTTCGTGCTATATGCCCAAGCCTATGACAGTTGTAACAGAGAAATTCTCCATTATTACTGTTATTGGATTGAGCATTTATGTTCTGATTCTGATGGCGGTTATTATTCTGTCCCTGATTCTGATTCCCGTTTCGGTTTCCAGCATTCTAATTTTTGTTAATTTTCTGGTTCGGTTTTAAGGCAGCAGGTGTAGAGGAGCGGGTATGATTTCGATTTGAAACAACCAAAATCTTATCTTTCTGGTCCTGTTTGCGGTGTTCCTCCTCAATTCAAAATCTGGTGATCAAACTTTTTAGAGAAAATTCTTTGGACTTATGCCTCAAACTGTTCTTAAACTCCTTCCATAAACGAGGCAGTTTATCAATCATCATTGCTACCTGAAACTGTTCATCTAACGGCATGCCTTTAAATATAATTTCGTGAGCAATTTTCTGAACTTCGTAGAATTGAACAACCACAGACCTGTCATCCATCATCTGAAATTTCAAATAACGATTGATAGCGTATTTTTTAATCCCAGCTTCTTTAGTATCGTATTTTTTTTGAAGCGCATCCCAAACTTCCTTTGAGGTTTTGCACGATAAATAGTAATCGTAAAGTTCATCGCAGAGGCCATTAATGATATAGTTACGACACAGAAAGTCGTTATCAGTCCATTTCTTAATCACTTTCTGATTTTCAGAAGTTAATGGTTTTGAAAAATTAGATTTTTCTGAAAGGCAAACATTATTCAATTTTTTCGTGGTTAAGTAAAAGAACATCTTTTGTTTCCATCTTTTAAAGTAAAATCCCTCAAAGCGAAATGGCTTATTCAGTTCAACAGTTCTAGTAACAGGTTTAGCAGTCTTAGAGGCCATTACAAATAAACAATAACATATTACAACGTCTTAAAAATGTTGAAGAAAAACTGTAACAAATTACCAAGTAACGATAGAAAATACCGGGTTGAGTTGCGAACTAGGTCGCTCTCTTTAAAACGTTTCGCAGCTCTGCTCAGTGTTTATGCTAGTAGTTCGCAATGGTCACACTGTCCCCAGGATATAACAGCCCAGATTTCCTCTCTGTCTGGATTTCCCTTGCACGGTAGAAAATCAAAATTCTCATACCTTTTATAATTCGGTCGGAATTGGTAAACAAATCCCCTTGCCAAAGGAAAAAAAAAATTCTAGGTTTTTTCAAGCTCAGTGGTAGTGTTTCTCAATGGAGGATTATCGGTGTACACATAATAGACGAAAATTAATTTTTTAAATATGATAATTTTTCCCATTCGTGTCGTTGCATAGAGGGAGAAAAAAAGGGAGAGAAGGAGCGTGATCGTAATCCATATCGTAACGACACAAAGACCAGGTCAAATTAATTTCAAATTTCAAATAAAAGAAAACAATTTTATTTTTATAAATAAAAATTTTCAAAAGTATTTTGTCTAAAAAGATAATACTTGACCCAAAGTAAGCACAAGCCCGTAGCCCGAGCCTGGCCCGGCCGGGTCTGGTCGGTCGGTCGACCGGCGCGCGCGTGTGTAGTGAACCACACGCATCTAAGTCCTCATCCAATAGCACAAAAGTGTAATGCCCAAAGGGCTCAAGCCCTTAGGCAAATTCATCCTTATAAAAACCATGAAGGTTTTTATTCATCTCCTACGTGGGACTTAAGAAAACTCACTTGTGGTTGCTTTGGTTTTATATCATTTTCTTCGATCTTCTCCCATTTTTTCAAATACACACAAAACTTTAACATATTTGATTGTTCGAAGCTGTATATAATAATTTTGTTTAGGTGATTCATCATTTTCTATAATGGTTTTATTGTCAATGCATGTCTTTGAAGTGTTTGATCAAATGCCACAAAGCAAACGACTAACATTATTCATCTTTTGATTTTATTATTATTCAATAGGTGAACTGGAATAGTTGATATACCGCTAAATTGTAAGCATATTTTATAAAAGAACTCTATCATATCATCGTTTCATTTTGAGTCTCCAGAAAATGTTTTATTTTGAAATATGTTTCTTTACATACACAATTGCTTATAATTTTGTTTTTGATGCACGTAGTTTACCAATTGGTAAATGAAAAAATATATATATATAAAATTATACACATAAATTGTTTTGTATTTTTAATTTAGTATAATTGTGTATGTCAAAAGCTTGGGTATCATCTTTGTTGCTTTCCGTTTATTTGTTATACATAATTGCATGTTTAATGGATGTTCTTAAAAAAGTGTTATGGTTTTGGTTTTCAATATTGTTATTTATAGGGATTTCCCTTCTTTTTGGTCAATTCCATTAGATTTTCAAACACACACACACACACACATATATATATATATATATTACAATTGATGTGGCACTGAGACCAATTTTTTGTGGAGGTGGTGTTGTAAAGTGAAAGAAGTTTACTTTGATTGTTTATCAAGATTACGTAAGAAGGAATTTCATAGTTGAATTCATTGAATATCTTATTTGTCTGAATTTTTATTATTTTTGTTGCTCTAATATCTACAATTATTTAGTTATTTAGTATCAACTTATTTTAAATGTTTATTATTAATATACATTAATATTTGTTCTCTAATACACTTGCAGATTTGTTCCTTTGAGGTTTGCTTCATTCTTCATCGACAACTTAAGCATAATAAACACTCATGAGTCATGCGCAAACCTAAAGAGCTTAAAGATTTGACCGACTAATACCTGCTGATTTATCACATTGCACTAAACGTGCCTTCTTAGTTTCTCATATGATTTACTTGAAATTTTTCTTGGCATATTAATGCAAATGTCTTTTTATAAATGCTTCTTATAGTCTTCTTTTTAAGACCTTTTTGTCTCAGAAGTTGGCATATTGGATTGAACTTATACATTATTGGAGAGAAAAGACTATTGCACACGTATGATATCAATTTGGATATTTTATTGGTTATCATAGTGGAATCATTGTTCCAGTTTTATAAATGTTGAAGATACGTTCTGCTCAAAAGATAGTCTAAATGTATCCCTGGTTTTCTAAGTCTTTTTCTCTTAGTAGTATAATTAAGCCTTTTAGTTAGAAACCCGTGCAATACACGGGACGATATTCAAATTATTATTAAAAAGAATTATATAACAACGAAAAAATATATTAAATAATATAATATCAATATAAATTCATGTAAAATAACCCTAATGCCTTCTTTTGATGCTTAAACTGAATTTACATGCAATTTTCTGTTTTAGACGGTAATTATAAGTTAATTGAGCCTTGTTTAAAGGTTTAGAAATGCAATTTCTTGACTCAATCAGTGCCCTTAGGGCACACGTTAACATGACCCTCATAATAATAAATAATGTCATTAATAGAAATACTTCCTTCATTTTACTATTATAGTATAGATAAATTATTATTATTATTATAAAAGAAGCAATACACTATATCTTATTAATTGCTATAATAGTTGTCGTAATAATAATACATTTAATACTAGAAAAAGTGATATATTATCTCTTATTAATTGTTATAATAATTACCCTAATAATCTATATTATTTATTATTTATTATTATTATTATTATTATTATTATTATTATTATTATCATATCATTTCATATCATCATAAACTATAAGGGTGTGTTTGGTGAGCCGTATAAGGAGGTAGGATAAGATAGGATAAAGGGCGGATAGGATAAAAGTCGGAATTAGTCGGATATGAATTATATGGGATATGATAGGAAAGGAATTAGTCGAATAAGGACTGAACAGGATTGGACATGATAAGGACTAGTAGAACAAAAAATTAATAAACTTTGCATTTGATGGAGTTCCGAATTAATACAAATTGCTTTTCTTTTAAAAATATATGCAATTTTAATTATTGTGCACAATTTTTTTTAACTAATGCAATTCTTCTATTTATAAATAAGTTTCGTAAAAAACTCTTCCGGGAGAAAAGTTTTATATTACATACAATATTTACGAACTAAGCACTAAGTATAGTTTCAAATTCTAATGTTTCCATTTTTTCTAAAATCAAAGTTTCTTATAAATACCTTCATTTAAAAATAAATAAATTAATAAAAATGCCCTATTATAAAAGAAATGAATTTTATTAGTTGAGTTACTGTGATTTTGAGTGGTTGAAAATTTTCATTAATAAATTTGATTATCTAAAAGGTGTAAAGAAAAAGATTAATTAAAAATTAATTTTTATATTCCATTTTGTTATCCTGCAATAATGGGATAAAATAATACCCCTATAAAGGTGGTATATACTTATCCGGTTCTAAAAGGATAAAATAATAATTAATCCCAAATGCAATCCAGTCTTGTGTTGCGCCAAACGCGATATATGATTAAAATATCATATTCACCCTTGCGCCAGACACATGACATAATTTATTTATCATATCCTTTTCGACAACAAATACCGGATATGATTAATTAATCAGATCCTGCTTCTAATCCCGCGCGACAAACACATTCTAATAGTATTACAGAGGAAGTAATACCATCTCTTTTATTAATTGTTATAGTAATTGTCGTAATAATAACACACTTAATACTAGAAAAGGTTTTACTCTCCCTCTTATTAATTGTTATAATAATTGCACTAATAGTTTATATTTTTATCATAATTATTATTATAATGAGCAATGCTACACTTACCTATAAATCTTACAACATATTCTTACCAGGTGCATTAAATAAATTGTACATTTGATGCACCTAGTAAGATTTGTAGGTAAGAAAAATATTCTCTTTTTTAAACTTTTTCATTTTCTATATTTATATCTATACTTAATATATTATCATATTAGTATTATGGAAGGAAGAAGAAGAAGTTGCCCATTTACTGTACTCTTTAAAGTTTTTTTTTTGTGAAATCAATTTTTTTTAAGCGCGAGCTGCATTATTTCTGGGTTTTTTTTAAGCAAAATGCATTAATTTACCTGCGTTATTTTGAGTGATCAATGCTTGTATTATTCGGATTAATTGTGTATTTTATTGTATAGTTAGGGTTATTTTACATAAATTTATATTGATATTATATTATTTTATTATTATTACATAATTTTTTTTAATAATAATTTGAATATCGTCTCATACATTGCATGGTTTGTAATTAGTTATTATTATTATTAAATGATCCAAAATTAATTTATTTCCTAATCCTCTACTTTTAGATTTGGAAATAACACATCTCTCCCTATGATTTGAGACGTTAAGATTTAAAACTAAAAATAAAATCCTAAAATTTAAAAAGATTGGTAAATCTTCCTTATCTTTGACCCAAACAAAATCTTTGGATTTGAGGTCCCAAATCTAAATTTCAAGCTTAAATCTGTATTAAGTCCTGAACCCAAAGGTGATGTTTGGTTGATGTTTTAAGTTGAATTTTTAAGTTAAGTTTTTAAAATATGGTGTTTGGTAGAATTTGAAAGTATGTTGAAAAGTTGATTTGATTTTTGTTTGAGTTTTTTTCAATCAAATAAAAAATCTCATAAAAAAATTTCAAAAAATAGTCATAATGAATCTTATTTTAAAGATTTCGACGAATATGTTTTAAATATATATTTTTTATTTAATTTTGATTTTTGAATTTAAAATTATGGTGTTTTAAAGAAAAATTTAGAGAGAGAAAATAAAGTGAAATAAATTTTGGAAAGTGTGAAAGTAGAGTTGATTTTGAGTTGAGTTTTTAAAATTTGGAAAAAAATAAATTAAAGGGATACCAAACATGGCCAAACGCACCATAATTTTCTCTGTTTCCTTTCCATTTCTCCTCATAAATATATATAAACTAGTGATTTATAATGTCTTATCCTCATTTTCTTTCCTTTTTGTCATATTATCTAAATTCAAATGGACTATAAAACTATAAAAGTGTTATTTTTTAATCCCCCCCCCCCCCCCAATCTCTCTCAATTCAAATGAAGACTATGAAACTATACATGTCTTCGTATACTTATTTTTTAAATTATTATAGTTTATGAAAAAAAAATTAGTGCTAGTAAAGGCCTCTTAATTTTCAGTTTCAACACTCAAAATACTTAAATTTGGTTTTTAATTTTAAAAGTACATCATAGTTTGAGCATACTGATACAAATCGTTACAACTATTTTGAAAAGGCAATTGGAAACGAAAACAATTTCATTAATTTAATTTCTTCTTCATATCCGATCACAAATTGAATTGAAGAAAGAAACAGAAAGGTTGAAACAAAACACAAATAAATGAATTGGAAGATGAGTATAGTGGAGATAGAGATTTTATTCTACCCGTTCTTCCTTTTTTGATGAGAATGATGAAGATGTCTTCATTTTTTTTTTGTTCATTTATTTAGTTGATTCATTTATATTTGATATTCATCATTACCACAACCAATAATTAACCATATCACTAGTTTGAAAAAACAAAAAATTAAACTATATCACTCCTATGTTGGAAAATGAGTAAAGGAATAAATAATTACGGAGATAATTTACAAAAACTAAACTGCATCAAAATGGGTAAATATAACTATGGGAGAGAGTATGTAGAGAGAGAAGAAGATGATTGCAAAAGTGGGATTTTTTCTCGCAGGAGAGTGGTAATGATTGAGAGAGTTGATTTGTTTCTAACATAAGAGCTCAAATAATTAGAGTGCTCATTCAAAGTTATAAATTAAAATTGGGTGCTTAAATAATTGGTGTTCAAATAAGAAATTAAGGATGCTTTTACCGACACTTTTTTTTTTTTTTAATTTGATAACTCGCTCATATTTTCTCTTACATTAGTGATTAATTTATAAATTAGTGATTAATTTCATAATTGATTTAGGTTAAAATAATTATTTATTTCAAAAGTTGTTTTATGTTAACTTTTTTTATTATTAGATTTTCTTAATGGGATATTGAAAAATAGGGCTTATATGAAAAAAAATTCTACAGAAGAATCAAAGAATAATATTTTTGTAAATTAAGGGCCTATATTTGAGCAAAATCTAAAAGGAGTGCAAAGTTAACTTTGTAGTAAATTTTTAAATATTATTTTTTATGGAATCATTCAAAATTAAGTTTGCATTACATGTTTTTTTACCATATTATTATACATAAGTATTTAATTGATAGTACTTTAGAATAATTTTAACAAATTATATATTCAAAACCTATTTATTAATAAAATCCACATAATATTTTTTTTGAAGTTATAGAAAGTTAAGTTTATACTCTTTATTTTCTAAAATATTACTATGTGTTTGTGTTTATTTGACGTTTTAAAGTTTTATGAATGAAACATAATAATATACTTGTTAAAAATTATAAATACATCATGCAAAATAAATTTGTATTAAATTTTTTGATTGCAAGATTAAGTTTGCACAAATCACAGTTTGATACAAAGTTAAGTTTGCACTCAGCACAATTTTGTACAAAGTTAAGTCTGCACTAGGTCAAAACCCTTATTTTAAAATACAATCGATAAATAAGACCTTATTTTATAATGATAATAATTTCTAAGCCTTTATTTAAAAAAAATATTATTCGTTAATTTTTTTTTCAAAAAATATTATTATGCAAAACTTTTTACCTCATTTTCTGTTATTATTAATACGATATGAAGTGTTGACAATGCTAACGTTTTTAATTTCTTTTTATACATTTGAGTGATTATTTTCATCAGATTTATCAAAAGTGTTGTTAGCTTAGAAAAGTTATAAAAAAATTATCTTAATTTAGTCCACCTCTATAAAGAATCTAGATCTTCCACGAAAAAAAGTACCAATTAAACATAGAAATTTTATTAGAAAATATGACACATAGGATATAAATTAGAAAATAAAAATCACATGGCGTTAAAGGATTCCAAAACGTATTGGTAATTTTAATAAATTAATTTGTGGTTGGACGGAAAATAAAATTAATATGAGGGAAATAAATTTTATTTCGAAATTCAAGGGAGAAAACCAACCGTGGGCAAGTAGGGAGGTTAGGTTTACGCTTGCACGGAGTATTCTGCGTTTGTCTGTACCAAAATCTGGGGTTTCTCCATTCTCCGCCGCCGTCTTCACGCTTCTCGTTTGCCGCAGCGTACACTTACGCCTCATCCATAGCTAGGTTTACTCTTCTTCTTTTTTTTTTTGCTTCTTTTCAAATTTAATTTGTTATTTTTTTATGTACTTTTGATAAGAAGGAAAAAAAACCTTAATTTAAAACATAATTGATGCGATGCGATGCTCTTCTGTGTAAATAAAGTTGTTGCTCTTCTTTCTTATTGCAAACTCACTATTACTCACTGTTGAATTGATTTCGTTTCGTACATAAATGTGAACTATCTGTTTCGGCTTATTTTACAGTATACCCAATTGAACTCTTTGCCTAATTTTATTTTCTTTGCTTTAAAGATCATTTTTTTTTAATGATGATGGTACTTGATTGGATATGGATTCTGCATTTTAGCCTATGTTAAAATAACATAGCACATTGACATATAAATTGAATAACTTTGCCCATTTCTGCTATTCGAATTTGTAATGAAGGCCTCGTTGGTCCTCTTGCTCGTTTGTTCGGCAGTTCTATCATGTGCTTGTTCGAGATTTTATGTTGGTGGGTAGCTTGTATTTTGGTTTAGGTAGTCCCTTATTTCAGTTTAAGATTGTGCATAGTCTGATGTTGCTGGGTCTTCATGTTGCTTTAAGATTTTTTTTCCTTTTGTTACTTTATGTCTTGTAATTTGGTTTGTGTTGAACATTGCACAAAGCTATAATTCTATTGATGTCTACTAATCTAATATTTTGCTTATAGGCACTGTTCTTTGCACTAATATTTCTGGTTGGTGGATAGTTTCTTTATCAATTTGTGTTCACAAAATTGTTTGCTTAATTGCAGGATTGCTACTCTACTATCGGTTCCCTCCATTATTCAATAGTATACTGTTGACTCTTTGTTCCGAAACCCTAGTACTCCTACTCAATAGCCAAAGCCAAACAGCAGCAATGGTGCTGAAACTATTTGGCGGCAGCGATGGCTCTGACGATGACACTAACGACATATCAAACATTCAAATCGATGAGAAGTTCGATCGCCGGTACAAGCACAACAAGAAGCGCGAGGATTTGCAGCGATTAGAGGAGCTGAAAAAGAAAGGTATAATCAGTGATTCCGATTCTGACAGTGAAGAATCGTCTGAAGAAGAAGTGCCATTAGACGACGGTAAGAAAGTTTCAGAGCTATTCACAGCGTTGATTAAGATTAGAAATAATGACCCAAGTCTCAAGAGCAAAGAAGCCAAGCTTTTCGGATCTGATGATGATGAAGAAGAGGATGAACAGGAGGAAGACGAGGAGGAGAATGGAGGTAAAGGGAAAGGGAAGCCGATGTACTTGAAGGATGTTACTGCTATGCACTTGATTAAGGAGGGTGCAGATTTTGAAGAGGGCGAAGAGGAGGAGGGGATGGGAGTGAAGACGTATAATGATGAACAGGAGGAGTATAAGAGGGCTGTTTTGGATGCTACAGTTGCTTTAGATGGGGATGATGATGGAGGAGAGCTTTTGAAAATGAAAGAGGGTAAATTTGATGAAGAGGATGATGACGGTGGTGAAACTAAAAAAAAGTTGGATGAGTATTTTGGGGAAGATGATAAATTGGATGAGGATTCCAAGTTCTTGAAGGATTTTTTTGAGAATAAGATGTATTTGAATAGAGATGGTGATGGGAAAATGATCTACGAGGACGATTTAGGGTTTTCGCAGGACGAGGAGGAGATTGAGAAGCAAGAAGAATATGAGAGAAAAATTAATTTTAGGTATGAGGAAGATGCGGGGGATAGAGTGTTGGGTCACTCTAGGATTGTGAGTGGGTCGGTGAGGAACAAACCGAATGCGAGGAAGGAACAAAGGAAGAGGAAAGAGGAACGAATGGCACAAGCGGAGTTTGAGAGGAACGAGGAGTTGAAGCGTTTGAAGAATTTGAAGAAGAAAGAGACAAAGGAGAAGCTCAAGAAGATTATGGAGACCGGGGGAATCGGAGAAGACAGAGCTTTCGCGTTAAATGAGGATGACTTAGAGGAGCCATTTGACGAGCAGAAGTACGATAAAAAGATGAAAGAAATGTTTGACGAAGATTACTACAAGGCAAATGACGAGGATCCTGAGTTTGGAAGTGATACAGATGAAGATGGTGAATTGGAAAAACCGGATTTTGATAAAGAAGATGAGTTGCTTGGACTAGGAAAGGGATGGGATGATGAGTATGGATCTACTGATGGGTTCTTAGCTTTTAGAAAAAGAAAAGTACACAGCAAAAATGAAGAAGAAGTTGAAGAGGGTCAAAAGAAGAAAAAGTGTGAACGGTCTAGTCTTGGGGAGGAGTTTATTAAAAAAGAGTTGGAGGAGTACTATAAACTTGACTATGAGGATACAATTGGGGACTTGAAGACGAGGTTTAAGTATAGACCTGTTAATGCTAAAAGATTTGGACTTAGTACCATGGACGTTTTAGAGATGGACGACAAGGATTTGAATCAATACCTTCCTTTAAAGAAGATAGCTCCATATAGAGAGAAGGAATGGAAGGTGCCTCGTAATAAGACTTACAGTATAAAACACGAGAAAAAGTCTGTTCATGAAAGAGATGGACCGGTCAGGAAAACTATGGGCAAGAACTTGACAAACAAAGACAAAAAGTCCACTGAAGTGGTGGATCCTAGTGAATTGAATGGTGAAACGAACAAGCTATCAAGGAAGAGCAAGAGAAAGCAGCGTCAAGCTGAGCTTAAATTACCACCTTCAAGGCTTATGGCATATGGAAAAATCCCCTCTCAACATAAGAGCAAAAAGAAGAAACAATAGGACAGACTATAGGAGGTATGTATACTCTTGGATGAATTTAACTTGCTGTTAGCTTATTTTTATTTTCTTGTTAATTTGTGGTTCTTCTGCGTTACTTTTATTTCCTGCTTAACTGAAATTTGTGTTCTTCCCCATAAGATGGACAATGGTTGATTTTGCTTGGGGAATCTTTCTAGATTTCAAATGGTTGAGGCAGGGTATTTTAGTTAGTGCTTTTTTGCTTTAAGTGATCAAATGAGGAAAGTAAAAACTGTTTTAACTGTGAATGAGAGTCATTTCAGCAGGTAAATGATGAAAATAGCCCTATATGTGACGCGCATGTGGTCTTTAGCGGCTCAGATATGGACGGAATTAGACATAATGGGCTGATTGAAACAAATTAAAAGTTGAGTAGGTAAATTGAAACTTTTTAAAATTTAGTGGGTAAATTGAAACTACTTAATAGTTTACTGGCCATTTTTACGTTAACGGGTGCCATAGTGCCCATAGGGTATGTCTTATGAACTCATAAATAGAAAGATCAAAGTCCCAACATGCATTTACGAGGCACACAGCCTTGCTGGCCCTTATGCTTACCATTTATGGGGTTCTTAATGTGTTCCATTGAGTCCCTTTTCGTGTTTCAGCATTTTATAGCCTTTTGCTGCGTAACTTGCTTACTCAGAGTGAATACTTTATCATCTTTAACTGAGACTTAACAAGAAACAACCGGAAGTCACTAATTAATTTTGTCAGTCTTAACAGGACATTCAACGAGATTTTATTGTGTTGCCATTCCCCTCCTTGAATCAGAATGGTCGGGATTTCTTTCCCTAGTTATCTCCTTTGCTAATTAAGCCTCCCTTCTTTTATTATTACTTTTTGGTGGTCCCTTCTTAAACTTTTTAATTCTCTTCCTTCTTGCAAAATGCATTATAAACTCTTCACCGGCTTTCTTTCCATATTTTCCTTTTGCCCCATTCAAAATGAGTCATATGCCGCCCGTCACTTTGTTTTTGTTTTGTCCTCAAATCTCAATATTGAACTCGTAAGCTATCGAGCTTCCACTTTTTTAAGGGTGTGACGTTTTACTTACCATTGGGCCATCCCTTGGTGTTCAACCTTCCAATTTACAATGCGAACATAGAAGCTTATCTGATAATTATTCAGAAATTTTAGTAGAAGAATCTTGTATTCCGTTTCCTGTGGGTTTTGCTGTGACATTTGGCTGTTATAAATTTTTCCAATTGCTTTGATGAACCGTATTTTTACTTATGTTGATTAAAAAGGGTAGGTCTTAGGAGGGGCCGACAAGTTGGTGTCCTATCTCAACTTGGAAGTTAGCAAAATAGCACCCTACCTGGTGAAGGGTACTTACAGGCCTAACCTAGGCTAATAGCCATCTGGTCTTTTTCTTGGGCTTGGATGTACAGTCCAATTGTTGCAATTGCCATATTTCTGCTAGCATAAGACAAATAATTGCCATCTATAATGTCTGCATTCATTTCCTTTAGTCTTCTAATTAGTTCTAGTAATTGCTTTATATTTAAGAACAATATTATTTTGTACCCAGCCAACATGCTGGACATTTAGGTTCTCATCAGTCATCATCCATGTGTAGGAACTAAATTGATGGGAGGATACGTTTATTCTTACATTCATCTCAACTTTCAATTCTGAATTTTATATTTGGGATCGTCTTTTTCAACTATTAGCATTGAGATGATATAGCTTGTAAGCTTGAAGTAATTTTGATTGCAGAGTTGGAAAATAGTTGTAAAATGCTTAATTTTTATGAGAATATAGAACAAGAGATGAGTGATTTGGTGATACTTTCTCCATCATTTCCTTGTTTTTCATGGAAAACTTTCTTACCCACCTCCCAAAGAATTGGATTCCATGGAAAACCGAAAACTTAATTGAATATCTTACCAAATCACTCGTCTAATTTCCCTACATTCTCATAATAACAATTTTTTTTTGCCCCAATAATTTTCCAAATTTGAAATCAAAGTCACGTTTTGTTTGTGAAATGTGTGAGGCCTTTGTACATCAGACCTAGTTACACTCTTGACTCGGAAACCATCTTCACTTATTCAGCCCGAAAACAGTATTTTTTTCAGATGA
Source organism: Lonicera japonica (assembly GCA_021464415.1). NCBI lineage: Eukaryota > Viridiplantae > Streptophyta > Magnoliopsida > Dipsacales > Caprifoliaceae > Lonicera > Lonicera japonica. The sequence goes on from CM038464.1 coordinate 39,436,645, forward strand.
ATATTTCTTTAAAATTCTGTTTGTTGCTACCCAGAAGGTCCATCCTTGGGTTCAGCCAAATTAAGGTTTTGTTGGAGATAGACCTTGGGTAAAATCATAAGATTTTGGCATTTGTTTATGAGGGCAGCACCCTCACTTGCTTCTCACCCAACTTGGCGTTTTATATTACTCCAAGCAACGTCCAGCAACGAGGAGTTACCCACCATATATTTTGCCTAAAGTAGTTGGTCTAGAATTTGCTATTACGTCAAAAAAATCTTTTCAATGGATTGCTTTGGTTTGTAATTAGTGGAGTCTTTAAGCAGATTCGAATTTGGTTTGCTGTCTTTCCAAGCGACAGATTTGTAAATATGCCTTTTTTCTTCTGTAGAAAGGAAACTCTTTTTTCTTTATTGTGGCATTGTTGAAAATCTGGAATTGAATGGATAGTCGATACCCTCTCTCTCTCTTTCTCTCGACTGGCCTATTAACTGTTAACATGCACACACTGCACCCTATTTCTTGTGCAATCTCTCTCTCTAACTAATTCGGTATATTGGTCCTTGACTAGTCCCAAAACTTCGCCAATGCCCTCCGATCTGTTTATTTTTCAAGTTCATCCAAAGGAAACCAAACCCTGAGTCACTCCCTATATGTTATGGTGGATATGGATTGGAAACCTAATTTAAGAGTAGCAAAAACTTGGTTGTCATATGCATTGCAGCGCTGTACACTTGGAGGCATTGGTGCACCACTTGAGTGTACCCGGGATCCAAAAGCATTGGTCCCCCCCTTTCTCTCCCCTTCCCCTTCTCCCTCCCTCAATTTCAAACCATTCTTTAATGCATCATTTTATTTCTTGTCAGCTGGATTGGTTAACGAGTGATTTCGTCAATATATTTGTGTAGGTCATTGCGTGTAAAAAGTGATACTTCGACAGAGGATTTCATGAATACGTTAGCGGCAAGCAGATCTATTTTTTTGGCGGGGAGAGTTTGTGGTGGCCTCTTATCATTTTTGTAATGCTGCAGCAGCAGCTCCTCTAGTGTTGTAGTTCTTTCTAGGATTATTTACCGGGCAATGTACCAGATTTTTTCTTCGTTTCGGTTTATTTAATTGCTTGGGATTTCATGATGCATTTCTTTCTTAATTTTAAACACAAAAATCTCATTTGATGAATGCATTGCACTTATGTTTTGTAAGTTTGAGCATAATGCAGGGTCATTGAAATTTTTAATGAATTTGGTGGTGGTTCTATACTTCTATTTCCCAAATGGAGATTTGAATCTGCTTTCAATAATTAAAGAACCGAACGGTTTGATTATAATTGTTGTACTTTGACCATGGGTCCGGTTCGACCTAGAAGCAAAAAATGATTCGAACCAACAGCTGGTTCGAATTCTAGCCCCATTTTGTACTCTTCCATAGTTTCAAATTAAGATTTTATTCTGACTTTTGTACTTTTCTGAAAAAGGTAAGGTTGAAATTATACTCGGTGTAATATTACGTAGTTTTATATCCATTCGAAATGCAACGACCCAACCCGGATGGGTTCGAAAACAAGATAAAAAAAAAATTCAACTTCATTTTATAATCAAAGTAATTTGTAAATATACAATCTTTACAATATATCTAGTCTTCATAATAAAAGAAAATACATACACATCTCTCTTTTTATCAACAAAAATAATAAATTACAATGCACTTGACTTGTTAGTCATAAATCAACTTCATACTAAGTCACTTGAGGCATAAAAAACGATAGGGGATGATATAAAATACACAGGAGTGAAACAATATAATATTTTATCAACAATAAAATATTTACAGCAAAAATCAACGCAACAATTTTGGTAATTCAACAATACCAAGAAATTTAACAAAACACTAACTGGCCACTTACAACGGTCTTTCTTGGTAACATATTAAAAATCATCCGCCTCACTACGTTGAAACTTCTCAGCAAGCATTACACAACTATAACTTCTTAGAATTGATAAACTTAACCATGTAATAGTTGGTTCTACGTGGTTTAACAAACATCAATAAATAACAATAATTAATAAAGTTAAATAAATACAACGAATTTAATCGACATAATATATTCAAGAGAAATATAACGAGGAAAATAATAAATAAATATTTTAGAAAGTTTAAATACATGTTAAATGCAACTTGTTACGTTAAAATAACACTAAAAATTATCACAATTTTAATCGACCAAAAAACTCGTTGTTTCCCAAGAACTGTCCACGGCAAACTACCTCTGTGGAATTGTTTCTCCTCCTAGTAATATCATTCTAGAAACTAAAACTAACATAAATGAACAAATTGGATGGACCCATTATTTCAACCCTAGCCACGTAGCTTTTAGAAAAGGGATGACTAACCCTCTAAATTTGTTATCCTCTCCTTTTTTGGACATTTGTCCATAATCTAAGGTGTTAATTAAATAACTAATCAATGTAGAACACCAAAAGCTGACACCTCTACCTCCACGCGGAAAGGTGCACACATATATAATTAATATAATAAAAATATATAATTTTTACTAATAAAAAAATACAAAATACCACACGTAACTTTTTATTATATACATAATTTATCAATTTTACGATTGAATAAATTAATTTTATTATATTTATAAAATACAAATAAATTCAAATAATTTATAACCATTTAATCAACATATTTAGTTTTATTTAAATTTTATAAGGCTTATAATTTAATATACAACATAACTATAATGAGCGATTTATGCAACTCAAATTATTTTAATTTTTTCACGCATCTTTGATATATAATAATAATTTAATCTAACAAATAGATTTGTGAATTCTACTGGTGGGAATTGGTCCAGTAAAAATCAAAACCAAACAAAACCGACTTGAAAAAATTAGTTTTGGTCACATTTTTAAATACCTAAAAATAAAAAATACCGATTTTCTTTGGGCTAGTTTGGGTTTTAATTTTTCAAAAACTGAAATACCGAAAATGCCAAATTTAGAACACCAAAAAATACAAAAAATATGGGTAAATAATTTATTTAAATATATTAAATCAACTACATTATTTTAAGACAATGTATATATTTTATTATTATATTATATATTTATAGAATGTTATATGTGTAATGATATAAATTTATCTAAAAAAAATACACGAGATATTATAAGATTACTAATATACTTATAGTTTAATTCTTAAAATTTGTATCTCTTTGGTTCAAAATTTTGTATATTTTGACACTCTTATGTCAGTGAAATCATTACAATCCATATGTAAAGGTATTAAATAATATAATCATATTCTTGCATTGAGAAAAAATATGCTAATAATAAAATTAATTATATATACTGAAAAATGAAAAATGTAAATATCAAAAATATACTGAAACTTAAAAAAAACCGCATGGTAAGGTTTTAGTTTGGTGTTTTGAAAAATCGAAAATACCAAATATCATGGTTTTAGTTTTGGTATAGACTAATTAACAAACCAAACCAATTGATTCCCACCCACTAGTGAAGTATAAAAGTGTGGTTTACACCCCCATATTTGTCAAAAACGCTCTCGAAGGTAGATTTATTATCACTAATACTCCTTAAGGATCGCCTAATGAGATGTGGGCTCATTCACATATACTCGGCTTTGTTGAATTAGTAAAAGCAAAATTTAGATCTTTAGAACTTGAAAGTTTAGGTCATCTCTATTATCTTTTGGTCCAATTTTGTATAATAAGGTCTAGTTCAAGAGTTAAACAGATGATTTTTTTTTCATAAAACTTTGTGAAAATAATTTCTATGATGAATAAATTATATTTACCAAAATTCATCAAAAGATTCAATTTAGAAGTGAGTGAGGGTAATCATTTAAAATTTTAATAATTGAAAATAAACATATATATCAAAATTTAATTTCCGCCCACTTTCAGTTTGAATTTCTTGATAAAATTTTGTGAAAATCATTTAGTAAATATAGAGATTATTTTTACCAAATTTTATAAAAAAAAATTCATCTATGCCAAACACACTATCAACGATTTAAAAAGAATCTTAAATTTGAACCACACAATTTTTTATTTCTTATACATATTTTAGATTAAAAAACAATTATCCTTTATTATATACTAAATTGTTACCCATATCATAGACACAATCACCTACCAAAAAATATTTTAATTCAAAAAAAATTCTTAAATTTTAATTACATTTATTATACATTCAAAATAATTCTCTCGTTACATATATATAAATAGGGAGCATTTCCTATAAGGATTACTATTCACGGACCTTATTTACGGATTTGCCCTTTTGGGGATGGAATTTTTTGATGAAATTTGGTGGGGATGATCTTCATCGTGTGTAGAACATCTCCACCAAATTTCGTCAAAAAATTCAACCGGGAAGTGTTTTAACTATATGATTGAAAAATATTGGATTTTATATATCTATTTTTGGACCAATATTTTTCAATCATGTAGTTAACCTACTTCCCGGTTGAATTTTTTGACGAAATTTGGTGGAGATGTTCTACACACGATGAAGATCATCCCCAAAATTTCATCAAAAAATTCCATCGGAAAGCGTGCCAAAAGAGCAAATCCGTAAATAAGGTCCGTGAATAGTAATCCTTATAGGAAATGCTCCCTATATAAATATATACTCCGTATAAATATAATCATGGGGAGTGCAGCTAAAAGGAGCCACGTGCCTACGTACTAAGATATTGCAAGTCACGTGTCAAGCCAATGCCTTGAAACTCGTCTCTCTCTCTCTCGCTCTTTAAAAGGCGTTGATATGAGCTTTCAAAAAACTGTCCGGCAAACATCACCAGAACAACAACGCTTACTGTAGCTTCCATCTCTCTCTTTCTCTCAGGTGAACTCTTCCACCCATCCAAAATCCCATTTAATTGTTGTACAACTTTTCTACTATTTGTTGTGACATCAATCAAATAAAAATACGCAGTCTTTTAAAAAAATATTTAGTAAAATAACATAAGAGAGTGTGTATTTATTTCGTTCTAAAGGGTGTTATATGTCATTTAACAATTTTCCCAATAATAAAATACTCTTCGATCAATATTTCCATGAACAAAAAGGTAAAGATAGTACTGGAACACATTAAATATTAAAAAGTGAGAAAATGAACACCAATTTTTATTTTATCTATTAATATTACCATTCAAGATTAATTGATAAAAACAAACGCTCATTTACTTAATATAGATTTTAAGCTATATAATCAGGGCCTAAGAGGAGGAATTATAGTACTAAAAAAAGTTAGCGAAGGGAAATATTAGTACACTATTAATATTTTTTTCAAAATTAGGGAGTCGAAAAATAATTAATATACGTGTATACACGCACACACATATATATATATATATATATATATATTATTTTTTTAGAGAATTTAACACATAAATACCAATTTTTTAAAAAAGCGTTTGCGGTATATATTTATTTGGTGTTCACAGTCTTTGTAGTTATATATTTACTCCATCCCAAATTTAGTTTTTGCGTATTTCAAGTCAAGTGTTCAGTTTATTTTTTATAGTAAAAAGAATTAATATACCAAATCTCACGAAATAAGTTTTCATCTTAATTATTACATATGCTGAAATTGGTGTATTATTAAAAAAGTTTGAAAGACACGAGGACTTAATTTACAAACGTTGGGCGAACTTTATCTTAAAGAATTTAAAAATAATTGTTGGACTTGGTAATTTGGTCTGTCTGTGAGAAATAATTGCTGGACTTGGTAATTTGGACTTGAGGGAAGTGCATGTATTAAGTGCAAACATACACTATTCAGTATTAGATAAAGGGGGGAGGGTATATATATACCGCACTTTCGGCCGGTGAGATTCGAGCTCTTATATAAAAACTATGGTTTTCGCTTAATGTTATTTGTTTTTTCAGTTTGTTGTACTTTGTTCTCTCTCATTTTTGACAGCCGTACTGTTGTTGCAAAGACCAGAATCTTACGACAATTATTGTTGTTTAGGTTATTGGTACAACAAGAAACATACTACAAGATTACAACCTCACAAGTGTATTGCTTCCCCCTGAACGCTTTGCCGCATCATGGAGCATGGATCAGTTGCAAATTTTCATGGTACAATTCCACATGTCCTAAATTTTTCTGTCGGACTATTGGCCATTCATGATGGTGTTCACAAGTTTCACGCCTTCCCTAGCTAATTCTCGAATTCCCAATTTCTCTTTTCAAAATTAACGTTTCCTTCGTTCAAGACTCAGGGAAAAGCTAGATAAATTAAATATTTACCCTAAGGGGATCTCTCGCGCAGGGCCGACCCTGAGTTTTGAGAGGCTCTAGACAAATTTTTATTTCAGGGCCTTTTGGTATTTTTGTATATAACAATGATATTTGAAAATATATTAAAAGAGGAATTAACATTTTTCAGTCATATAGAACCCAGTCGAAACAAAACTAAAAGATAGAGTTTTATTCAAAGGGGAAAAAACCAACCTCAAATCAACTCATTATAGAGATAAATTACTGTGAACCGGAGAACCGAAAGATAGAGAAAGAATTAAATATAGAAAGCATTGTGCGTTGTGAATACCGTGTTGAAGAAATACGGACACTTAGTAAAAAGAATGAATTAACTGAAGACCTAGTCGCTAATTAAAGAAAGTTAATAAAAGAATTTATGTTTCAAGACTCTTTTGTATTTTTATATATTCATGTAATATAAGTACACAAATAAACACGAAAAAAACCATACAACAATGACATTTGAAAAATTATAAAAAAGAGTAATTAAATATTTTAATCGGTGGTTCACTTATGACTAAGCATTTGAAAGGAATTAGGGGAATTAGGCTTATGCATTAAAAAAAAATACATAATGCCAGGGCTCGAAACAGTGAGCTGTGCGCCTCAAAATCCTTTCTCTCAATTTCAACAGTTACCACTGAACCAAAGATTATTACCCCAACATTTACTACAAGTAAATTGTTTTAACATTATAATATATATATATATATATATCGCAAGCCAAAAAATTTGGGGCCCTTGTATATTTGAAGCCCTAAGCGGCGGCCTGGGCCGCCTATGCCCAGGGCCGGCCCTGCTCTAGCGGTCTAACTTATTTTCTTTCCTACAATTAATAATGTTTGTTCTAGAAATACTAAACAATTGTAGAATCAATATTTAGCTACTCTAACCCAACCAAATGATTATTATCTTCTTAAATAGGAAATAGGACTCTTAATCTGAAATAGTGTACTCTTAGTTTTGGGTAAAGAGAGTATAAGAAATTACCCTTCTTTAAATGGTCGTAAGCGCTACACTTGCTACGGGATGGGATTCATTCACTTGCAATCCTGCTAGCACTATAAAAACATGGAATCTAAACCCAACACCAATTTTCAATGTAAACCGGTTCAAAAACACAGTTTCGTTCACAGACTCGGTCGTTTAATTTCTGACTCGTTAAATATTTTGGTTTTGTGCGAGCAAAAAATTATGTTTAGAAGGTCAAAAGAATTAATGTTGGAAAATGAAAATAAAAAGGGATCGGTGAGTTGACAAGGGGCCGAATTGGCTATGTTGTCTAGATTTCGGCCTGCTTGGCCAATTTTGTTAAAATACAGATTGTTTTCCGGATTGTGAAGGCAGGGTATTTGTGGATTAAGCTCCTCTCAAGGAGTTGAAGAGATTTGGACAATATTTTAAAAATAGATGACTAATATTGGGATTGGTAATTTTTTCGTAAACGAGTCCTCAGTAAGGAACACGCTATATATATATACTAGGGTATACTCGTGCCGTCCGGCATGATAAAAAGAATAAAAAATAATAATTAAATAAAATATAATTACGTGAAAAATGTGAGGATTGAAGATGTGTATGATTGTATATTACTTATGATTAAAGATGTGTATGATTGTCTTACTTGTCCAATTAGATTTGAAATCGCATCGACCGTTTTATAATGTAATGATGTTATGAGTGTTTTTAAAAGAGAAAAAAAATATTATATTCGAGGCAGATCGAATTGTAATATAAAAAATTATCGCCCTAAAATTGCTTCGATTCTTTTATATTGTAATGGTGTTATTAGTATATTTAAAAGAAAAAATATTATATTTGAGGTAAGTTGGATACTAATATAAAAAAATTTCACCCCATATTCGAGGTAGGTTGGACACTTATTTTTAATTTTATTTCAGTATCTTTTATTCATTGTGTAATATTTGTAATGTTTTATAACTTTTTCTTGAATTTTTTTATATATAATTTAATAATCACAATGGATCTTGTTTTGTGGATGTTGATGAACATATTTCAAATATATAAATTTTATTAAAGTTGAATTTGCAAATTTAAAGATATGCCATTTAAAAGTTTTTTAAAAATTTGATGAGAGAGAAATGCCGTAGAAAAGTAGAAAGATGTAAGAGTTATATTTGTGTATATATTTAGTGTGTGAGTAAATGTTAAGTTGATTTGACATCTTGTTGTGAGGTATAAAAATGATCTAATGGTCTAAAAGTGTTAACACCATTACAAATTAATATGAGATGGTGGATTGATTTATTATTTTATTGCAAAAAATCCTTGTTTTATAATATAGATATACATGTAGATTTGCAACCTACATGTCAACATGGGTGGCTTCAGTAAGGGACCAGCGTCCCTCTTTGGATTTGAATTTTTTTTATTACATATGTGATATTTTTTGGAAAAAAAAATATATGACTCAAATTTTAGAAATAGATTACTCATATTTTGATCAGTAGTTTTTACGTAAATGAGTTCTCGCCAGAGGCATAACCTACTTGTCAACATGTGCGACCCCAGTAAGGGTCAAGTGCCCCTATTTAGATTTGATTTTTTTTTTATTATATATGAGATATTTTTTGAAATAAAATAAAATATATATATATATAGGGACCTATGAGGGTAGAACTTGAAATTTCTGGATATCTAAAGTTAACAAATCTTGTTCACTCCATCTCTTGAAAAATAAATCCGGGTGCAAATCATGTACCTCACGTGGTTTGCGGAGAACCGTGATTTGCTACCCTCCCATGGGCATGAAAGAGAGCCATACTTTTTTTTGAATGCTTAAAAGCTTACAAGAGGTGATCCCTTACTCATAATTTTTTTTTACAAAATTTCTATGTGCTCTTACTCTTTTTCATTCAATTTTTCTTAGCTCACTTAGGGCGACAATTTCTCATTTATACCATAACTATTTTGAGCAAACAAATTTACGATTTCAATATCCTCACGAACGAGAACACAAATCTATAATAACCTTTTATAACTGAGTGTAAGGTCCCACTAAAAATTACCCTCAAAATGGTTCAACAATGGTATTTTTTCCCATTTTTTCAACATTAACAAGGTAAATCATTTCTTAAATCTACTTTTTAATATTAGGTATAATTTATTTCTTGATTACTTGTATAATATTAGTTGTATTTATTGATTAATTACATAATATTATTAATGCTATTATGTTTGCGTTGTATTATTGTAATTTATCGTATTTGTTCATATTCGCTATTTGAATTGTATGAAGTATTATTATTAATAATATTATGTTTGCGTTAAAATTTTATGGTTTTAAATATGTTTTTGTGTACTTTGAATTTCGCCCTCCCTTAACCGGATTCCTGAGTCCACCATTGCTTGACAACCATTATATACCAACAGTCCAGATTTACTAGTCTACTCTAGAGTGATAGAAGTACTGAATCCCAGTAATTGCATACTTGTAGAAGGAAATTATTTCATAAACTTCTCATTTGGTTTCGCATTTATGCGAACTTTAGAATTTCTTAACTCCCAACTTTTCGTGCTTTAATTGTAACAGATGAGAATGAAGAAAGTGTAAAGAACGAACTAGCCAAGTTTGTTCAAGCCAAGATGGATCTAAAGGGCGGTGCTAAAGAATTTTTTCAAGCCAAGACAGCCAGTCCCAGAGTCGGTGAAAATGTTGTAGAGGGCATTTGCCATGAAGATATGGACATCTCTGCTGAGTTAAACATGGAGGCTTCTGTTTCGGATGATGATTTTATGCGTGCCGGTGGCTTTGGAGCTAGAGATGATATAAGTAGTTTCCTTCCTGTTGCTAGTGATTCCACTGACTTTGAAGCTTCTCTTCGTGATGCTCGAGACTATGAAGACCCACAGGAAAAAACCTGCAGACCTGGGCTGGGTTGTTCCGAAGTTAGAGAGTAAGATTGAATTCGCCCATGCAAGTTGTACGCTCCTACTTATAGTTTTTCTGGGATTCACTCTTCTGTTTCTTGCTGCTTCTTTTTTCCCAAGTAATTTGCCCGAAACTTGTGTGAATTAGTTCCTACAGTTATAGTAATTACAGGACTCAATTTTGGGACTCAAAAAGGTGACATAAATAATGTGGAATCTTTTCATATCTTAGCATTTGAGGCACACACTGTCATCACTCTATATGATCATTTGCGAATACACTGGTGCTACAATATCGGATTGAGTACTAGCGTGTGCCAACTACGCTACTTCTCTATTTCTGCTATTTAACCTCCCCACATTGGCGCCCTCTTTCCCCCAATTCACCTATAGAGAAGAAAGAGATAAGCAATGACCGGACTAGACCAATGAAAGCGGGATCAGGTTTTTATTGGTTAGCCAACCACGGGATATTACAGTGCCTCTAGTATAGAGGCGAAAGCGACGTGCCCTATTGACCAGCCAAAGAGCATCTTTAAAATAGAATGAATGGGAAGTAGGCCGGCCGGTCTATACTGCCAGAACTTTTTCTAGAATTATTGATAGTTATATGATGTTTGTTGATCAAATCACCCTAAATTCATCTAGGGTGCATTTGAATGCACTTATTTGCCATGGAAAATGCTGAAAGTTGCACATATTTCTCATTGTTAGTGCTGTTTGAATGCATAATTAATATTCTATGGAATCTAGTCCATAGAACAACTTTGTTTATCCTAATTGTGTCATTTTCTATGTAATTCATAAAGCTCCTCCATATATTTTAGTTTTCCGTGGAGATTTTTTCTATGTGAAACTAACTCCAAGGAATTCAACTCTCTTTTCACGAGAATTAGCCAAGTGCACCCTTATTTCTTCAATCACTAGTTGGAGTCTTGGAAATTGGGTATAAAGTGGCTGTAGTTTAGTGGTGAGAATTCCACGTTGTGGCCGTGGAGACCTGGGCTCGAATCCCAGCAGCCACAAAATTGTTTTTAGGGGCCACTTCTTATTGTTGTGGGCTTCTCATTAAGTTTGTATATGCTATAACTTGATTTTCAAATGTTACTGAAACTTTTGAATTTTGATATGCTTTATCAATATGTGAATTTTCGATTTTCAAATGTTACTGAAACTGCTGAATTTTGATATATTTTTGTGGACTCAGAGAAATTTCATGATCAATATGTTTACAAGTGCGATTTAAGCAAAGTTTGTTTATGCTATAACTCGATTGTCAAATGTTACTGAAAATTTTGAATTTTGATATGCTTTTGTGGACTCGAGAAATTTCATGATCAATATTTTTACAAGTGCAATTTAAGCATTGTTGTACCTTTTGATTGATGTGGTAATAGCTTTCTCCATTAGTACTCGGTGGTTATAGCTTTCTAATTGTGGAAGTACAAAATCATTATATTTCTAAATGTACAATTTTGAAGCAATTATTTTTCAAATTTGTGGTTATTGTCATGAATAATTTACTTTTTTTGGAAGATTCGTTGTCCTGGAGCTAGAATTGCCAAAGGGTCATAGGTGGATTTCCTCCTAACAAAGTCTTCCCACTGAGAGCCGAAGTGCACTTTCCAATCTTCGTGAGTACTGTAATGTGGCAAATATTGCTTCACCCTAATATCAGCTGTTTTGCAGAAGTCTAGAATTCTTCTGTTTTGGGTCAAAATATGTTGTAAGCCGTCTTTTCCTGTAGAAGATGGCATTGCCGATGATAAGAAAGCTACCATGTAGAAAATATCCTCCTCCGGGGTGACCAATGATGTCCTATTACTCCACCTAATACAAAGAAACAAGCAGAAATTAGGCCAAGAATATACGTGAGCTTATGGTGATTCCAAGACATGTTTTTGGCCAAAAATTCGGCTTTTGGAAATTTCTAGTCAATCTTGGTTGTAGTTTTTGGCGTGATAGACATTACAATATTGTTACGAGTTTGAACCATGGTGCTTATTGAATAGTGGAATCGGCTCGCTAGTTGCGAGATTTAAGATTTTTTGGCCAAAAGTTACAAGATTCATGACGAGTTTAGCATATATCATTATACTCTTTCCGTCTAGAACTTTTCAAATAATCAATGGTTCATAATAAAACCTGTTTAGTATTGAGTTTTGATATATTGATTATATATATCCCAAGAGGAAACAATATCTTAACATTCCAAAAAAGAACAGTGGACTGAATGTGGGACAATTAAAGGAGGACATAGGACCGAGTTAGCTCAGTTGTTGTGTATTCGTATTTGTGTGTACTTGAACCATAGAGTAGGATTACTTTTGTACCCTAATTTGTTAATTGGGTAGACGAGTACAGGACCGTTGCTTGTGTCTTTAAGAATATTCCCAAAAACTTCTTGTGCAAACTTTTGAATTCGGCTTTTAGGAACAAGAAGGTTTAGCCATGGATGGGGAACCTCCCACAACCCCTTCTCTTTGAGCTTCAACTCTGAACCATGCACTCTATCAAGGAACTCCGAATACGAAACCTCTGATAAGAGGAGGGTTGATTGAATATAATTCAACTTGGATAACCAGCTCTCAATTTTCTGTAAGAGAGAGAGAGAGAGAGAGATATTACTATCAGTGAACAATGTAGAGACACAGTTTTTGGTACCTAATATGAAGTTTATATATGTTTCACCTTGTTCATACTATCACTCTCTTTCGGGTTGAAGTATTTGGCCATTTCCAAACAGAAGAGAGTTTTTCCTTCGGAATTGAACTGGCTGGCTTGATCCGGGTGTTTGGGATTGAATGAGGTTCGCCAATTATTAAGCAGACCAGTTCTGTTTATTAAGACGAATCCTTCTATATAGTCGAAGGAATGCTTTGACAATATCAGTTGCTCTTGGTCATTGGAAAATGTCGTAAAATCTGAATAAAGTACTCTAATCCATTTCACCTGCCGCCAGAAGATTTAAATTAAATTATAAGCTTAGAAAACTTCTATGTATATATTAGTTGTAAAAAAATGAACTGTCTTTGATTAGGAATTTGTTTTAATTACCATACTCGGTGCTGGTTCGAGAGAGATTCTAGCCCGGGTAATGATCCCAAACTGTCCAAGTCCTCCAAGAACTCCATAGAAAAGGTCCGCGTTTCGCTGTTCTGTACAGGTAATAACCTCTCCGGTTCCTGAGATCCGTAAGCATTAGTAGAGAGAGAGAGAGAGAGAGAGAGAAACTATGGTTGGAGATGACATTGATGTGGGTGCTTTTGTTTAACCACAACAGTGAATGTTTTCCTATATAACTATCTACAAGTAAGTAGCGTATCAGTCTAGTTTTGTCTCGCTCTCGACTAGCTGACGAGAGAGATCAAACTATCACGTGATTAGAGAAACAAGCTACAGACTAGTATTATACCCCACCTCGTAAATGAGTTTGACAGTACCAACGTCAAATCACAAAAATACCCTTCCCTTTGATTTGCATAACAAGTCTTTTCTTAATATAGTTTGATTTTTAAATTGTGCACCAGAGGGAATAAGAATGATCCTTTTTTCTAACGTACCTGTTACAACCTCTAGCTGGTACACATTATTGATCTGCGGACCGTGCCGGAAAGCTTGGCCGCTGAATCCGGCGTTTGACAAAGTACCGCCAACCGTCAGGTGGAGATAATCCGTCCAAGATTTCGGCGCTAGCCCATGTTTAAGACTCTCATGCAGAACATTAATCCATAAATGGCCACCAGGCACATCCACGTAAGGCCTCTCCCCAGTGTGAAAGTACATTTTTTCCCCTTGAAGCGACTCCATGTCGATAACAACTCCTTGATGAGTTTGTGCTTGGCCTTGAAGGGAGTGGCCGTGGCCTCTAGCCGCAACAGTGAGACTCGAAGTGGGACCCATTTGGAAGATATGTTTTATGGTGGTGGAGATATCGGAGACGGATTTTGGGTGGAGGACCGCCGCCGGAGGGTGGTGGTGTATGTTGCCGAAATCAGTGGCAGCATAATGGGTGTTTTCTAAGGTTAAATTCCCATCAAATTTGAGTGATTTTAATGATGAGGGGATTGTTGTGGGGAAGAGAGTAGGGCTGGCAAAAGGGTTGTTTAAACAGAGGTGGTTTTTGTTGTATTTGTTAATATTGCAAAACACTAACAGGGCAGAGAGTATTTTGAAGCCCATAATTTGTTTGAGCCAACTATTAAGAGGCGACTTCATTTTCTAGCTTGCTTAATTGTGTGCGTGAGAGTGGGTGAGTGAGAGATAGAGAGTTTGTGTGCGTGTGTGTGTGTGTGTGTGAGAGAGAGAGAGAGAGAGAGAGAGAGAGTGTTTGTGTGTGGAGAAAGGGAGAGGAGAGATGAAGAAGAGCCCATGGAAATGAAGACAATTTATAGGGGAGGATGTTGGATGCCAAAGTCCGCAGCTCAGTGGTGAAATTGGCTACCTAACTATTTTCTTTCTTCTTGCAACAGAAATATAGATTGAGACCTACTTGACTCTATTAGCCTGCCCTGTTTTCGCGGTATTTTTACACACTTGCACAATGGGCATGCAATATATGAACGTACGAATTTTATACGGTAAAAATTGAAGTCGACCAAAATTAGAGATAATGGGCACTAGGATCGTGCTCCGTAATATTTTATTATTTTAAGGACAGATTCATATTTAATAAAAGGAATTAGTACTAATTTCGTAATTTGGTTTTACAATAAGAACATTTTTCATAATATAAATTTATTTTAAAAAAAATGATAAATATTAATAGACAAATATACCCTTGAATAAACATCTCTTGAACTTTAGTGGTCCTAAACGAAGAAAATAAGGAACACTCGTCCAGTTCACTCACTCTTGTTATGCTCTCCATTCATCAAAGTAGGGGTAAGAAACAAACGCGCACACACACACACAAAAAGGGGGTGGGGATGCGAAAAGGAAATATGATGAGAAAGAGGGAGTTTCGTTTGTATGTGTGGATTTGGATGATGATATTATCACTCTCTTTTCCTACAACTACTACTGCACTCTCCGATTTACTCTTCTTTTTCTTTTCTTTTCTTTTCTTCTTTTTTTTGTAGGTGCAATCGTAAAACATATATAACTTTTGATCGAATCGTTGGATTATGATGAATTTTGGATATGTTCTTCGGAAGATAAAGTTACTATAATTACGCAAAAAAATCAAGACGATCAGATGTAATTTTGTTATCGAAATCGACCAATTTCGACAGCCCAAGGAAATTTAAAAAAAAAATATGATCGCAACTTTTTTTTTGATGAATCCTGCGTTGATACATATATATATATACATATACATAAATTGAGTGATTTTAATCTCATCAATTTTGCTGCTAAAACATTGGTGCTAAATAGGGGTGTGCAAAAACCAACCGAACTGAACCGAACCGTAGGCTTTTTTTCGATTTTTATATATATTACGGGTCGGTTCGGTTTACTTTTTTTTGGACTGATTAAATTCGGTTCGGTCCTCGGTCCTATAGGTTAAAAAATCCTATAAAACCGAACCGAACCAAGTATTTGTATATTTTTAAAATATATATATATATTTGCGAATATTATTTACAAAATGGATGTGTATTAATTTGTAATGCTTTGTAATAGGCTGTGTATTTTTGCTGTTGTGTATTAATTTTTTTTTGCAAAAGTTAGCCATTTTTTTGTTAAAACATCTTCTATTATTTTAGGCCCAACTTTATTTTGCAACAGGCCATATATCAAGTTCAGACTGATGGACCGACCCAATAAACACTGCTTCGGTTCGGTTCGGTCCAAAAAATCGATCAACGGGTCGGTTGAGCGACCCCTTGAACACCCCTAGTGCTAAAACATATTTAGCACAATTGGTACCGAAACAAATTAATGCTAAACAAATTTAGCACCATTTAGCATCATTGGTGTTGAAACAGATTGGTGCTAAACAGATTTAGCACCATTGGTGCTAAACAAATTTAGCACCATTTAGCACCATTGGTGCTGGTGAAAGAGATTGGTGTTAAACAGATTTAGCACAAATTCTGATGAGGCAAGATATGTTTTAAGGAATATTGGGTATTAGTTTTTTTTTTGTACAATATCATTAATTTATACGGCTAATTTGTAAGTATCTTTTATAATTATGTTATTATTAGAATGAGCCCTTATGCCCAATTGCCTCCCAAAATTAATTCAAAAAAATTAGTTTTGGTTTCACATATTTAAATATCGAAAATTTAAAATATTGTTACTGAAAATACCAATTTTCTTTGAGCTTGTTTTGATTTTAATATTTCAAAAATTGAAATACCAAAACTTAGAATACGGAAAATATCAAACCAAAAATACCGAAAATAAAGGTAAATAATATATATACCTATTTTAAATCAACTATATTATTTTAAGACAATATATATTATTATTGTTGTATAGAATATCTCTGACTTAATTTATATATTATGTGTATAATTTAAAATTTTATTCATAAAATATTACATGTGTGATAATATATGTAAAATTATCTAAACAGACACACAAGATATTATAAGATTATTAATATACTTATAGTCTAATTCTTCAAAATTTTATCTCATTGGTTCAAAATTTGGTATATTTTGAAACTTTTATATTAGTGAAGTCATTATAACCCATATGTAAAGATATAAAATAATATAATCATATTCCTTGCACTGAAAAAAACATGCAAAAAATAAAATTAATTATAGGTACCGAAAAATCGAGATAGGTAAATAACGAAAAACTGCATGGTATAGTTTTCGTTTCATGTTTAAAAAATCGAAACCAAAAATACTAAAAATCAAAATTACTAAGTGTCATGATTTTGATTTTACTATAGGCCAATTACCAAACCAAAATGATTGATTTCGACTTTTACATAAACATGAAGCGGGCTCTAAATGTAACTTTTGGCTTTATGAACACTTGGCAAAAGTCGAACTCCGGGATTGAGCATACAGCCTAGAATCCTTAGTTAGATGGCAAGCAGGTAAAAACTACAAGCTAATTATTAATCTATAAAAATATTAAATATAAAAGAAGTGAAAGATATTATCAGTCATGCCGTATGGGGTAATTAGCACTTTTGACCCTTAAAGTTTGCCCATTTTTTCACTATTATCCTAAAAAAAAAAATTACCCAAAGGCACACTCAAAGTGTCGATCGCTTTCCACACTCGTTTAAAAGTGGATGCCTCATTAAAAATTTGGACGGAATAGTCATGTGCCACCCATATGCTTGTATTTTTATGGGTAATTTTGGTATTCTAAATTGAAAACACATACTTACAAAGGATAATTCCATTCCCTCTCTCTAAAATTCTACCATCAAATTCCAACAAGCAGGGACCAAGACTTCGGCAAGCTTCACATATTTTTTTCTCTTTATTCGTACATCACCTTTATCATCTCGTGGTCTTATACACACATACACACACATATATAATTTCCAGTTACCATCTCCAACATCGGCCAACTCCACCACCACCATCTCGCCTGTTTCCGTCTCTTCATCTCAAATTCAATCACTCTTTTGAGTTTTATTTGATATCTGAATTGGGTTTTTTAAAATTTGATATATATTTTTTTATTTTAGGATTTAATATGGGGTTTTAAGGTTTTGAATTAGGGATATAAGGAATATTTCCCTTTAATTGTTTGTTTAATATCTCAACTGGGTTCTCGAAATTTGATTTGGGCTTTTAATTTTAGGGTTTAATTTGGGGTTTAGGTTTTAAATACTGTGAATTTAGGGATTACTACCCTTTTAAATGTTTGATTAATAAATCTTAATTAGGTTTATCTAAAGTTGATCTGGATTTTTTATTTTTGGGTTTAATTTGTGGTCCAGTGTTTTGTAATATATCTAAAAAAAGGGAAATGGATCTTATATTGCTTCATGGATGTCCTGTTATAAGAAACCATGATGATTTACAAGCAAGATAATAGTTTCAGAGTTTCTTTAGTGGCATCAGAACAAAGTTCAAACTTCAAAGACACCTTTGACTTATAACAAAATCCATACTAAGATTTGAGTGAAACCCATTTGATAACCATAAGAGATCTGCTTGGATTCATATATGGATCATTAAATCCCTATGGCTGCACATGCTTTGGAGAAGATAAATGGAGGGAAAGGAAGAGAGAGGAAGAAAAATTAGAGATTGGATACCGAAAATACCTCTCAAAATAAGGTTACATGGGCAGAACATGACTATTCCATCCACTTTTAGAAAAGCGTGGGACGCAATCTAAATTTTGGTGTGCCTCTAGGGGAAAAAAACTTTCGGGATGATCGTGGAAAAAGGGGAAAACTTTAAAGGTCAAAAGTGCTAATTACCCTGCCGTATCACTATCTTCGCCACTACTTAGTACTTAGGCAGGCACTAGGTTTAGGTAAACTATTATCTAGGGTATTTAAGACAAGTCTGACACACGTACATGCCACAAGTGTCATGGGCTTACTAGGTGCAAGGCACCATAACATGTCTTTCGCTTGTTTAATATGTGTTGTACGTCTAGAGCAGGAGCAAACCCGATATATAATAATTGTACAAAAATTAAAATTAAAGACTCTTTTCTTATATACTATGTTGGTGCGAAAATCTAAAGCATGTCAACTTCTAACCACATAGTCAAATGATTAAATAATTATTAAAATGATCACAGGTTGACAAGAACAAAACAAGAATAATAAAGGAGGTTCACCTTATATGAGAATATAAGTTAGTCCTCCTCTTGCGAATAGAGTTGAGAGCTCGAGTTGTTTTATATTATAATGAATAAGTTCAAATTACAAGCAAACAATATCTCTCTAGCCATTCTATCATTTCAACATTACAGTTAGAAGAGTTCTAAGTCACTCAGAGCTTAAATGCCCTATTCTCGGAGCTCTATCTCTCTGTATATATCTCTCAAGTACTATTCTTTTTTCTTGGAGTTCTTTAGCAAAACTTTTGTAATAAAAGCTGGGTTATTTGGTTGTTGAGAGAAGTAAATGCTTCTCATATATATATATATATGATGTTGACCTTGAAGGTCATAATCTTATTTTGATAATAACAATAAATTAATCATGTGTAATTTAACATGTTCTTGATATAAGATTATAGATTTCTTATTTGGAAAATTACGAATAGCATGATTGCTCAAAGGAAGTTTGACAAGGATCATTCAATCAATATCCGATCAAGTCAACGAAGCATTCGACTAAAACCGATCTACCCGAATTCAGATCATTCTTCTACAAGCGTTGGACAAGACAAGAAGATCAATCTCATCACCCACAAGCTATCAATGCAAATCCATGAAGCACAAAGATCAAGAATCATATGCAAAACCTTCAAGGGAAAAGCTTCAAGTGAAGAATCAATTTGAAGAAACAAATCGAAACATTCGAAGACTCATCTATTTGGTAATTGAGTGTTTGCTTAGGATTAATGTAAAGTTTCTTAATTGATTGATTATATAGCTCAAACATGAACTTGCATCTTTTAAAGATTGATTTAAACTAGCTTGAAATTGAATTTATTTGAAAAAAACATCATTTTACAAAAATCGAGTTTCAAAATAAATTCATATTAATTTTAAATGATCATATTTTAAGCTATAATAAAAATGGGTATCTTAGAAACATATATTTGAGGTTCATAAATCATTAGAATTTTATTTGGAACTAAATTATTAAATTGTATTTTGTATTTTGTTATACTCTTAGTGTAAGCTTCATTTGTATTTTGTTATACACAAGAGAGATATTGTACATTGGTGTTAGCCACCAAAACTTATTCAAATCATATTTGTGAGAGGTGTATCTCATAGAATAGCAAGAGGGATTTCTTGTGAGAGTATTGAGAGTGTTTCAATACTTGTAAGAGTGTGTGAGAAGAATACACTTTTAGAGGTTTGATCTTCACCCGGAAGGAGATCGGTTATAGTGGAAATTCTCGGGGAACTAACCGAGCGCGGAGTAGGGGGAACAAGCCGAACCATGTGGACAAAAAATCTTCGACTTCGATCGGTTCAATCTTTCTTACTCAATCTCTTTATTTATTTGTTATATTAATTGATTGAAGTTGCTTATATTATTGCTTATTCTTGGGATTGATTATGTAATTGATTGTTTTCCTTGATAAACTTATTTAACTAAGTTGCTTTGCTTAAATATTTTAAAAACGTTTTAATTCCGCATTAAGTTTTTAAAACCCTATTCACCCCCCTCTAGGGTATTTTTCGACCTACAATTGGTATCAGAGGTTGTACTCTTATTTTTGATTTAACAATCTTAGAGTTTACGATCATGTCTAATTATCAAGGAACCGGAATCAACGAAGGTTCTTCCACCACTAGACCACCTCTATTTGATGGCAAAAATTATAGTTATTGGAAAAGTCGTATGTGTACTTTCCTTCAAGCTAGTGATTTTGAACAATGGAAGGTTACACTCATTGGACCTTATAAGATTACCAAAACCGATGAAAATGGTATAGTCACTCCTAAATCTATTTTCGAATATGATGAGAATGATATTAGAAAAATCCAATTTAATGCTAAAGCCTTGAATGCCCTACATTGTGCATTGACTATAGATGAATACAATAAAATTTCTAGTTGTAAAACCGCCAAAGAAATTTGGGATAAATTAGAAGTTGCCTATGAAGGAACTTCACAAGTTAAGGATGATAATATTAATATGCTTGTTCATGATTATGAACTTTTCAAAATGGAGCCTAATGAATCACTTGCTTCTATGTATAGTAGGTTCTCTATTATTACTAATGCTTTAGATCTTCTTGGAAAAGAATATTCTAATGAGGATAAGATTCGAAAGATTCTTAGAACTCTTCCCAAGAAATGGAGACCCAAAGTAACGGCTATTCAAGAAGCCAAGAATCTCAAGACTCTAAGCATGGATGAACTCTTGGGTTCACTTAAAACCCATGAGAAGGAATTGGCAAGAGAAGAAGAAAATGATTCAAAAGTCAAAAAGTCTCTAGCTCTCAAAGCAATTCAACTAGATGATAATGAGGAGTTGATGATAGAAAATGAGGATATGGCTCTTCTTTCTAGAAAATTCATAAAATTTCTAGCCAAGAAGAAGAAATTTCAAGGAAAATGAAACAACTTTGATCCTTCATCAAGAAGAAACAATGATCGATCTATTCAACCAAGAGTTGAAAACGAAGAAGAAAAGAAGTGTTTTCATTGCCATGAACCAGGGCATTTCAAAACAAATTGCCTAGTTAGAAGAAAAGAAAGAAGAGATAAAAGAGACAAAGCCTTCAAACAAGTAAGACACGCCCTCAAAGGTACTTGGAGTGATTCCGAAGAAGGTGAATCCAATGCCGAATCTAGCGACGAGGAAACGGCAAATCTTTGCCTTTTGGCAAGAGACGATGAGGTACACTCTTCTTATGACTCATCTAGTGATGATAATGCATCTATTAATAATGATATACATGATGAGAATGACTATGATGAATTATATGATATGTTTGAGGAATTGCATAAGAAATTAAAAAATTTGTCTAAAATGTATGCAAGCCTCAAAAAGGAAAATTTGATGATTTCTACCAAGTGTGAAAATTTTGAGAAAGAAAATGTACTTTTGAAAAATGAAATTAAGACCTTAAAGAAAGGAAAGGAAAAAGAAACTCCAAACACACTTGAAATAAAAAATATCAAATTAAAAGATCAAGTGGATGATTTGACTAATAGTCTAGCCAAGTTTACTAAAGGAAAGGATAACTTGGACAAACTATTAGGAATGCAAAGGTGTCTATTCGACAAAGTCGGTTTGGGTTATAATCAAATCCATAACCAAAAGGATTACAAAAATTTCTTCAAAACATACACACCGCATAATCCTACTAATCTTTGTTCATTTTGTGGAAGAAACACTCATAATGCACATTCTTGTCATTACAAAGAAAACGATTTTGCTAAAAACAAACTTGCTTGGATTCCTAAAGGAGCCACTATGTACGCTAACCCCAAAGGACCCAACTTATTTTGGGTACCAAAAGAGAAGTTGCTTAAGATTTTGGTGTAGGTTTACATGAAAGCAAATGCTAGCAAAATAAAATAGTTATTGGATAATGGATGCTCGAAACACATGACGGGAGAAAAGAAAAATTTCTTAAGTCTCACTCCTAAACAAGGAGGCAACGTCACATTTGGAAACAACGTCAAAGGTCAAATCATTAGTATATGTAAAGTTGGTAATAAATCTTCTTATATTGATAATGTTTTATTTTTTGACGGTTTAAAACATAATTTGCTTAGTATTAGTCAATTGTGTGATAAAGGTTATGAAATTATTTTTAAATCTGAATGTTGCATTGTTAAAAATATTAGTGATTATTCTATCTTGTTTGTTGCTTATAGATCAAATAACGTATATACTCTTGAACTTGATGATTTATTTCAACAAGATGTTAAATGTTTATCTGTGTTAAATGATACTTCTTGATTATGGTATAGAAGATTAAGTCATGCTAATATGGATTTAATTTACAAGTTATCTAAAAATGAATTAGTTAAATGATTGCCCAAAACTAAACTTATTAAAGATAGAATTTGTGATGCTTGTCAACTTGGTAAACAACATAAGTCATCATTTTGCATGTTATTATAAACTAACAAGAATTTTGCAGTCTAAAAATTATTATTTATCATTCAAAGAAAAGAAGGGAATATAATCTGAAGATCATCAGAATCAACATTCAAAACAGCATCGAGACTAGAAGAAGAATAATCAACAAAATTATGCTCCATATCTAATAGAGTTGTCCAATCAGGACTCGATGGCTCGGCAACTTCCGCAATAGTACCACTTTGAAAAAATTGTGATGAATGGCCTTCCAAAGCAGCTTGGTAATCTGACATAGTCAGATATGCCGGCAAACCCATATTAGTTCGAAAAGCACCATGGTCTGAAAGATTCCCGATAGTCGGAAGAATTTCAGGTGCAACATTTTCTACTAACGATAGGGGCCCTGTATAACTTTTAGGAGGAGCAAAAGAAAAGCATTGGTTAGCGCTAGAAGACTCTCCTAATCGAGCCTCTAATGTTGTCACTCATGATTGCAAAGCCTCTAACGCTGTCACTCGTGATTGTAACTCTTGTACCTTATGTTCAAGAGAAACAATGAGCGCAGTACAGCCTTTACTGGGATTCTCGACTCTCGCCTTAGCTTCAAAAAGAAATGAATAGAGAGTCTCAAGATATTGATATTTAAGAATATCTTTTAAAATATTTGCAACACTATTTACCCCAAAAACGGTGAAGATTGTACGATAATCTTGACGACTAATCACATCCATAAAAATTTGTGCATATTCACACCATGGCTGACATTTCTTGCGTTTATAAGCACAAGCAGCACAAGACGAACCTGTACAACGGAAGGTATTCGGCATACTTGTGATTTGCTTTCCCTTACTCATGGGTACCTCCTATAAAAGTTATAAGAAGAAAATGGATCTCGAAGAAGACAACAAGAAAGAGGGGACAAGAGGCAGAGCAATTAAAAGAATCCCGAAAATGAAAAGCTGTCATCCTAAAAGGTCAAAAATACAGCGCCCGCGTGCATCTAGAGTCCACCGCCCTAGCATGGTCTAGATCCCTCTTCGATGTTGACATAGGGGGAGAAAATGTGCGTAATGTTGATACTGCGGTAAAAGGTAAGAATTTTTTCTGCGGTAAGATTTTTTATAACTTTGAATACTGTGGTAAGATTTTTTATACCAACTTTAAATATTGTGGTAAGACTTTTAAATGCTTTATGTCTTTAATATTCATACTTGTTTTATTTTGCATGTTATATTTCGTGTTTTGACATTTTATTGAGCCATTAAAAAAAAAAAAAAACAAAAATGGCAAAAGATGGAGAGGCATACACACCTTGGCCTCATAGATGAAGCACTCCTGGAGTTACTATTTTCTCTCCGTGGTCTTGATCCCTTTTTGATGTTGCCATAGAGGGAGAAAATGTGTGTTGGTGACAATTAATGTTGGTAAGACCATTAATTGTTTTATGTCTTTAATATTGACAATTGTTTTCTTTTGAAAACCTTATTTGAGATCAAAATTCTTTTATTAATTTTTAAAACTATCTCAAATATTTGTAATACTTTTAATAATCTTTTATTTTATTTATGCATAAATTGAGGGGGAGCATATTTCAATTATTCATATGCTATTTATGCTTGTTATTGAAAACACACATTAATTTATTGTCATCATCAAAAAGGGGGAGATTGTTGACCTTGAAGGTCTTAATCTTATTTTGATAATAACAATAAATTAATCATGTGTAATTTAACATGTTCTTGATATAAGATTATAGATTTCTTATTTGAAAAATTAAGAATAGCATGATTGCTCAAAGGAAGTTTGACAAGGATCATTCAATCAATATCCGATCAAGTCAACGAAGCATTCGACTAAAACCGATCTACCCGAATTCAGATCATTCTTCTACAAGCGTTGGACAAGACAAGAAGATCAATCTCATCACCCACAAGCTAGCAATGCAAATCCATGAAGCACAAAGATCAAGAATCATATGCAAAAGCTTCAAGGGAAAAGCTTCAAGTGAAAAATCAATTTGAAGAAACAAATCGAAGCATTCGAAGACTCATCTATTCGGTAATTGAGTGTTTGCTTAGGATTAATGTAAAGTTTCTTAATTGATTGATTATATAGCTCAAACATGAACTTGCATCTTTTAAAGATTGATTTAAACTAGCTTGAAATTGAATTTATTTGAAAAAAACATCATTTTACAAAAATCGAGTTTCAAAATAAATTCATATTAATTTTAAATAATCATATTTTAAGCTATAAAAAAAATGGGTATCTTATAAACATATATTTGAGGTTCATAAATCATTAGAATTTTATTTGGAACTAAATTATTAAATTGGAAAAATATTTTTATTTTTCGTTTAAAATTCGCTCAGTTTTTGCCCAGTTTTGATCTAACGGTAAAATGGAGGCCTTACCGAACTCCGATCATTTTGAAATTTTTACAGTAGTTAGACAACATCTCCTGGAAATTTTGACTAAAATTTGAGCATGATCCAACGGTCTAATTGAGAGAAATTAACAAAATAATTTTGAATTTTTTTGTCAAAACTAGCTGTTGGAAAGTTTGAAAATGTATACCTTGGAGCCAAAACCTCTCTTAATCATCCCCAACGGCCATATGATTTTGTAAGCTATAAATATGATGTCTTAGACATGTTTTAACACACTTGAATCATTCTACAAACTCATTTTACATATATACAAAGTTATTCAAGTATTCAATTCATTTAATTGATCAATCTTTCATTTTTGAGCTATATACTTTGATCAATTTTGATATCTCTTAGTGTAAGCTTCATTTGTATTTTGTTATACACAAGAGAGATATTGTACATTGGTGTTAGCCACCAAAACTTATTCAAATCATATTTGTGAGAGGTGTATCTCATAGAATAGCAAGAGGGATTTCTTGTGAGAGTATTGAGAGTGTTTCAATACTTGTAAGAGTGTGTGAGAAGAATACACTTGTAGAGGTTTGATCTTCACCCGGAAGGAGATCGGTTATAGTGGAAATTCTCGGGGAACTGACCGAGCGCGGAGTAGGGGGAACAAGCCAAACCGTGTGGACAAAAAATCTTCGACTTCGATCGGTTCAATCTTTCTTACTCAATCTCTTTATTTATTTGTTATATTAATTGATTGAAGCTGCTTATATTATTGCTTATTCTTGGGATTGATTATGTAATTGATTGTTTTCCTTGATAAACTTATTTAACTAAGTTGCTTTGCTTAAATATTTTAAAAACGTTTTAATTCCGCATTAAATTTTTAAAACCCTATTCACCCCCCTCTAGGGTATTTTCCGACCTACATATGATAGAAGGATAAACGTGTGAGAGGGTCTTAGAGTAAATCTTGAGCCATCCCTCATTATCAAAAACTCTAATCTTGCTTCTCCATATATTTCGGTGCATTTAATGCAGTTTGTAGGCATTTAATAAAGTTGAGGGAGGTTATGCAGCGTTGGCAGAGTTGGTGGCAGTCGTCTATGTTACCCATGCTTCCTCTAACATAGTGGTTGGTTAGAGATCTCTAGATCTCGTTGAAAAAGTTTTGGCATTTGAGCTCCGAAATCTGGTATACGAAAACAACACTTAGGTCGAATACGCATGCTCTCTGGAGCTCTAGCTCCCACGTGGCACTCAAGCCAAAG
Organism: Lonicera japonica; assembly: GCA_021464415.1. Lineage (NCBI taxonomy): Eukaryota > Viridiplantae > Streptophyta > Magnoliopsida > Dipsacales > Caprifoliaceae > Lonicera > Lonicera japonica. Next base: position 39,463,076 of record CM038464.1, read on the forward strand.
CTCTCGAACTCCCTCTCTACAACGATCTTGACTGCTGACATGGGCAGCCACATGTTTTTTTTGTAACTGGCTGAGTAAATCAATTTATTAATTTACTCTATATTTAATTTCTTGAACTCCCACTTTAATGCACCATATAAAATATTGTTCCTTATATGAGGTACACAAAAATTTAGTGCACAAGTGTACGTCTACGTTGGCCATGGTTAGGAGTATGATATTGATGCGCGCAAGAGATATATGTAAAAGGCATATATATATATATACTCGGATCGATCATTTACATGCAGCGGGTATCAACCATCATTATCGTTTACATGGGAATTTGTTTTTTAAATTCAATATACCACGTGACAATACCTCTCTATTATAACAAAAAGTTCATTAATTCACGTGGTGGTCATTTTCACTTTGCAGTTCTCTTTGACTAGCAAAGAGATCGAAGTTACAAAAAGAGAATCTCTCACATTTCATTTTCACCAATTTAATGTTAATATGTACATATTCGTATAATCGGCACTTGCACAAAGTGTATTAATTGCTACGAACCCCACTGTCATTTGGAAGTGTATATTGGCAACGAGCCCCACTCATTTAAATTAGTTACAGAATTTTTCTTTCAAGAACAAATTCTACAAGTGTGTTAGTGACATTTTTTATTTGTTTTTCGTTTAAAAGAAAGGATTAAGTATCTTACTTTAATTATAGACAATGAAAATTTTTAAGTGAGACTTGAACTTCAATCTCTTCTAAATTTGAGTGGAAATTTCTCCAAAATTAAACTACTCCACTTGCTCTTAGTGACAAATTCACTTGTACAAGTATATAGATATGGAGCTGTGACGACCCAAAAAATCACACATCGATAGTATAATGAGAAGGTTTTTAGTATATATGTAGGTCCAATGAACCTAATTAACAACAATTGGGCTAGCCATTTTAGGGGAAAACAGGCCGGTTACATATGATATTAGTGGAACAATGACCCCTACCATGTTAATGTGTGGACATTGTGGTTTGTGTTTGTGCAGCTGACAGCGAACTAGAATCACTAGATGCGGTTAGTAATAGACAAGATTGTTTGTGTGTGATCCCAGCTTGATGAGGATGTCAGTAATTTAATTGGGAAAGATTGTAAATAGCCCACATTCATAGTGTAATGGGAAGGTATTTAGCATATATGTAAATGCAATGAACTTAATTTAGAACTTGGGACCATTTTGGGGAGATAATATGGGCGGTTACAAGAGTCAGGAATGTAATTGGGGGGCAAAAACATATAACGTGCATTATTTTATTTTATTTTTGTTCTAATAAAAATAATGAAAATGAATTTATATTTTACCATGTTTTGAGATAATATAATATTTTCTTATATAAATATCACATTAGAAAATATCAAATACAACCATGTACGTACTTATGCACTATTACATAATAGAATTTATACAAGACTATAGTGTTAACCCAAACTTTTCGTTTCCTTTTTGCCGTGATTTTCAAGGTAGGAAAGTTATTTACTTGTTTCTTATATTTTTATTGGCTAATATAATATAAATATATTGAGAAAATTTATTTATGGTGTTTTAGCAATGTTTTTTCATTACTAAAAATATCTCCCCAATGTTTTAGCGACAAAAAAAATTCGCTAAAGAACAATCCTTAAACGGACTAATCTACACCGAAAAATGTATTGTAAATATATTAATATTAAAATAATACTATTATTGATACTTTAATACATTAAAAATATATAAATTAAATTTTGCTAAAGGCCAATCTATATTCAGATTAATTTGCACCAAAAATATACAATTGCCCCTTTTAGTGAAAGCAAATTTATTGTCATATAAACTCCCACTTTAAGAAATGAATAAAAAACAAATATTATATTTTTGGTACACACTAACCAAACAAATATTACAATTGCCCCTTGTAGTGAAAGTAAATTTATTGTCATATAAACTAATCTACACCAGAAAATGTATTGTCATATTTTTTCTTTTATATTTTAGAAAAACTTTAAGAAATGAATAAAAAACAAATATTATATTTTTTTGTAAATTATAAAAATAGTGTACCATATACAAATCGAATTGAGAAATAGTTTTAAAAAACCATACTTAAAAGTATATTTTAAATTCAACATTTAAAAAATCTAACCAAGCAGAATCTTAATATTTAAAATATATAGTTGAGCAGTCAGGCTACAGAAATGACTTCTTTTTTTAACTAAAGAACAAATTTCCCCTTTTGAGGGGGTAAATGATTAAATTTTTTGATAAAATTTGGCGAGGATGATCTTCACGATAAGATATCAACTCTAGCGAATGTCGTCAAAAATTCAACCAAGAAATGGATAATTTAAAAATCTAAAATTTATAAGGTCAAAATGTCCGCATATATATCAATCTTTAGTTCACCCACTTTCTGATTAAATTTTCTGATGAATTTTAGTGTAGTTGATCTACTCATCATGAAGATCATCCCTACTAAATTTCATCAAAAAATTCATTCATTTACTCCCTTCAAGAGGGGAATACTGTTCTTTAATTAAACGAAAGAAGTCATTTCTGGAGCCTGACTCTATAGCTGAGTAAGTTATATTTTAGATAAATTTAGATTATTAATATCACTTCAATTTATAAAAGAATAGGTAACATGTTACATGGGGGCAAATTAAAAATCATAAAAGAAAATTTGGTTTTTCTCAAACATAATTTTTATGAAAAATGTTATTTGAAGCAAAATATGTGTCAAAGTTGTACAAAAGTGTGACCCTAATAATGCATAGGACCACACAAATAATATGAGAGAGATGTGTTACACATCAATAATTTTAGAAGGACCAAAAAAATATTTTAATTGACATATCTAGCATGACTAATATATATTGGTTAGAATGTGGGATCCATAGTAGATTCATTTTTATCAAAATTGTTAATATACTACATAGATTTGGCCCGAATGCAATAGATTCGCCCACTTAGTGTCTGCCCCGCCTAGTTGGTATGTTTACCTAACCCTAAGTATTCCCTTTATATACAAAATGATAAAAACCCTAAAGTGGTTGTTCCATATCATATGCCTCCTTTAAAAATACAAACTCTTCCAAGAAGAAAAGGCAATTCTAATAGCTAACTTAAGGCCATCGCTAAGATCTCGAAAAACACAGGGGAGTGATGTACATTGAGGTTTTGTAACCAACAAACCGGTTCAACGATCCTTTCTGCTTAACTATTCTAGATATTCCCGTTGAAGGTATACTTAAATCCATTTAGATTCGGGAGTTTAAAAAAATCAATAATTAATGAGATATAATTGCCAGATTAATATATTAGTATTTTGTGTCACATAAATATATTGGTGTGGAAAGGTTTTACTGGTTATTGCGTTATGCTTTTTAGGTCGAGTAACATTGTTTATATACCTTTAATTATTTTTTTCGATTAGTAATGTAGTAACTATTGTTAGTGCAAGATTAATTAATACATTATGTAATGACCCACTATATAACTAAATTTTCTGATTACCCACTATTCCATAAAGAGGCTATGAATCAATTCTTCCCCCATTTAAATTATTAGACCATCTCCACTCCATAGGCTAAATAGCCAAATTTGGCTTTTTCATTGCCTTATTCGGTAAGGTAAATAGGTAAAAGGATGTCTAAAAGTGTAAACCAAAATCAAATTTAGCGACAGACAAAATTTTAGCTCGGACGATCAACGAAATGTCGTGGCAGAGAATTAGTCTTCTCACGACACATGATGTGTCGTGAGAAACATTCTCCCTTTGTGCCGATACTTCATATATCGTGGGAGGTAATTTTTTTACTCAGCCGACACATGATGTGTCGTGAGCATGGATGAAAAAAAAAAAAAAAAAATTCTGTTGGACGACATATCATATGTCGTGGGAAGTTTTTGTTGCTTGCCCCGATAAATGATGTGTCGTTTGACACCAAATTTAGCTTTTCTCGCTGTGACTTAAGTCGATGAGATAAGTTAACAATACACTTTTACCTTACTTTTTTAACTTTTGCACTAAAGATGGCCTTAGTAAGTTGTAAGAAAGTAAAAAGATTTGAATCTTTTTATTCTTAAAATGAAAAATACAAGTGTAATTATATTTGTTTGTTGTTTAACTAAAAGGTACAAACAAAACTTTGCTTCAGTTGTCAGTGAGACAATGGATGACAATTGATTTTGCAGATTTCTGTGTACCTTTTTTAAGTTCTTAGTATTTGGAGAGTGAAGAGATGTGGCGGCCCCCCCTCCGGAGTATCATAGTACTGCTAGAGTCGGAGGTGTTGCCACACGTACCCACTTTTTCATATGATTGGTCCTGCTCTAGTTTAGGTTATAAATAGAAGTGAGCATCACTTAAACACGATAAATGATATTTTTTTTATATAAAAAATAGAATTCTTGGATTAATTTAAAAAAATTGTTCATCAAATAAAGCACATGTATGTATGCATGTATGCAATTTTAAAGTTTTGAATCATATTATATTATATTATATTATATAAATATTAAAATTTATTATATTTATTACATTAGGCTATGTGTCATTTCAACAAATGCATTTACTTTATAAACCTCTTTTCTTATCTCCTCTTTCTTGCTATTTAAAAATTTATTTTATTGTACGATACTATATTTCCATCTTTGACATTTGCAATTTAGTAATTATCAATTCGTTTACTCTATAAACCGTTAATACATTTTTTTCACTAATTGATACTTATGATTGCATTAATCTTAATTAATGTGGTTTCATTGCATGCATTTTATTAGTATAATTAAGTATATATAAAAAAAAATTATTAACTAATATTTATGATTCCATTAATCTCAATCAATGTGCCATTTCAATATAAACATTCTACGTGTATATGTGTGTGTATATTTATATATTTGTGTACATTGGCTTGATTATTGTCAAGGTCTCCTCCATTTATCTGAATGTCCTTAATCAGTTTGAAAAATGTTATGTTTTGTATATTTCCAATGAACTACTTCGTTCTTTCTTTCTTTCTTTCTTTTTTCTAATTTGGCTACTATTTTATTTATTTGTGTTGATTTTTATTTCAATGTATTTTCAATCCCTTTCATTCTAATACTTTGTAGAAAATTGTCAATTACAAGGTACTCTCCTATTTCCCGTATGTAAGTTTTTTATTGAATCTTATTGTAATGTCGATTAAATATCTAAATGAAAAAGAAAATATAATTCATTTTTATTTATTTTTCCTTGGCTCATTGTAAGGAATTCTTTGTAAGTTTTATGTTCAATAAATGGAGTCCTAGTCTACGAAATTAGGGGTAGACTCACCTTAAACTGATGGTATTTGCTTATTTTAAGTTTTGAATTGTCTATTTTAATTAAGAGATCACTTTTACTTGAAATACTAAGGGTCATGTTAACATGTGCCCTAAGAGTCATGTTAACATGTGTCCTAAGGACACATGTTACGCACTTATAAATAAAAATAATTGAATTATAACATATATTAAATTAGGCACAAATTCTCATGAAAAATATAATTCTTTCCATTCAAATCATAGTTAACATGTATCCTTAGGACATGTGTTATTATTTTCCAAATACTAATAATCCAGTTTATCAAAAGTATTAATTAGTTAGTTATTTTGGTTCAAATATATAATCACTGTCTAAAGCTTTACAAAACTCTTAGGGTGTGTTTGATTGACAACATTTTCTATGAAAAATGAACATTTTTCACTTGATTTGACAACTTAAGGTGTTTGATTGAATTTTTTTTCTAGGCAATTCAATTCTTACTTTTGGCTCACACATGTGTATTTTCAAGGCAATTGAGGAAAATATTTTCTTTGGGGGGAGGTGGTTTTTTGTTTTCCATGCTTGGGCACGGTTCAAGAGACAATGTTTTTACCATTTTCTACATTAAAAATGCCATAATTTAAAATATAAAATTCAAAATAATATAAAAATTTAATATTTAAAATAAACTAATCAAGATCAATTAAACAAGATCCATCATGACTATATAATTATGTAAAAAAAAATACCAATAATTTTTTCTACATTAAAAATGTCATAATACAACCAATATTTTCCGGGTAAAAAATTAAGATAATCAAACACACTATACTACATTTTCCATGCAACTCAATTCTAGGCAATTCAATTGCCGGTAACTTATTTTCTTTCCATACAAATTTCACGCTTGCAATTAAACGCACCCTTATAGCCTATCTTACAGTGTATATGTGAATAGCTATTTAGCTTCAAATATACATACATACTAATCTTCTCATAAATAATGTATTGTGCTATTGTTTCAATAATGCACGAGCATTTTTTATTCATTTAAGTAGTATTATTAAACTTGAATAAATTAAATTTAAACTGCGCGTAGTGATATCAGTTATAAAATTAACTAAACAACCAGTAACTTAGTGACATGTGGTATACGTATATAATACACATCTCGAAATGACAATTTTTATATATTCATGTCTTAATATATGAATACTTTGTATTGAAAATGGACTTCGGGCATTGTGAGAGTAAGTGACTTGGTGATTGTAAATATGTACGAATAAGACATTAATAAAATTATATATCGGATCATTTGCAAATTTAAGGCATCCACCTGAATTTAGGAGAGATTTTGAGTTTAAATCAATTACTACTTTCAGCAATACTCTTAGGCTTAGAGCATCTCCAATAGCCCTTTCAAAAATAACTCTACAAAAATAATTTTGTTGACCTATGTGACTCTTTGAAGAGTTATCTTAAAGAATATTTTCAATGAACTCCAAGCTCCTCTTTAAATATATTATTATTTTAATTTTTAATATATTATGATATATTAAATGTTTTACTTTTTAACAATGTCATTTTAAATTAGCACAAAGTTCCATTAATAAAATATTAAAAAGTATGTTTGAAGAACTCTTTCGTCACTTTTCATATTTGAAGAGTGAGAAAGACTCTTTAAATTGGAGATTCTATTTTACTACTTCTGTTTGAGTGAATTTTGCTAACATGGCTCTTCAATAAATTGGCAGTTTAATCTTTTGAAGAGCTTGTTGGAGATGCTCTTACGTCTAGTGACATATCTCGTAGTTAGCTTGACTTGTTTGTTTTGCCTCCGTTCCTCCTATGCCTTCGAACGTGCATGGGGAGAGGGGGGTCGTCATTATCATTATAGTAAAGGGAAGATACTTAGGCATTTCCTTTTTTACATAAAAAAGAATGAAAAGAAACCATAAAAAAAAGATTCATTATTACTCTCTTAAGTTCAATAAACTCATAGATTGCTTGATACTGTTAGAAGTGGAGCATTCAACTAAAAACTAAATAAATGGTAATGAGTGTAAATATTTTTTTAGTTTTATGCAATGTGGTGCAAGATCCTTAATGCGCTTCCTTATATGTGAGATGACTAATGTAAATAGATCTTATTTAGTGGCTTAAAGGTATGTATAATTGTCAATTTAACCAATGATATACTCTTGATATTTTTTTTTATTACAGGGAAATAAACAAATAAATTACAACCCACTGGAAATGCAGTCTTCATATATGGTTTCATAGCTTGTGTAATATCTGCCGGCGACACCATCATTTTGATGTCTTGATCTCCTTAGTTTGATTCCCATCTTCACTAGAATGTCAGCGCATCTATTTCCCTCTTTAAGGGTGTCCAGCATAATAGCTTCAGTCTTGTCTACAAGGTTGGGGTAGTCTTGGATCATAACCAGGTCCGTTGCCACCTTTGAATCCATTTCAATAATCACTTATTTCTAATTCCTCTACTTATTGTGGTTAGAGCATCAATCACAACCCAGTGAATAAAAGATATTTTCAAACAGGGAATTGACAAATTTGACCCTGAAGTTTAATCCTGATGTTTCAATTTTAACAATGTTAACCTTCCATCTACTTTTGTTTGAGAACTTTTAACGGTGGCTTACTTGACGTGGACAAACGAATTGACAAATTAACCCTAAAGTTTGGGGTATTTTGCAACTTTAACCCTGATATTTCAATTGTAGCAATGTCAACCCTGAAGTTCCTTTAGTTAGGCAATGTCAACCTTTGTCAACTTTCGTTTGAAAGCTCTTAACAAAAGTCTACATGGATTCAACTTGAACAAAAAAGATAACATCGAAATACGTTAAAAATGACAAAAAAAGCAAATATGAGAGTGGACAAAAACTAAATACTCTCATAACTTTTAATTTACATACTAATTCTTTTATAACTTTTATTATTCTCCAAAAAGATCTAGATATATATATATATATATATGAACATAAACTAGCTATCTCTGTAATGATATTGGATTATTCTATTTTTAAATGTGAATATATATTTTTTGGAATACTAAAATGTGAAAAATTGTATGTTTGGAATCATACTTGAGAATGGTTCTGGTCGAGTCGAGTTCATGTTGTTTTTATCTTATTTTGATATTATTGTTTTCGTCCGCGTCAAATCCACGTAAGCCTCTATTAAGAACTTCAAATGGAAGTGGTCGGAGCGTTGACATTGCATAACTAAAGGAACTTCAAAGTTGACATTTTTAAAATTGAAACATTAGGGTTATATTTGCAAAATACCCAAACTTCATATTGAAATTTGTCAATTTGTTTGTCTACGTTAGCTGGCCGCGTAAACCTTCATTAAAAGCTTTCAAATGGAAGTTGACGGAGGGTTGACATTGTATAGCTAAAGAAACTTGAGCTAAAATTGTGAAAAATGAAACAAAAGGGTCGAAACTATAACAAACCCCAAACTTCAGGGTCAAGTTTGTTAATTCCCCTTCCCAAACATTTGCGGTGCGAAGAAATTGGAATCTCTAGAATTTTGTGGTAACACGTATCAGTAAACAACATAGGGAGTATGGAATTTGCGTGCTATCATGTGGCAGTTTAGCATATGGTTCCTCTTTTGGAGATTGGGCATGTAGGGGCCTGGGGAGCGTTGTACTATATTAGAGAAAAGAGAGGCATAAGATGAAGGGGAAAGTGGGGCATGATAATGACACTTCGAAAGTGGGAAACACTGAATAAAAAAAATGGTGATTATTTTGGGGTGCATTCATAAATAGATGAAAGGCTTAATTGAATTGGGTTGGGTTGGAATAACGTAATTTTTTAAAAAAAAAATTATTAGATACTCTTGGTTGAAATTGATTTGTACCAAGAATGTGGTATAACGGATGAAACAATAACGGGTGATGATGAAATTAAAATTTGATATCATTTTAATGGTTTGTTTGTAATTATATGGTTGTGTTTGGTTAACGTTTCTAGACAAGTTTTCTAGATAGGTTTTTAAAAATTTGGTGTTTAGTTGAATGTTTTGAGTTAGAGTTTTTATATTGAAAAGTGAATTTGGTTTTGTTTGACTTTTTTTCAACCAATGAAAAAAACGCATAAAAAATTTCAAAAAATAGTCACAATGGATCTTATTTTATAGATCTCGATGAGTAGGTTTCAAATATATATTTTTTATTATTTTTTGATTTTTGGATTTAAAGTTATGGTGTTTTAAAAAAAAATTAGAGAGAGAAAGTATAGTGAAATAAATTTTAGAAAGTGTGAAAGTAGAGTTGGTTTTGAGTTGAGTTTTTAAAATTTTGAGAAAAAAAAAAATAGTGAGCAACCAAACACAACCATAAAGTTTTCCACGCAAAGTTGCAAGGAATCAAATCTCAATCCTAACGTCACAAAGCGTCACGCACTTAACCAGCAATACAACAAAATTAACCTAAATGATGGAGGCTGACTATTAAAATAAATTGGTCAGGAGCCTTATATCCCAACAATAAGAAAAACCCTAAAATGATTCTCCTTTTAGTTTAATTTTTAAGCTACTTTTTCTGCCTAACAACTTATATTTTTGGGACATTATTATATTATCATATATTCTTTTTTGCTTTTTGAGCACTTGATTAGCAACCTTTTGAATTCTCTAGGTATTTTGTAGAGAAAAAAAATCATAAATATGTATGTTTATTCATTTGTAATCATTCTCTATCTATATCTAATATTGTTCACTTGTTTTCTCTGCATTTGTAATGCGTGTATCACTTGCATATAAGTTATTGAAAAAATACAATGTCTTTGTACTTGCTAAATAATAATAGGTTACAAATAATACTTAAATGGTAAAGCTGACAAATTTAATCATAAATGGGTCGAATGGGTTAAATGAGTGAGATTTAACGAGTCTTAAAAAGGTTGAGAGGATTTTTAATTTATTTTTTTCATTCTCTTGGTTATTTTTTTTCTGTTTTCCTTCTCTTGGTTACTGTATTTTTTTTTCCCTTTTCCTTCTCTTGATTTTTTTAAGCATCAAGAAAAAAGTAAATTTAATTAGAGCTTTTTCTAACAAAATTTTGATCATAAAATATGTTTATGCTGTTACAGAAAAGGAGACCAATTCAAAGTATTTAAAAGCCAAAAGGCTATTCTATGTATGAACTAGATTGCCTCTTGAGCCCTAGATTCCATATATAACCAAGGCAATGCAAAATGTGCCTTTTGGCCAAACTCTCTCTCTCTCCCCTTTCTGTTAAAAAAGTCTGGTAAAGAGCAAGATTTTTTTATTTTTTTATTGATAAATATGGAAGGCACAAATGATAGTAACTTTTTTCCTTTTTATAGTATTCCGATCCTCTCAAAAATGTTAAATAAGGGCGGATTGATTTTTGTAAAAGATGTGTTGCGTAAAACAGATATACTAAAATTTAAATAAACGATGTGAACTATCGAATTTTTTTTTTTTTTTTGTAGATATTGAAAAAGCCAAATATCTCATTACCAGTTTTTTTTTTCAAAAAAGTTAAAAATAATAATAATTAATATTTAAAATTAATCATATATATCTAAAAAAAGGGGGAGAGAGGATTAGAAAAAAAATAAAGAGACCACGAAGAAAAGAAAATAGGGGGTGAGAGAGGGGGTTATAACAAAAATAGAGTTAAATTTGAGATCCAAACAAGAATCTCTCTACTAAAAATAATTGTATATCTTTGACTTTTCCATGACAAATTAATCAACTAATATTTTGTAATAGACTGGTATATTAGTATTTGGTTAGTATTAACGTGTAGCTTAAGACTACATGATAAATTTTAAATATAAAAAAATAAAAATTTAACATGTATTTAATGTTAAATTAATTTTCATACAAAATTTTATTATTTTTATATTTAAGTATATATCATGTACCTTCAAGGCACATATTAACATCACCTTTAGTATTTTAATAATACTAGAAAAAAAAACTTGGGATGAGCTACATTCCACCTCGACTCTCCTAAATCAGACCTTGTGTAAAACCATTTTTTTTATCAAAAAAGGAAAAGAAAATAACTTGAGTTTGAGAAGAATTTATTCTTGGAAAGTGGGTCTGCTTTGGGCACCTGGTATGATAAAGGGCTAGGTCGAGCTATTCTGACGCCACTTGCCAAAGAGTTTTCAAAAAGTTATTTATATTACTAAAACAATTATTTTTTATTGTTAGATTATAGTATCAATAATTTATATTTAATATTTTTAAAGTTATATATTATTTCGGTAATAAGTATAATTGTTTTGATAATAATATCACTATTTCAAAATATTTAAAACCAATTAAACTTTTAAAATTGAAATAGTAGGATACTATTTTATTTTTTCTATTACTTTCAAATCAATGAGAACTTTTTTAATGGCGTTACTAATGATTATATAATTTCGGTAGTCACAACAAAATTTCATTAGCTTCATTATTTATTGTGAGAAATGAAACATGCGTGCATATTGGCGCAAAATGTATCCTATGAAAACATGATATTTATTTTCTGGATCCTTCTAAATATTTATTTGTCTTCATATGATTGTGTAAATATAATAGCCTCTCTTTTTTTAGCTAAATATAACATTTTCTATTCCATGATAATTAATGCTACATGTCAATACAACATTAGTGTTTGGTTTCACCCTCAGCTCATCAACCCACTACTATTTTGTTTTTTTCAAAATATTTATTTAACTTTTTTCCTTAATTAAGTACAAGTACTGCACGGATAGATTAATTCAATATTCGATTACGGAGAAATGGAGGAAATCGGAGATGGGGAGGTCTAAGATGTATTGAGACACATCGCTGAGACATAAAATACAATAGGCGTGTTTGGCAACCCTAATTCTAAGCCATAGAATTAGAATTGGGGTACAATTTTAGAATTCCATTGTTTGGATGGACTAATTGATCATTGTTTTGGAATTCTAATAAAATTCTAAAACCATCAATTCTATAAGATTGAGTTCTATAAGGAGAGTAGAGTTTTTCAATTCTAAATCTTATAAAATTCAATTTCAAATATAATTCAATTTTATTTTAATTTTAAATTCAGTCAAACTAAAATAATCGGGTCCAATAGCTCCAATGACACGGCAGTTGGCGAAGGTACAATGGTATTGTAATTTTATAGCATTACAATTCTTAGAATTATAATACCATAAAATTATAATTCTAAGAGAATTCTAAAATCGTGTAGCCAAACGCACCCTAAATTGATTTTGATCTAATTAAGTAATTGATCAAAATGTAAAATGTATAACAATTATTGTTGTATTGCTAACTTCTCTATAAATTAAGATTTCGTTGTTATTGTATTTTGAAAATAGTACGTGTGTTACTTTATCAAGAGTCATTTCTATTTCGAGACTAGCACTACTGGAAAGTTTTGCTTGCAGACCAAATTAAAAGGTGGTGAGTTTTTCTCCTACAGAAATGATTTAGTCCAAGTCTCCTTTAAAAAACTTTATTAAATTAAATTAAATTAAAAAAAATGATGGAAGGAGGAATCCAAAAATACTGCTGTCTATGTCATCTCCTCTCAATAAAGAGACCAGCCGAGTGGGAAAAAATGGCCCAAGTTAGGCCAACCATTCCAATAAATTAACCATTAAAGTACTTTATTAAAATCATGTATGTCACTGAGCCTGTTTTTAAAGATTGTGATCGGCTGTTGGAAAAAGACTTTGTAACTGCTAATTAATTGGTTGATGTGAGAGAGACACGTGGACAAAGACAAAATAGCAAATTTTTTGAAGAGTTACATTTAGGCCTCGTTTGGTTCACGGAAGAGAAATCAATTCCCTTATCTTTTCTATGAATGTGAGAAACTAAATTTCCTTTCAAATTTTCTTTCTTGTGTTTGGTAAACCTTGGAAAGTATTTAGGTAGGAGTATTATTGTCTAAAATTTGTGTAATAAATGTTTGGAAATTACATGGAAAAATCAATCTCATGTGTTTTGGGAGGAATGATTTTACCCCCTACTTTCCCCTCTCTCGGGAAAGTGTTTCTGAAATTTGTGCTTACCAAACAAAGAAAATGAACGACTTTTATTTTCCGAGTACTAAAATCCGTAAACCAAACGAGGCCTTAGGGATGGCAAAAAAACCAACCCGAATCAAGCAGGGCCGGGTCGGGTTTTTTTTTTAGGCCGGGTCGGATTTGGGTTTCTAAGAAAAAACCCGGGGCAAGTTAGGGTTTTGACAAGTTAAAACCCGACCCAACCCGCATGCTTATATATAAAAAAAAATATATGTTAATATTAAATATATATATAGCCTTTTAAGAATCTCTAACCTCATCCGAATGAAATATATTTATATATAGATAATAAATATGTTAGTGAATTTTGTAAATAAATAAAATAAAGACTATTTTTGTTTGTTTAAGAATAATCAAGATGGAATATATATATATATGTGTGTGTGTGTGCTATTGTGCTTTTTCTTTAAAAAAAATTTTTGAAAGCCAGTGCACTAATGAATAGTGCATGAACATATAATGATATAAAAGCATAAAGATTGATTTTTTTTATGAACTTACGAATTCGGGGCGGGGCGGGTTCGGGATGGAATATTTTAGTTGCGGGTCGGGTTTGGTATTGGCCGAACCCGACCCGTTGCCATCCCTAGTTACATTATTGTCAAAACAATTATAATTATTGTCAAAGCAATATATAACATTAAAAGTATATGATATAACTTTTTAAAATAATATTATGCTCTAAAAAAAAATTTGCTTTGATAATATAGATATCCAGAATAGCATGATAGTAGGCACTTTTTACCATAAATAATGGTGGGTAGGTTTTTAAATATTTGTTAATTTAAAGAAATACCCACTATAAATTAAGGTGAAAAATATCTACCATCTCACTACTCAATTTGAATATCCATATTAAAGTGTATATAATATTCTCTCTTATTCTACCATACCATTAGGTTGTGGCTTTTGTTTTTAATATACACGAATGGATTCATGTCGTTTAAGAATGGAAAGATGGGGAGGAATGGAATTTGAATCTTAGCATCTTATATGAATATCCACATTTTTAATTATTGTGTTAAATAATGTTTTATTAAAATAAGGTAAACAAAAGTGAGACGAAATTTCGTTTAAGAGAAGTATAAAGACAACTTAATTTTTGTTATTTGGAGCATACATAGTACATCAATGGTATTGTTTTTCAGGATGTCAAATAAGCCTGTGACATGCATGTGTTTCATATTAAGCTTGTAATTTTTAACACAATCATTAATATGACAAGAATAAAATATGTAAATTAAATAGTTATTTATGTAAAGCATGAATGAATTTCGATTCATGGATTTACTCGTTAGATACGTTGAAATAAAAATGTCGACATATATAGATTTAGGATATTATAATTTATGCATTTGCTATATATGATGAGTATACGTACAACTTAAATATATATGTAGTACCAATTTGATAAGATTATTAAGGTTAATTTTGTTTACACCCATAAAACTATTCTTTTGACCCCAGCAAAATTTTACAATTTAACTAAAAATCTAAGTGTGTCTAACCAAACAACCCCTAGTATAATTTTTTAATTACCTTAATTCACAGGTTTCTTGCTCTCTCCTTGAACAATTAATCAATCTGATTCTTTGACCATCGTCCATAAATTCCGATAGACATTGAACCATCTTTTTGAAACTTCACCCCTTTCCTAATTAATTCTCGAATATGTTATTGTTTCGCAAACTTTAGCATTGGTTCACACCCCTTCGGTAGCAACCGGAGGTGGACTTTCTCTTCCTGCCAACCATTCCCATCAACACGTTCTGATCTATGACAACAAAACTTAGGCGGCATAATTACTAGTGGTTAGGGGTGTTATCAGAAATCCGAAAACCGAACGAACGAACCGATCCGATCCGTTGCAATCCGAAATTTCCCGAACCGAAAAAAAAAACGAAACTAAAATCAAAATCAAAAACCGAAACCGATTGATTTGGGTTGGTATGGGTTGGGGATTCCGGGTCCCCGAATTGGACCGAAAAAATCGAATCTTTAAAAAAAAAATATTTGCTAACTTAATGTAATTACTTAAGTTGTCTTACAATAAGTTGAAAAAAAAAAACTTTTTTACAACATTTACATTATATAAATGACCCAATTCTATGGATTATTTACATTTATAAATATTTACTTAAGCTAATTATTAAAATAAATACATTATATAATTTTTTTGTAGCACCTTTTGAGTGAATTTATATTTTTAGTGCAATTTTGAACTAAAGTTTTAACGATACAAAAAAAACCGAATGAAATCGAACCAGACCGAAACCGAATAATTTGGGGAGGGTTTGGGTTTCATAGGTACGAAAACCGAAATCGAACTATAAAGTTTAGGGAAGGTTTGGGGTACCCTAGTTTCTACCCCGACCGAAACCGAAAAACCCCTACTAGTGGTTCCGGTGGTGGTTATGGCGGTGGTGCAACAGCGAGGCGAGGAGGAGGAATCCAACGACTAAGGTTTCTCGTCGACCAGATCACGGAACGATCTCCACCGTGGGGACGGCGATGGCGATGAAGGGTGGGG
This sequence comes from Lonicera japonica, assembly GCA_021464415.1. Lineage (NCBI taxonomy): Eukaryota > Viridiplantae > Streptophyta > Magnoliopsida > Dipsacales > Caprifoliaceae > Lonicera > Lonicera japonica. Next base: position 39,479,003 of record CM038464.1, read on the forward strand.
GGTGCATCGTCGATGGCGGCAGAGATGAGGGTGGGGACGGAAGAAGAAAAAGAAGAATAGTGGAAGAAGAAGAAGCTCGGAGGAAGAATGAGAAGAAAGAAAAGAAAAGAAAAAGGAAAAGAAAACAAATAAATTAAAAAAGAAAAAAAGGAAAATGACTTAAATGCCCTTAACATTTTGCATATGACATAGTTCTGTTAGTTTTTAACGGTGGGATTTGACGGAATGGCCACTGGTAGTACTTTTTAAAAGTTTAATGGTTCGATTATAACAAAATGTAGTTCAGTGGCTAATGGTAGAATTTGTCAATAGTTCAGTAGCCATTGATAGTATTTACTCAAACAATTATGCTTTGAAATTCGATATGATATGAACAAAATGCGATGAATTAAAAGGCTTCCTAGTCCTTTTTATAATTATATTCAAAGGAAGAAAGAATTACTTTTTAATTTTAAAATATTGCCACTTTTTTTCTTTACCTAAAATGCCCTTCTTCTTTTTTTCATTTTTCTCCACAAAAAATAAAATAAAAATTAATCACTACTAGCAGCCACAACCATCCCCAACCACCGAATCTGACGACCATTACGTAGTGCCTAAACTGCATCGAAGCTCCAACACATGTAATGCAATTTGTTTTTGCACTAAATCCACAAACAGCTAATGATATAGATTTTAGTATAAACTGGTTTTTCACAAAATTCGCAATCAACGAATGATACAAATTTTAAAGCAAATATGTTTTTGCACTAAATCTACAAGCAACTAATGTAATAAATTTTAGGGCAAACATATTTCTAGATTAAATCCAAGGTAATTAAAGATGTAGACTTTAGTAAGAAATTTGGTTTTGCACCATTGGTGAGGCAGCCACCATCAATGTTAATAAATAAATAAAAGATTCTTGTAAGTATATAATTGACCATTTAAAGAAAATGGTGTATCTTTTTAGTAGGCAAAGATTGAAAATTATCCTTATGGGGCGCCAAACGTAATTGTAGATGAAATCATCCATGTAATATGAAATAAGAAAATATTTTTAGTTTGAATATAATTATGGAGAAGGTAGTCACGACCAATTTTGTCATTGAAGAATGATTATGACACAAAATTAAAACATCATAACATGGTGTTCAACATTAGTGAGGAATTATTTGTTCAAGAGCACTAACAATGAATGATGTATAAGTATGATAGATTTAATTATTAGCTTTATAGTGACTAGATGGTGTAATGATGTATATGATAAAATATCTTTTTTTGACAATATTATAAATTTATGGGAAAGAGAATGGAACCCACAACCTCTCAAATAAGAATTGAAAACTAGCTTGAAAGGTAAACTAAAAGTTTTTTAAAAAAATGGTAGTACGTGGACTCTACAAAGCCGGTTGATATTTAAAGAGATGGCATCGATCAATCTACTTGAATCTTATTAGAACAATGTTTTAATTGTTATAATAACATTATAGCATTTAGAATTATATGTGAAACATTAACATTTGATAAATGAAAGTTATCGTTGTAAGAAGTAAAGAGGTTAGCTCATTTAACATGAGACTAATTAATTAAGCCATCATACTCTATGTAGGTGTTATCTCCTTTCATGATTACCCCAATGAAAAAAAAATACTAATACTGCAATCTATTGGATAATTTATGAATCATTATTAGCATAATGATGTGTTTTCCTTATTTTTTATTTGTTTAATATATTTTATAAAGTATTTGTCCGATAATACTTTTTGTAGACTATTAGGGTCCACATATGAGACAGAATTGAAATGGAAAAATGTTGACATCGGTTGGTATTAATTAATACATTTATCCTAACATAAGGGTGATATAAGGCTCTATCCTCCTAAACTATACATATACACCTAATATATGTGTGTGTGTATATATATAGTTTTCAATTTCTTTATATTTGTCTACAAAATAATCATATATGTTTAATTGTTCCCTATCCCATTATCATTCTATTATAATCATGTCTCTTTGTCTCTTGCCAAACTCATGTCTCTCTCTTTATATATAGTATATCTCACAGTGCACAAGTCAATACTTTGTGCCACAGCCACAAAATTAAAGCTACATAAGCAAAGTCAAAGTTCAAAGGATAACAACGTACGTACTCTATCCTTTAATAGCAGTATAAGACACTAACAACGATATCTAGTGTGACTCGATAAAGGCACATAACACTTTTACTTTAAAAATTTAGAATGATAAGAAAATATTGTTTATATATATAAGAAATATCACTATGTATCGCTCATATAGTGCAGAAAATATATTACACTATTTCATTAATACATCGCCAAATGTGCGAGTACTTTTCAACAAGTCATCGGTGAATGGTTTAGTAATTGTTAATCTCTTTTGTGTTGGCATGTTGCTAAGAATATGACTATATCTCATACACACCTTGCCAAAACTAATACATCAAATCAGCAATATCATTGAGAAAACGCAAAACAATCGTCAATATTTTGAGAAGCCCATTGTGTGCGTAAATAAATTAATAAAGTTTGTGGATTAAATACTTGTAGTATTTGAGACAAAAGCAGAGGTGCCCGATCATGCTTTTTGTATCAATTGTTATTATTAAATGATCGAGTCATTTATATAATCAATGACCAATAATTAAAATTTAATTATAATGGTTAGACTAGCTACATTATTTAGTTATGTTATTTAAAAAATTATGATTTCTTATTTGAGGTACCACGTGACAAAATATGATGGAAAAATACCACTTACAATACTATAAAAGAATTGGGACTTAAGGTTTAGGAGTACTAATTATCTGGCACAAAATAGTGATATACAATCTGACTATTACTAGCTTGTTGATTATAATATGATCGGGCATATTATTTTTTGTGTCTAATATATATGTTACCCTACATAATTATTGAAGTTGTAGCAGGAAAAAAACTCAAATCTCTCGTATAAATACCAATTTTGTCAGAAAGCCTCTCTAGGCCCACAACGTACAACTTTATTGGCTTGGACATCTTGAAAAGTGATCCATAATATAACTTTATTGGTTTGGACATCTTGAGAAGTGATCCATAATATAACTGGATCTCACAATTTTCACCATTCTTCGACCAATTAACAAGTTCTCTTTTAAAAAAAAAAAATCAGAGAGAATAAAATTTAGAGATAATGGATTACAAGAACTCGTTCCGTAATATTTTATAACTTTAAGGATGAACTCATATTTAATAAAAAAAACAGTACTAATTTCATAATTTAGTTTTACAATGACACTTTTTATAATATTAACTTATTTTAAGAAAAATGATAAATGTTGATATACAAAAATAACTTAAAGAGTTACCCCCCCTCTATCTTGCTCACTCACTCTTATCTCTCTCTCTCTCAACTCCTAAACACTTAAATTATATCGATTTTAACTCTATTGGTAGCTAAATATGTCCATCACCTCTTTCTCTGACCTCCTCACCAACGATCTCACCTCTTTCATCACCATCACCACCACCCGGCTCTTTGATCATATTTCAGAGAGGAGCACCGTTCTCATCTTCTTTGTCTTCTCTTTTTGCAGGTGCAATCGTCAAATAGATATAACTTTTGATTAAACAGTTGAATTGGGCTAATTTTTGGATATGTTGTTCGGAAGACAGAGTTACTATAATTTCGCAAAAATTCAAGACGATCAGAGGTTATTTTGCTATCAAAATCGACCGGTTTTGACAGCCCAGCTGGATTTTTTTTAAAAAAATCTGATCGAAATTATTTTTTTTACGAATCCTAAATCAAATATATGGCACCATTCTAGTGTTGGACAATTTGTGTTAAAACTGTTTCAGCATCATGTGATTAGTTACTTTAAACAAAAAATGTGCTAAATATGTTTTAACACCTTGATGTGTAGAATTGGATGTGATAATGAAATTGTTTAGCACCTTGAGTTTAATTATATGTGTTCACTTGTGGCACTAAATTTTTTTTAACACTATTTGAGTGTTCGACAATTGGTGCTAAAACTGTTTTAATACTATGTGATTAGTTACTTTGGGCAAAAATGGTGCTAAATATGTTTTAGCACCTTGACGTGCAGAGTTGGATGGGGTGTTAAAACTGTTTAGAACATTCATTTTAGTTATATGTGTTCACATGTGGTGCTAAAATATTTTTAGCACTATTCTAGTGTTGGACCACCATGTGATTAATTACTTTGAACAAAAATAGTGCTAAATATGTTTTAGCACTTTGATGTGTAGAATTGGACAGGGTGCTAAAATTGTTTAGTACATTGAGTTTAATTATATGTGTTCATCTGTGGTGCTAAAACTTTTTTAGCACTATCTAGTGTTAAACAATTGGTGCTAAAATTGTTTTAGCATCATGTGATTAGTTACTTTAGACAAAAATTGAACTAAATATATTTTAACACCTTATAAATAGTTAGTATGTTCTAGAGAATTGGTACTGATGATCGACCATTGTAGATTTTGAAAAAAAAAATTATCGGAATTAGTGCTAACTCATTTTGGAGACGTGAGAAGTTATATTTATGGTTATTGTGTTATTAGTTAAATAAGGAAGTGATAAAATATTTTTTTTCTATGATGTCCTTAATTTACAATGTTAATTTATAATGGGCCTTTGTAATTATTTATTATTGGAATGGGCCCTCATGCCCAATTGCCTCTAAATTTTTTTTTTCTTTTTTTTTTTTTTTTTAAAAAAAAGGGGAGAATAAAATTTATTTCTCTTAATACAAAAAGGTCTCCTTAACTATTTGAATGACTTAAAACTGTCCTTAATGCATTTCTCTGTAGATTTGTCAGTTTCTTCGTTGCCCTAGAATCCTGAATCCTCTTTGAAAAATAAAATAAAATAAGATAAGATAATCAGGTTCTCTTAATTAGGTTTATCATGGTTGAAAGGAAGGCTGAAAAATTGACCCGACCGAAAGGAAGGCCGAAAAATTATCTTAGTCAAGTGCAACACACATGACCCAATATGTCGGCGCGCAAGGGGAAATTATTTTAGACAAAAATTTCTTCAAATTGACAGATTAACCTTCATGTATTATAATTGCAAGAATTGATTGCATTGAAATTAAAATTCACTATAATTCATCTAAAAAAAGCACCAACACTATAATTATCTACTACTTTTTTTTTTGATGCACTATAATTATTCACACTTTATTTACAACAGTAGGATTTGAATCTTGATCCCTCCTCACTTACTTTTCCTAATATTAGTCGAAATGATGAATAAAATTAACAACTCAAATTATTAATTATTTAAAATCAATTGAAAAACAAAAACACCCTAAAAGCGTTAAAGTTAAGGATGACATAACAACACTAATTCAAGTAAACATTTAATACGACGTGAACGATATTATACTGGAGAATTCTTAATATAATAAAGATTTATAATACATTTTAAATAAATGTTAAGGTTTTATTGAGTACTAAAACACATATCTTTATAAGAATCTAATATATATATATATATATATATACTTGAGTCTTATCTTAAGCGATATTTATGAAGGGTAATTTATAATTGTAGGGCATACCAAAAGTAAAAAATCTCCCCCGCAATTAATATGATAAATGCTTAGCAAAAAAGGTTAAAGAAATTTGAGAAAAACAAGACCTCGGGTAGGGGGGGGCCTAGCATGATCTCTAGATGAAGGACAATATAATGTGTGAAATATGACCCCAAAAAAAAAAATCTCTCACAAGATATACTGACGTCATATTAAATATGAGATTAATCTTCATAATTTATTTGTGTGCTACATGTATTATTTATACTTTTTATTTTCTAAAGACTAGTAAGGCCGGTTCTAAGGAATCTTAAGAGAATTTTAATTTTAGAGTTTTTTTGCATATTCATGTAATATAACTATATCAATAAATTCCAACAAATATGTACACACACATATATATATATACACAATTCATGAGATTTGAAAAGTAACAAAAAGATTAATTAAATTTTTTATTCATATAAAATTTAGTTAAAACAAAATTTAAAAAATAGCGTTTTATTCAACAAGGGAAAAAAAGTCTCAAATAAACTCATCGATATATAGAGTTTAGGATTATTTTATTGCATTTTTTTTATTATTATTGAATTGGAAACTTGGGCTTATATACTTGTTAAAAAAGAAAAAAAAAACTCAATTTCGCCTATACTAAGATTCCGAACTCGAGAACTAAAAATCTCGAGTTATAAGACAAGCACCATTATTCACTGAAATAATTATTCTATTATTTAATTTTATTTAGTCAAAAATTATTTTAATTTACTTAATATAATTTATATATAAAAAAAATACAATTTGAGACACTATTACATATGGAGCCCTAAACGACTACATGAAATAACTATATCTAGAGCTAGCTCTGAGGGCTAGCAAACACCCAAGTATTTTTTTTTTCATGTTAGTCAAAAATACTAGGTAACCTACTACTAATACTAGGTTTTGTTTTTCTTTGATCTCTGATGTACAATAAATGTTTTGGTCATGTTTGTCTACCTTCTCTGATGACAATTTTGGAGCTCTGTTTCTATCAACTTGTTATCCTTTTGTGGACTTTTGAATTGGGCTTTGGCTTACCTATCGAATAATTAAATTTGTATAATATTTTAGGATGCTTCCAAATGTGTCAGAAGCAATAAGGGATTTTGAATGGTACATTTTATAATATTTTATTTCTGACTAGTGATTCTACATTAAAATAAAAATTTTGACATAAAAATTAATATATTAATTATAAATAGGTTAAAAAAAAATTAATAAAAAAATTAATTAATGTATAATGACTACATTTTTTATGTCAAATTTTTATGTTTACTTAAAATTATTGTATTAAACCCTGTTTGATAAAAAAAAATACTTAAATCTACTAAAGTTCAAACTCTGATTACCTATAAGTTTGCAAAGGCGGCTACCACCAAACTAACCCTTTTGATTACATACTTTTATTTTGCTGTATATTTCTATAGAAATTAGTTTTGGATTAACTTTTAAAAAAGGAAATTTCTACTTAATTTACATAGGTTGAATTATAGATAAATCCTTAAATTTAGCATCTTCTAAAAATGGTAAAAAAATATATAATCGGTTGGTTTTATTTTTAGGAATCCTATAAATATGTAAATTCACGTATAAACTTTCTTAATCCATGTTGGATCAATTGAAATCACATGACGCTAAAGTATAAAGTGCACGTAAAATTTACCAATTTTGAATTTTAAGGGAAAAAAATCAGAGAATATACAGGATCCTCTAAGAAAATGTTGTATGAAATGCAATGTAAATTGATTTCAATAGAAAAGAGATTTATGCAAATAAAATGTCGTTGTTCGGCTTGAAATGGCATCGATGGAAAAATCATCTGCTCCATATAGATATTTGCATCAAAATGTCAAAAAAGTTGTAAAATTAGACCGTCGTCTTTTTATTTGGGTGATGTTATTTCTATCTATTGAATCTTGCAATTAATCCGCGCTGTTAAGTTAATTCATATTACTTATTAAGTTAATCCGCGAGTGTGGATAGATTGATAAAAAAAAATATTATTAATTTAATTTTATAAATATTATTTTGAATAATAATTTAATACTAAAATATTCACTAAATTAATAAGTGCAACCACTTTAAAACTTTAGATTCTAATATTAAATAATGGGTAAATTTTAATTAACTTTGAAGTAAAATAACAAAAACAAAAATTAATCCCTTAATCTTTTTCGTTCAAATGTTAATGGTGTTCTTTCATCTTTCTCACGTAAATCGTCCCTTTACCCCCTGAAACTTCTAGTTCGATGGCTCAAATTAAAATTGAAGTTCCAGTTTTAACTTCAAACTTCTAGTTTGAAGGCTCAAACAGCCTTACCCATTTATGAAACATGTTTATGTTTTGTGTTGCAAACCCATATTCAAGTACCCATATACTCTTAAACCCATTTGCGTATGTAATTCCCAACTCTTCAATCAATTGAATCGAAAAAACCAAACTTTCAGCAATGAAAATGCACGTGTGTTAAGGTCTAATAGGGGGAAGATGTAGATTTGAACTCTTTGAAAGATATAATCTTTGTGTTTTTAAAAAAAAAATTCTAAAGAATTTCCTACTTCCAAGTTAATTGTAGAGAAAGTAAAATTATGGTTTTAAGTTTAGAGAGAGAAAGTAATGGAATTAAGGCTTAGGGTTCTTAAAAAAAGAAGGCAGTTGTCTAAGGAAGATGACATGAGTACTTTTGGTGCTTTAAAGAAAAATGAGATGGAGTTAAGAGTAAATTTAATTTCGCTATTTTAAGTAGGAGTTCGGTCAGAGAGGGCGGTGTTAAGGGGAAACAAACGGTGGGCATCGGAGGGAGGATGTTTTGTGTGGCCACGAAGGCGGCAGAGAGGATGGAGACAGTGATGGCAAGGAGTTTTGGGGAGATGGTTTTTGAAGGAGTAATCAAAAGTGGTGATTTGTTTATGAATGGACAAAGGATGATGGTTTTGTGAAGATGAAAAAGATGAAGATGATCAAAGGAGTGTGTATTGTATGCACGTATGCAAATAATTATGGGTTTTACTTTCAAGTCTTATCTATTCAATGTGTTTGTGCGTATGAATGAAGAGAGATGATTTGAGGATTATCTCATGCTAATTAGTGAATATATTTATTAATTTTAAAAAAGGTAATCTTGTAAAACTTTGTTCAAAATTTTCGTGATTTAAAGGTGAATTAACTACAAGATATGGTTAATATAAATAAATTCATCTTTTTCATTTATATTTTCAAGTTTCAACCAAACAAAAATGATAGTTTTCTTTTCCTTACAAACCAAACCAATCACTCTTGACATTTAGGCGTAATCAAACTTCGGTTATAGGAAAGTAAAATAGGAACTAGTGCAAATATCAAAGTATCATATATCCCATTCTTACCAAACAAAACTCAAATCCTCTAAGAGTTAACCTCCAGTTTCACTTCAAAGCGACCTCTACTTGCAATAAAAGAAAACCTTCAACTTGCGTCCGGAGAAATATTGGATACAACCATTGTAACAATGATGTAGAATAATGGATTGACCAATAATCGTTAGATAACGAAATCAAAAGTTCATATCATTTCAATGGCTCTTTTTTAATCTAGCCCCCTTCGAGCGGAGAAATCTTAGCCCTGCGTCACATATGCAACTAGAAACATTAAGGTTAATGGTAAAGGCACATCTTTTTTTAGCAAGGGCGCATTCAATTAAGTCAAATTCTAATTTTTACCATATTTAATAAGGGCACGCCTACTTATTAAAAAAAAAACTATTTATGTGTCACCATTTTTTCCATATCATTTCTTCCCTTCTCCTTCACTTAGTTTCTTTGCTCTCGTCTATTACATTTAAACTTGTGGAAATTGTGATTTTTTCACCGGGTGCAATTTTAAATACTTTTAACAATATCAATTATTTTGCTTTATATTTTTTATATTTTATGTTTAATTATATTTACACACATATTAAGACACATCTTAATAAGTTAAAATTTAATTTTTACCATCTTCATTTATTATTAACAAGGACGCACCACTTATAACCGGTAAGATATTTATTGAAGGAGATAACAAGAAAAATTAAGTACTTTTTTTCTCTCACAAAAATTATAGTATTCTAAATTTGTGGGGGACGATATTTTTTTATTTAATTTACACGTTTGTCCACAAATAAACTTTATTTTTATTGTTCTTTTGATGAAATAATTGTGCACATGGACCATAGAAACATACATTCAGAATAATGAAATAGCACATTATTCATTATTGCCATTGAAAATTTTATCTACAAATAACCCATCTATAATACTTTATATATATTTTTGAAAAAGATCAAAATTCATAATACGTGTGTAAAGATAATTAAAGTAAACATGAAATGTAGAAAATATAAAGCCAAATGATTGATTTTTTTTATTATTATTATTTTTTTTTTTGAATAAGTGAGTGTGCCCTTACTAAACATGGTAAAAATTGGAGTTTAACATAATTGGATGTGCCCTCACTAAAACGAAGATGTGCCTTTACCATTAGCCAAATATTAAACCTATTACACCACGTCATTGTTAAATTGTACAACCGTTTCATCAAATATTAATTCCTAAAATCAAATCTGACCTGAGGTTCCGATTACGAAGAGAGAGTAGGGGATGGCTTCAACTTCTTCGGCGGTGGGTTTCCTCCGGACATCACCACATAAGTGTAAAAGAACAGCATTGTGGCACTGTCATAAACAATGAGCAGAAGAAAGTGTTTATGAAATGTATCGAGATCCTCTACAGTGATGAAATCACTCTAGAGGAGAGTTGGGAAAATCTGAACTGTTAGTTTATAATTAGACGGTTCAGAATTTGACAACAGTTTATGTCCGCATGAGTTCTCGCTAGAGGCAAAATACTCTCTCTCAAAATTTATAAGACATTCAATTTTAAACGAACAAATCCACATTTACAATTCTACTCCGAAGTGATTGGCCAGATCTGAAATGAAATGGCTCAACCTTTAACTGCCTCAATATCCCTTTCTGTGACATCCCAAAGAGTTGCATTTTGACGATAAACGCAAAAAAGGATCTGATGATATTTAATTAATTATGGGTTTCAAAATTCAAACCATGATTTAAATTAAAGGAAATTTTTGCTACAAGGTTTGACTTTCAAGTGGCGACTCTTAATTTGAGACGAAGAGAGTATTGAGTAAAGTAGTAATATATTTTGATACCTAATGACAGCATAAAATCCCGTTGGAAAGAGTTTCTTCGTCTGCATAAAAAGATACCGTTTTCAAGTTAATAATAGAAATCCAGTCAATTACCAGAAGAATAATTTTTCACTTATCAAATAAGAAATGAGACAACGATATACCAATGAGTAGGTCTGGAAGTTCCTCCAGAGCAGGGTGGCAGAGAGTACTGCAAGATCAGAAATAATAACATTAAAAAATGATGAATGATATAAATACGACCAACAGGAGAAAGCGTAACTTGAAAACTTTTCATCTTCTTTACTAAAAGTTGCATCAAAAGTTGCCTCTATACATCTGTATACCATTTTGAAAGTTTCTAAGCAAGATTTTGTTGATTAGTTTCACCAGTATGCATAAAAAAAAAAAAAAAGTTGATTCACTACAATATCCTTCTCTATTTCCAGTTATTTTGATCCTTGCAAATTCTCAAACCAAACGTAGTGCAACTTTCTAGTGTTATTTTACTCCTTGTAACCAAACACAAACTACAAATAACATGAAGAAAAGTATGGTAACCTGCACAAGTGATGCATTTACAACTTGGATATATCTATTTGAATCAAAATGTAAAACAATATAGCTAGGTGGTCTAGTGGGTAAGTATTTGTTTAGCCTGTCTCAAAAGGGTTTGCTCGTAACCAATCCCCAACAAAAAACAAGGTAAGAGCAAAATGAAATACCTGCTTGTCCAAGTATGAAGGGCAAACTGGATTTTCCTTGTCTCCAGATCTTCAAGCTGAAAGTGCTGAGGGCCAGCAAAGCCCCTCCAAAGAGCACCCCAGTTCTTAAAGTTGCAGGGTTCCTTGAAAATGCAAAACCAGCCAGCCCTCCACTTAATATAAGCCCACCTGTCGCAAGATATAATCTAGAATCACGTGCAATGGATTACAAACTAGAATTTATATTAAAACTGTAAATCCAAATTTGTGGATTAATTGAATTCTGAAAAGCATACGATTGTCCCCAGTCAATTTCCATGTTCATTAATTGAGGAGAATTCCAAAAAATTGGGAAAGTGGGACCCAAAAGCAACTTATCAGCAATATTCCTCATTTCTCATTTATTTCCTGGTCATTGAAAAGTATTTTCTTTGATCTCTTTTTTTTTAGTTGACTTGGGGTATCTAGGCCCCTTAGGCTTAGAGCATCTACTAGATTTAGTATCAAATTGGTCCCTCAAAAATCGAAAAACTACAGATTATAGTTAAGTTTACTCCCTGGCCCCTTTTAGCTTTGGAAAGAAATGCTTGAGGACCAAAATTTGTGCCTTTTGTTTGAAGGGAAAAAGAACTCCCAAGTCACCTTCTTATTGCTATTTGAGCAAAACAATTGAAAAGCCCACAGGATTACATAGTTATATACAATATCCATTTTTGTTACAATTTTTTTAGCTTTACAGAGACTACGCATGTACATGAATTTTATAATGCATCAAACAACAAATCCTCTTTGTTTTCAGCACGTGAACATATATGGAGATTTCCCAAACCACCCTCACCCCTCACTAGGGATGGAAAAATGGCCTGACTTGACCCTAATGGAGTGGAGCGGGCTTGTTTTTGATCAGGGACGAGTTAAGATTTTTTAAAGTAAAATCCTCCTTGGGTTAGGTTTAGATTTGCATGAAATAAACACGTTTGACCTGCCCCGCCCGAATATAATGCTTTTTCCTTAAGTACCCTTATATTACCATCTAATTACAAAGGGGCAGGAAGGCCAAGTTTGGGTTTTCAATGCAAAACCCGCCTAGGGTCGGGTTCTGGTAAAACATTTTTAGGCGGGCCAGGTGTATGGATAAAAACGTGCCAAACCTGACCCGTTGCCATCCCCTACCCCTGGCACATAATAAAAGACAAAAGTAGTCACTAATATTGAAGGGCACTCACCAAAGGGAATTCCAAAACAAAAATCGTGGATCTTTGCTACCCTTTTTTGTTCGCTAGAAACATGTTCTGCAGGTTCACTAATCCATCTTCCATTGACATTTTCTTCTGTAGTTGAATACGGCTTTCTTGATTTTTCATTATGTGAATTTAATGCATCTTCCCTATAACTTAAGATGGCCCTCTTTTCAAAACCAGGTAATCTTGTGTTATGTCCATCATGGCACATAACAATTAATGCCTAGAAAGAAAGATTTTAAGAAGTTAATATCCCTATCCAAAAAATGCACTTCCAAATGGATAGAAATTATGAAACAACTAAGCCATTCTGGATCGAAATTGCCAACAAAGTTCAGGAAGTGACAATAGGCATGTTGGCATCAGGGAAGTATATATACCACTAACAACATATAAAGGAATATCAAAGAGTAAAAGTTATGAGATTTGGTATATTGACTATGTCCTAGAAAGGAAGTGGGACTCTTAATTAGGTGGAACTTATAATTTCTGCATGCATCATGCATTACCTTTGTTAATAAAGAATCATGAATGAAGTTACATTTATTAATCTCCAACATTCTTGTACATCCAAATCAAGATAAATTAGGTAAAACTCGCTCCTTCCCTCCCTCAAACTTCCAAACAAACCAGTATATTTATACTCGTCGTTTCACGTCAACTTATAGACACTGGACTTTGGTTTGAAAATTATTATATACCCTCGTTGACTTAGGATTCGTCAAGAATCTGTAAATATATTTATAAAATGATTGGATATGTGATAGGTGAGAACAAGGGGAGATCAGAATCTGGTTCGGGAGCATTGACATAGCTCTGAACCTACTCCATAGTAAATGATGAACTCACTTGCCAGGCTTCTTGAACATTTAGCACCGATATACACCTCCTAAGGCTCTTTGCTAGCATAGTGACTATGAAAATCCTCTACAAACATGGAGCCCATGACAAGCTCTTATCTTCATCGGATATACAAGCATTCTACAAGTAATTAATACTGAGATCAGCATTTAGAATATTACTACCACAAAACTGCCTTCCATTTTGACTTAAATCATTTTGACTTAAATCATTAAGGGTGTGTTTGGGAATTCAATTCCAAGCTTTGCAATTGGAATTGGAGCAAAAATTAGCGGACACAATTTCAGCCGTTGAAATTTTTTATGGTCATCTCACTCACTTCTAGATTGAATACTTTTATAAAATTTGGTGGGTAGTGACCAACTTATCACATAGATCATCTCTACAAATTTCATAAAAAAAATTATCCATTGACATCCTTTCTTTTTGCTATTGTAGTTTTGCTAAAGAAAGAGAATCCGTTTTAGAGCCTACCCTATAAAGAGAACAACATGGACTCATCTCCATTTTGGGGCTTTTAGGATAAGGTCCTAAAATTCAAAACTTTTAAGGATGTGGTCCACTTTTGCAAAATTTAAAGAATGCAATCCCTCAAGACGGATAGTGTCTCAAGTTACACCGACTATATCTCCTTCACACTAATGGTATCCACGGGCGGAGCCACTCTAAGACAAAGAGGGCGATTAAAATTGTAATGTTACCCTTATAATTATTTTCAAAAATTACTAATATATTAGTTAAGTTTGCCCCCCTTTAATTTCTAAAAATTACTAATAGTATTAATCTTGCCTCCCTAATCGCGAACAAAATTAATATCGGTACAAAAGTTTCTTCTTATTACTAAAAGTACTATTAGTTATGCTTTCACCCCACCCCCTAAAAATTTTTTTGGCTCCACCCCTAATGGACTAATGGTATCCGTCTTATGTTACACCAATAATATTTGCCTTCAGGATCACAAGCTTAAAATTTTACAAATGTAGACCACATTCAAAAAAAAAAAAGTCGGAGCCTTCAGGATCACAAGCTTTAAATTCTACAAATGTGGATCGCGTTCAAGAAAGTCCAAACTCAGTGATCGGATTCGAATTTTATCCCTCATTTTTTCCATAAATAACACGGTTTCATTATGATTAAGGGGAAGAATATGAGCAATAAAAGTAGAACAAAAACAATCACTCCAAAGCAATAAACATACAGAACTCGAGACTGAACTAGACCAATCAAGCATCATCAAATTGAGTGTCAGAAAAAGAAAATGGGCTCCTACTCATTTGTTTCTGTTACATTTTCTAGGGAACCAAACAGTTAAGGGAGGAGTTGAAAAGAGGTTGTGGAAGAAATAATACCTTTCGGGGAAGATTGGGACATGGGTATGATGGAGAGTTGAGATCTAATCTGCCATGGATTGAATTGGAGGAGCACCATAACTGAGAAGAAATTGCTGCCATCATTTGATTTGGTGACAAACAACAACGATTAATTCGAAAAATGCTGAATTCACAATTTTATTAAGTTTTTAATTTATCAATCAATATTTTTGTCGTCTTCTTATTCTTGCGTTCCATGCGCTATTCCTGTAAAATGCTTTTCATCAGGTATGTGACAGATTACTCTATGCTCACGAATTTTAGTATACGAAAAAAAATAATTTTTTTTTCGTTGGTAAATATAAATTTTAAAACATTTTTTTAAAAGAGGAGAAAGTAAAGGATAAAATTATTCTTCTCAAAATATATGAAATTAATTTTTTCATGTGATTTTCAAGCATTTATTACAAAAAATTTAGACAATAATACTCTTACCTAAATAATTTCCATGCTTCATCAAATACAAGAAATGAAATTTAGTTTTTCGCATCTATGAGAAAAATAAGAGAATTGATTTCTCTTCTGTAAGCCAAACGAGACCTATATGCGATCGTTCCATCCACATTCTACATACGTATCTTGCCGTGATATTTATTTTATACATCTAAGTACGTGCAAGATATATATTAAAAAAAATTGCATTTATTATTTTTTAAATATAGTTAAAATACAATACAAATGTTTTTAGATATGACAAACAAATATAATAATATTTTATATAAACAATAAACAAAAAATAATTTGTTATAGTAAAAATGTATGTAAAAAAATTAAATTATTAAATATTTTCAAAATTGTTATGAATTAATAATCTCATTTACTTGAGAAGTTGAAATTTATAATCATGATTATTATTATTTTTGTTAATAAATGTATGACACTAGTTGCTATCTTTTGAGATAATGAGATAATACAATAATTGCTATCTTTTGATGGGATGTGTAAAATATTTAGAATTAATTGAAACCAAATACGGATTTCATATTATATATAATTGAAAATAGCATTCATAAAATTGTAAAACTATTAATTTTTATGTATAAAAATATATTACATTTTTTTTTTGTAACATATCATAACCAGATCGTATTTACTTTCTTTTTTTTTTATATTTTTCATATCCCCATATCATTAATATATAGCATCGAATACCCATATTCATATCCATGCTTCTCTTAGGTAACACCTCACTTTGTCCATCTGCCTAAAATATATATATATATATAGAGAGAGAGAGAGAGAGAGCGTTTCACATACGGACCGGTCCGTACGGACCGGGACCTTTAGCGACGGTTTTTCGTCGCGAATACATTGGGGGTATGTTTTTAGCGACGGAAAACCGTCGCTAAAGGTCCCGGTCCGTACGGACCGGTCCGCATGTGAAAATTCCCGTATATATATATATATTACTTAATTGGTTAACACTAAATTATATATGACCAGGCCTCTTGGCCCGTATTAAGGCTATTACTAGAGTAACTTTGGGATTAATTTGGAATTCTCATTATCAATTTTTAGTATTGTCAAAATAACTATGAAGCACAGATACAAATACAAGTATTGGATACGACACTACATCGATACAGTGATACGGCAAAATTAGAAAAATAGAAGATACGATACATATTGGATATGGATAATAAAAAATAATTATAATAAATATATATATTTAATTATTCAGTTATAAGCATTTTATAAATTTATGAACAATATCATGAATATTCATAAAACTAAAGCAAACGACTGAGTAATTTAATTGCATAATAACTTAAAAGTATATATAATATTATGACTTGAATAGCAGAAGAATGATATAGAACGAACAACGATGATCGTAGACGAATGACAGAGTGTTTTGGTCGATCATTTCGTCATCTCATAAAAGGGTTGATTTATTCAGTGAGATGTAAATGAAAAACCTAAGTCTCTTTTAGAGGTTTCTATATTAAAGGAATTATTTGTTATTTTTAAAGTAACTCCAATAAAAAAAATTACAAAACTTATCCCGCCGTATCTCACAAATATCCTCCCGTATCTAAATTTTTTTTTAAAAAAAATGTTGGATGCTCTGATACGTATCCGTCGTGTATCCGTGCAGGATACGTATGCGATACCAATACTCCGACGCTAACTGAAGTATCCGCGCTTTAGAGCAAAATAATATTTAAATAGCAATAGTCATATACCATGAACGAGAATTAATTAAAGTGAGCAAAAATTAGTTCGAACATCTCATGAGATAACTCTCGAAAAAGAAAAATAAATTATATATGTTTCTTTTCTATTTTGTCTGTTTGTTAATTTTCTTAATGACTCTCGTTGGGCTATTTCTTTATTTTCTAAATAATTTCAACTTATAAAGTGAGTGTGTACACGCATTTTTCATATTAAGTGTAGTATTTTGTAAATTTCAAAAGGGTTTAAGATATAGAACATGGTTCAAAGTATCGGTCGATACCAATTCGATATGGCCGATACCGAGTCAGAATGAGAGTAGCCGTGACACATGGTTCAAAGTCGCAATTTCGAAGGTTGACTTGGCCCATGGTTCAAAGTCAAGGTTTCAGATACCAATTCAGCCACTCAATTTTCAACTTAGATATAGATATCGGTTTCAGTTTCAGCGATACAAACCTATTCATTATTTAAAAGGCCCAAAAGATCACAAAAAAAATGAAATTTTTTAAAGTATAAGATTAATAAGATGGATCAATTAGATAAGTATAATAATATTATCTAGTACAAATTACATAGCCTACATCAAAATACCATCATCTCTCGCACTTTGTAATATAATATTACACCATAATTCAATAAATATATAACAATACAATCTTATAAAGTATAAATATTTTAAATATAAGTTAAATTATGCCTAAAATAATGATATGGATTATAATTATTATCATTACTCAAAGACTCCAGTGATGAGGAATGATGATATTAGGGAGGTTGGGAATTGGTACTTATGGGATAAGAATGAGAGGAATGGTTAGATGACCTATAATCAAAATTTGGTTTGCCATGGTGATGGTAGTACCTAAATCCCCGATAATAATTGCTACCTGAAAATCCATCATGATATATTCTACGATCACTTCCATAATAACCATCACGAGCAGTAATACTATTATTTGACCTTCCACTACTAGTATAATCTTATGCAGAACCTCTATAACCAGTGCAAAAACCATAACTACATATTCCGCCTCCGGAGATGCTATTTCTATTATAAATCAACTTAATTAAGCAAAGATTAACAAATTACTTTGGAATAATTGAACAAATCAACAGGGTTTTTTTTTCCAATAGTTGCTAATTTAACTAAGCAAAGATTAACAAATTACTTTGAAATAAATCAACAGTTTTTTTTCAATAATTGCTAATTTACACTTTAAAGTCCAACATGTAGCAACTTTTTTTTTTGTAACTTTAGTCACTTTATTCAATCATGTCACTTTAGTCACATTTTTTTTTGCAATACAAAGTGAAATATCATCGACTAGGTGTGATTTCGGTAATATTTTGAAATACCACGAATTTAATCATATCGAGTCATAATAGCGGTTCGACACCCCTATTCTAACTCGGTATAGGCCATATCAGATCGGTATCGGTCGATACTTTAAACCATGAGTCTCGGTCACATGGTTCAAAGTCGCGGTTTCGGAGGCTAACTCGGGCACTTAATTTTTAAGTCGAATATCGATATCAATTTCAGTTTTGGTTTCGGCGATAGGGACCGATTTATTATTTAAAAGGCCCAAAAAATTAAAAAATATATATGAAAAAATTCTAAAGTATGAGATCAATAAGATATATCAATTAGATAAGCATAATAACATTATTTAGTGCAAATTATATATCCTATATCAAAATGCAATCATATGTCGCACTTGGTAATAAAATACTACATCATAATTCAATAAATATATAACAATACAATCTTATAAAGTATAAATATCTTAAATATAAATTAAATTAGGCCTAGAATAATTATATAAATTATAATTATTATCATTACTCATGGATTCCAGTGATGAAGAATAAGGATATAAAGGAGGTTGGGAATTGGCACTTGTGGGATAAGGATGAGAGGAATGACTATATGACCTATAATTAGAAAAATTTGGTTGGCCATGGTGATGATAGTATCCAAATTCCCGATAATCGCTGCCACTTTAAGATCCATCATGATACGTTCCACGACCACTTCCATAATAACTACTACGAGCAACAATACTATTATTTGATCCCTCCACTATTAGCATAAATTTGTGCATAACCTCCATAACTAGTGCCAAAACCATAACTAGATATTCCGCTGCCTGAAATGCTATGTCTAGACTATCATAATCATAGTCGTATTCATGTCCACCGTAATAGTGTTGGCCTAAGTTTAAGCTCTACAATTGATCATTAATGCGTCGATAGCTTTGTGAATGAGGATTATAGCCACTATAATACTCATCATAACTACGGAATCTAGTTAGATCTGCTATATGCATACGCTTCTTTTACTTTATTTTTTTCCTTGCTTATTTTTTGTTTCTTTTTCTTCTTTCTTTTTAATCTTCTATTTTTTAGGATTAAACCAATTTAATTAAGCAAAAATTAATAAATTACTTTGGAACAATTGAATAAATCAATATTTTTTAATAGTTGTTATTTTAATTAAACAAATATTAACAAATTATTTTGGAACAAATCAACATTTTTGTTTCAATAAATACCAATTTACAATTCAAGTCTCTAAAGTCCAACATGGAGTAACTTTTTTTTTACTTTAGTCACTTTATTCAATTATTCAATATGGAGTGAAATATCGGCGAAATATCGATAAAATATTGGCGACTCGGTGTGATTTCGATAAAATATCGATGATATTTCAAAATACCGCGATTTTAATCATATCGGATCATAATAGCGGTTTAGCATCCCCTATTCTAACTCGGTATCGGCCATCTCTGATTGATTTCAGCCAATACTTTGAACCATGCTCGGTCTATCATGGTTCAAAGTTGCGGTTTCGGTGCGCAATTTGGGCACTCAATTTTTAACTCGGATATCGGTTTCGGTTTCGGCGATATGGACCGATTTATTATTTAAAAAGTCCAAAAAAATACAAAAAAAATATAAAAAAATTTTAAAGTATAAGATTAATAAGATGTATCAATTAGATAAGCATAATAACATTATCTAATACAAATTACATATCTTACATCAAAATACCATCATCTGTCGCATTTAATAATATAATATTACATCATAATTCAATAAATATATAACAATACAATCTTATAAAGTACAAATATCTTAAATATAAGTTCAATTAGGCATAGAATAATGATATAAATTATAATTATCATCATTACTCAAGAACTCTAGTGATGAGGAATGAGGATATAAAGGAGGTTGGGAATTAGCACTTGTGGGGTAAGGATGAGATGAATGGCTAGATGACCCATAAGGATGAGATGAATAGATAGATGATCCATAATCAGGAAAATTTGGTTGACCGTCATGATGATAGTACCCAAATCCCCGATAATCGTTGCTACTTAAAGATTTATCATGATACGTTCCATGACCACTTCCATAATAACCACCACGAACAGCAATAGTATTATTTAATCCCCTACTACTAGTATAATAATAGTGTTAGCCTAAGTTCAAGCTCTGTAGTTGATCATCGATGCGACGATAGCTTTGTGAATGAGGATCATAGCCACTAGAATACTCATCATAACTAGGGAACCTAGTTAAATCTACTAGATGCCTACGCTGCTCACTTATTCCAGGTCGATATCCGTGATCTGTGTCTTATGTGGCATAATAATTATCATCTCCACGCCATGACATACCACCATCATGTTGGTTATCAGTATTAGGATTGTAAGCACCACCTCTACTACGACTATTAGTACCTCGTATAGCACCACTACCTAGCCCACCTCCACCATCATTATTAGCATCATCATCATCATCCCCTCCGTTGTCATCATCGTCGTCACTTGAGAAAATGATAAGTTTTTGAGGTTGCTTACGACGGAGACCACCCTTCATCTCTTCTTCGGTCTTTTGAATACCCTCATCCAACCATGCTAAATCATCAGATTCTAAAACCCCTACCTCATTCTCCCTTACCCACTTATCCAATATATCACCATCATCAAATATATTTTTTAGGTCGACTGGGTTATAATAATCGTCTGCATCACTCATGTATATCAAATTTCTAACTTTAAGGTGCATATTATAGTGCACATACACTAGTTTATGCAACTTTATCATTGCTAATCGATTACGAAGTTTTGCATGAATTATTGACCACGTGCTCCAATTTCTTTCACAACCATGGCAGGCTTTTGGTGTCTTTCCTTCATTCTTTTGTTTTTTTTCTTTTCCATTTATTTTTCTTGTTTCTTTTCTTCCTTCTTATCATCTTTTCTTTTTTTAGGATTAAGGTCATTAAGCCTATTTAATTAAATAAAAATTAATAAATTACTTTGGAACAATTGAACAAATTAACATTTTTTTAATAGTTATCAATTTAATTAAATAAAGATTAACAAATTATTTTGTAACAATATCAACATTTTTTTTTCAAACAGGGAGTAACCTTTTTTTTTTTAAACTTTAGTCACTTTATTCAATTATTCAATATCAGTGAAATATCGGCGAAATATCGGTGAAATATCGGCAACTCGGCATGATTTCGGTAAAATATCAATGATATTTCGAAATACCGCGATTTTAATCGTATCGGATCATAATAGCGGTTCGGCACCCCCTATTCTAACTCAGTATCAGCCATCTCGGATCGGTTTCGGCCGATACTTTGAACCATGCGCATGGTTCAAAGTCGCGGTTTCGGTGCGTAACTCGAACACTCAATTTTTAACTCGAATATCGGTATCGGTTTCGGTTTCGGCGATATGGACTGATTTATTATTTAAAAAGTCCAAAAAAATATAAAAAAAATTTAAAGTATAAGATTAATAAGATTAATAAGATGGACCAATTAGATAAACATAATAACATTATCTAATACAAATTACATATCTTACATCAAAATACCATCATCTGTCGCACTTGATAATATAATATTACATCATAATTCAATAAATATATAACAATACAATCTTATAAAGTACAAATATCTTAAATATAAGTTCAATTAGGCCTAGAATAATGATATAAATTATAATTATCATCATTACTCAAGAACTCTAGTGATGAAGAATGAGGATATAAAGGAGGTTGGGAATTAGCACTTGTGGGGTAAGGATGAGACGAATGGCTAGATGACCCATAGGGATGAGATGAATGGCTAGATGATCCATAATCAGGAAAATTTGGTTGACCGTCATGATGATAGTACCCAAATCACCGATAATCGTTGCTACTTGAAGATCCATCATGATACGTTCCACGACCACTTCCATAATAACCACCACGACTAGCAATAGTATTATTTGATCCCCCACTACTAGCATAATCTTGTGCAAAACCTCCATAAGCAATGCCAAAACCATAACTAGATATTCCACCTCCGGATATGCTATGTCTACGACTATCATAATCATAGTTGTATCTATGTCCACCGTAATAATGTTGGCCTAAGTTCAAGCTCTGTAGTTGATCATCGATGCGACGATAGCATTGTGAATGAGGATAATAGCCACTAGAATACTCATCATAACTAGGGAACCTAGTTAAATCTGCTAAATGCCTACGCTGCTCACTTATTCCAGGTTGATATCCGTGATATGTGTCTTGTGTGGCATTAAATTATCATTTCCTCGCCATGACATACCACCATCATGTTGGTTATCAGTATCAGGATTGTAAGCACCACCTCTACTACCACTATTAGTACCTCGTATAGCACCACCACCTAGCCCACCTCTACCATCATTATTAACATCATCATCATCATCCCCTCCATCGTCATCATCGTCATCACTTGAGAAAACGGTATGTTTTTTAGGTTGCTTACGACGGAGACCACCCTCCATCTTTTTTTCGCTCTTTTCAATACCCTCATCCAACCATGCTAAATCATCAGATTCTAAAACCCCTACCTCATTCTCCCTTGCCCACTCATCCAATATATCACCATCATTAAATATATTTTTTAGGTCGACTTGGTTATAATAATCGTCTACATCACTCATGTACATCAAATTTCTAACTTTAAGGCGCATATTATAGTGCACATACACTAGTTTATGCAACTTTGTCATTGCTAATCGATTACGAAGTTTTGCATGGATTATTGACCACGTGCTCCAATTTCTTTCACAACCAGAAGATGAACATGTTTGACTTAGGATTCTTATGGCAATGCGCCTGAGGTTAGGAGTCGATTCACCATAGTTATACCACCACTCAGTTACATAAAAATAAGTATAAGTAAAAAAATATATATTAGTATTACTATTATCACATTGCATATGCTAATAATATTATGTTTAATTTAAAAAGATAATTTAGATAATTTAAAAAGATATTATGTTTGACTTAGGATTCTTTTGCTTTCTTTTCTTTCTTCTTTTGTTTTATTTTTTTTCTTTTCCGTTTATTTTTCTTGTTTATTTTCTTCCTTCTTATCATCTTTTCTTTTTTAGAATTAAGGTCATTAAGCTTATTTAATTAAATAAAAATTAATAAATTACTTTGAAACAATTGAACAAATTAACATTTTTTTAATAGTTATCAATTTAATTAAATAAAGATTAACAAATTATTTTGGAACAATATCATCAATTTTTTTTCAAACTTTAGTCACTTTATTCAATTATTCAATATTAGTGAAATATCGGTGAAATATCGGCAACTCGGCATGATTTCGGTAAAATATCAATGATATTTCGAAATACCGCGATTTTAATCGTATCGGGTCATAATAGCGATTTGGCACCCCCTATTCTAACTCGGTATCGGCCATCTCGAATCGGTTTCGGCCGATACTTTCAACCATGACCATGCGGTCCATGGTTCAAAGTCACAGTTTCGGTGCGTAACTCGGACACTCAATTTTTAACTCGGATATCGGTTTCGGCGATATAGACCGATTTATTATTTAAAAAGCCCAAAAAATTACAAAAATATATATAAAAAAATTTTAAAGTATAAAATTAATAATATGGATCAATTAGATAAGCATAATAACATTATCTAATACAAATTACATATCTTACATCAAAATATCATCATCTGTCGCACTTGATAATATAATATTACATCATAATTCAATAAATATCTAACAATACAATCTTATAAAGTACAAATATCTTAAATATAAGTCAATTAGGCCTAGAATAATGATATAAATTATAATTATCATCATTACTCAAGAACTCTAGTGATGAGGAATGAGGATATAAAGGAGGTTGGGAATTAGCACTTGTGGGGTAAGGATAAGATGAATGGTTAGATGACCCATAAGGATGAGATGAATGGCTAGATGATCCATAATCAGGAAAATTAGGTTGACCACCATGATGATAGCACCGAAATCCCCGATAATCGTTGCTACTTGAAGATCCATCATGATATGTTCTACAACCACTTCCATAATAACCACCACGAGCAACAATAGTATTATTTGACCCCCCATTATTAGCATAATCTTGTGCAGAACCTCCATAACCAGTGCCAAAATCATAACTAGATATTCCACCTCCGGATATGCTATATCTACGACTATCATAATCATAGTCGTATCTATGTCCACCGTAATAGTGTTGGCCTAAGTTCAAGCTCTGTAATTGATCATTGATACGCCGATAGCTTTGTGAATGAGGATCATAGCCACTAGAATACTCATCATAACTAAGGAACCTAGTTAAATCTGTTGGATGCCTACGCTGCTCACTTATTCCAGGTCGATATCCGTGGTCTGTGTCTTGTGTGGCATAATAATTATCATCTCCACGCCATGACATACCACCATCATGTTGGTTATCAGTATCAGGATTGTAAGCACCACCTCTACTACCACTATTAGTACCTCGTATAGCACCACTACCTAGCCCACCTCCACCATCATTATTAGCATCATCATCCCCTCCGTTGTCATCATCGTCGTCACTTGAGAAAACGATAAGTTTTTGAGGTTGCTTACGACGGAGACCACCCTTCATCTCTTCTTCGGTCTTTTGAATACCCTCATCCAACCATGCTAAATCATCAGATTTTAAAACCCCTACCTCATTCTCCCTTACCGACTCATCCAATATATCACCATCATCAAATATATTTTTTAGGTCGACTGGGTTATAATAATCGTCTGCATCACTCATGTACATCAAATTTCTAACTTTAAGGCGCATATTATAGTGCACATACACTAATTTATGCAACTTTGTCATTGCTAATCGATTGCGAAGTTTTGCACGGATTATTGACCACGTGCTCCAATTTCTTTCACAACCAGAAGATGAACATGTTTGACTTAGGATTCTTATGGCAATGCGCCTGAGGTTAGGAGCCGATTTACCATAGTTATACCACCACTCAGCTACATAAAAATAAGTATAAGTAAAAAAAAATATATTAGTATTACTATTATCACATTGCATATGCTTATAATATTATGTTTAATTTAAAAAGATAATTTAGATAGTAATACCGGAAAGAGAACTTTTCACTGCTTTTTTTGTAAAAACTGATCCAAACTCTCCATTATGATTAACAAATTGTCTGATCTCGTTCATTGCTTGCACTTGTTTTTTCAAGTTAGGTTCTAATCTTTTGATAGCCTCTTTTATTCCTGTTTTTACTTCTTCGTCATTTAAAATATTGCCTTCATATTGAAACATTGGATTTAAAAAATATGATGTGATAAGATAAAATAAGTATATGTTAGTAATTATAAATTTTACTAAACATATAAAAGTATTTAAACTTAAAAATGGAAGTACCTGCTGCATGTAATTGACGATCCCATCTATTTTCAATCACATTCCAGTACTTTTTCCAATTGCTAACGTTATCTTTTATGCTAACTTTAACCATAGCTATTCCTTGGTATATAACAGAAAGTGTTGGTTTTTTATCTTGATCAACCACCTTCAAAAGCAACACCAATGGTTCCATGACCAACACACTTCAGTCGCTCGTTGCCAAAATCGATCGGTTAAAATTAAGTCAGCGACCTTTGATGCTACTCCCCTTCGATTCTTTTCTTGATTGAATTCAACCCATTCAGTTGTTGTGCACATTCGCTTTAATTCAATTTGATGCCGTATAAAACTTTCAAGGGCAATATATTCAGTTGCAAATCTTGTAATGGCCAGTCTTAACAACTCTCTATTATTGGTATACTGCTTCATTAGATTCACAACTTTTTGACTATTATAAATGAAAGACGTGATCGACTTGGCTTCGTTCAACGTAGATTTAATGGACTTCATGTTGCCTATGTCTTTAAGCATTAAATCTAAATAATGAGCAGCACAGGGAGACCAAAATAAGTGCTTTCTCTTGTCCATTAGCAATTTGCCAGCTGCTTTAAAGTTAGGCTCGTTGTCAGTTACGACTTGTACGACATTACTCTCCCCAACTTCTTCCACCACTTTATCCATAAGTGAAAAGATATAATTCGCATTCTTGATTTTATTTATTGTGTCTACTAAGGTGTGGTATATCATGTTCCGGTCTGAATAAATCATGAAGTTAATGATTGGCTTCTTTGTTCTTGAACTCTACCCATCACACATAATAGTGCAACCATATACTGGCCATTTTGCCTTAAGAGTATTGATATAAGCCTCAGTCTCATGTACCTCCTCATCTAAGTACACACCACCAATTTGATAACCAGAAGGACCTTTAATCCCTGGGCCAACCTCAGCAATTGTATCAATCATTTTTTGATAATAAGGTCCACTATCAGCTGCATTGAAGTGAAAAAATTTGCTTATGGCTTTTCCTACTTTCTTTACGCCATCAGTAAAGAACATTCCCTTCAATGTTTTCTGATAAGTTTTTTTAGGCCTGAACATCTGTGAATCAATTCCAGTTGATGGCATATTGACTCCTTCCTTAACAGACCAAGCTCTCGACATTTGTGGCCGCTTAGTCTCAGAAATAGATGGTCGTGATCCTGAAACATAATGTCTCCGTTCCTCTTCTGCTAAATGCGCCATCTGCCTACTTTATTTCATTACTTTTTTTAGATGTGAT
The DNA here is from genome assembly GCA_021464415.1 of Lonicera japonica. NCBI lineage: Eukaryota > Viridiplantae > Streptophyta > Magnoliopsida > Dipsacales > Caprifoliaceae > Lonicera > Lonicera japonica. The sequence continues at coordinate 39,506,125 of CM038464.1, forward strand.
CTTTCAAGATAATTCATTCCTTCTATATCTTTCTCATCATCATCATCTCCACTGGCATTTATATTATAAAAATCTTCACCGCGCAAATTAGCTCTTAATTTTTCTTTTTTCCTTTTTTCTAAAGCTCTTTGTTTTAAACCTTTGGTTAGAAGCTCTCTCATCATGCTTGTTACTTCTTCAGGTGCACAAGGACATGCTTCAACATTCCCTGGTAAACATGCTATATGTTCCTTGAATCTGGTGATACCACCAGAAATAATTTTTTGACAGTAATTGCACACCACTTTTCTTTTATCCCCTTTAACAAGTTATTTCCCATGTTTCCAACCTAAATTAGTTTTTGGAGCCATTCTACAAAAAATAAAAAAAAATAAAAAAAACACAATTTATTAAAACTATATTTTTTATTTCATTTTTATGATTTTAAATCCAACATAATTCTTAATATGACGTATGACCTTTTAAATATTTTAATATCTATATATTAATCATAAAGTATTTTATCATATTAATATAAAGAGCACTTACATTAAAAAAAATAGCAAGAACATTCATTTATATACATGCTATATGTTCCTTGAATATGGTGATACCACTAGAAATAATTTTTTGATATTAATTGCGCACAACTTTTCATTTATCCCCTTTAACAAATTATTTCTCATGTTTACAACCTAAATTAGTTTTTGGAGCCATTCTACAAAAGAACAAGCAATTTATTATTACTATTTTTTTTAATTTCATTCCTATGATTCTAAATCCAACCTAATTCTTAATATGAGGTATCATTTTTTAAATATTTTAATATCTATTTATAAATAAATATCTATATATTAATCATAAAGTATTTTATCATATTAATATAAAGAGCACTTATATTGGAAAAAAAAATTAGCAAGTACATAAAGTGTTTTTTCATATTAATCATCATATATATATTTAATATAACAATATTTAATGAATCATTATCCCTAAACACAACAAAAAAGTATAAAATTAGAGATGTATCTACCATCATCTATATATATATATTGTATTTAAATTTGTATATGTTGTATAGAAAAAAAAAGAAGGAAAGAAAGACATACCTGGAGGTAGAGCTTATGAAAAAAGGGAGAGAAGTGTAGAAACAATTCAGAGGCAAAGCATATGAAAAAAGGGAGAGAAGTGTAAAAATAATTTAGAGGCAGAGCATATGAAAAAAGAAGGAAAGAAAGAGATAGCTATCTTTAAGAATATGCATTTGGAAATAACTCTCGTGACCTTATTCTTTTGTTTTTCAACCCCTACTTCATTAGTCTTTCTTTTCATCATTTGTCTACTAGTAATAATGTAATATAGACAAGAATCTTAATAGTTTTCCAACAAGCCATGGCACTATGGTAGGCTTTTGGTCTTTTCTTCATTTGATCCTTTGCTTTTTTTATTTTCTTTCTTCTTTTGTTTTATTTTTTTTCTTTTCCGTTTATTTTTCTTCTTTCTTTTCTTCCTTCTTATCATCTTCTCTTTTTTAGGATTAAGGTCATTAAGCCTATTTAATTAAATAAAAAGTAATAAATTCCTTTGGAATAATTGAATAAACTAACATTTTTTTAATAGTTGTCAATTTAATTAAATAAAGATTATCAAATTATTTTGGAACAATATCAACCTTTTTTTTCAATAAATCCTAATTTACACTTCAAGTCTCTAAAGTCAAAATGGAGTAACCTTTTTTTAAAAAAAATTTAGTCACTTTATTCAATTATTCAATATCAGTGAAATATCGGCGAAATATCGGCAACTCGGCGTGATTTCGGTAAAATATCGGTGATATTTCGAAATACAACGATTTTAATCATATCGGATCATAATAGCGGTTTGGCACCCCTTATTCTAATTCAGTATTGGCTATCTCGAATCGGTTTCGGCCGATACTTTGAACCATGGCTCGGTCACTCAATTTTTAACTCGGATATCGGTATCGATTTGGCAATACACACCAATTTGCTATTTAAAAGGCTCACAAAATTACAAAAAAATTCTAAGTATAAGATTAATGAGATGAATTAATTAGGTAAGTATAATACCATTAACTAGTATGAATTATGTTGGTGCTAAAAACTGGGAGAGGTATTGTAGACTACACAGTCAAAAGGTTATGACAAATGATTCGAACGGTAAAGGTGCTGAATTTAAAAGAGTTAAGGATTTATAGAGGATGTTGGCCTAGTATGAAGATATGGGTTAGTCATCCCTTGTGGAATAGGAGCTCGGTTTGCCTTGTATTGATAGTAAACTAACAAGTATTACAAATTCACGAAAGTTTCTCTAGCTATTCTATTCTCTCAATATTACAATAAAAGGAAAGTTAGGCCACCCACCGTTTAATCTCTCTAACTTAGGGGTCCTGGAGTAGGCTACGGAGCTTTGTGTCTTTATCTCTTGCACTTATGGTAATGTGTTTTGATTTTCTTATCTCTCTCTGATTTGTCTCTGTTAGAACTTGGTTGTTGAAAGAAGTAAATACTTCTTGTATATATATGACCGGAGGATACGTGTGGCCAGAGCTCCTAGAGCAGGTTTAGGGCCATGCTTTGATAAGTCTTAACAGGGCTCCTTGTTATGAAGCAGGCCTAATAGCTGACATGGACGGCCACGTGTCAGCTCGAGGTCAACGCGGTAGATTGAATTAATAATCTGCACAATCAAATTACATAATATATATTAAAATACCAACATATGTCGCACTTAATTAGTAATACAATTTAAAACCATAGTTCAATAAATAGATAACAATACAATTTTACGATGTACAAATATCTCAAATAGGGGTGTGCACGGTTCTGACCGAATTGTGCGGCTTAAGCGTGAACCGAACTGACATTTCGGTTTTGGTAGATTGGTCAACCGAACCGAACTGGTGTAGGCTTAAAACCGGTCGGTGTCGGTTCGGTTGGGGTCGGTTATTTCGGTTTTGGGCTCAGACAATTGGGCCTATTTAATATTATTGGGCCATGACTTAAAAAATATTTTTTTATTATTGGGCCATAACTTAAAGTCATTTTTAATAAAACAAAATTAAGCTTCTTTTTAATTAATGTGACACTTTTCTTCTTAAATCATTTTTGACAAAAAAAACATCTTATACTTTTCATCAACCTTTATTTTTATTTTTTAACCTTTCACCAAACCGAAGAAGTAACAACATATAAGAACCTAAAATAAAAAAAATAACATCATGCATTCATGCTTACTAATAAGTCCAACAAAAACATTATCCAGCTCCTACAAACCCAACAAGTCCAACAAAAACATAATCCAGCTCCTACAAACTCAACAAGTCCAACAAAAACATAATACAACTCCTACAAACCCAAAAATAAAGACAAAAATTACAAAAACATTTAATCCAATTATCCAAAAAAATAAAATCCAACAAAATTAAAAGAGTGGCATAACATAGCCACATTTCCTCATAAGTTGATTAACTTCATAAATAGTAACTTCCGCTTCCATTTCCTTCACAAGAAACTACAAAAAAAGAAAGAAACAAAAGGTCAAAAAAATGTTCAATTACATTTTCAAGATATGCACAAAACTAATAAGTCAATCATACTAACACAAATATAAATTTAAAGACTATAATACATTAATACCTTCATTTCTCCTATGAAAAAATAAAGATCATTCATTTGGGTCAATCAACAATAGTAGATGATAAACTTGATCCCAAAACATCTAAAAATATTAAATAAAAAAGGCAAAGTGTTAGTAACATTATATAAACTTATAATGTCAAATAAGTAGTTATTGAAAATAAAATAAAATAGTATGAAAAATTACCATCTTCAACTTTTGCAAGTTTTTCAACTTCATCCATTGCATCTCTAAGGTTAATTGGAGTTCGTGAATCTCGAATCCAATCTTTTGTACAAATAAGGGCTTCCACCGTCTTAGGAGATAAAGAGCTATGAAATGGATCAAGTACTCGACGACCCATGCTAAATGCCGACTCCGAAGCAACGGTTGAGACGAGAATTGCCAACAAATCCCGTGTTAAAAGAGAAAGGACTCGATACTTGCCCGAATTATTTTTCCACCAATTTAATACGTCAAATTTATCACCATCTTCCTCACAAGACTCCGCCAAATACTTCTCAACTTTCGACTTTACTCCTACACTATCTTCCGCTTCTAAATGCCTTTTAAATTGAGAAGCCAAAAATGCACGCCCATCTATATCATCATCCTCACACATAACATTTTCTCCAATCCCGTCGGATGCTTGATTCACATTATGTGGTAAAGGAGTAGAATTATTATCACCATACCACTCATACAAACGAATTAAAGTATCTTTCACATTTCTTATCGTTTCCTTTGCCACAATACTATCATATAATTGACTAATACAAAAATTTACATACTTTAATTTGTATCTTGGGTCAAGCACAACCGCAATATACAACAACACATTTACTTTTTCTAAGCTCCAATATTTATCAAACTTTTCTATCATATTCCTTGCCATGGAAGATACCAAGTGATCATTATAAGTTATCAATTGTTGCAACCTTGATTGAATCATCACAACTTCATGAAAAAAAGTATTACACGTGATATACAAAGACCCGAAAAACCGCAAAGTTACATTATAAAAGAGTTTTAAAAACTTCATAAAAGATCGAGTTTTCTTCCAATCTAAAGTATTTGGAGGCCCCATTATCTTTTTGCCCCCTCTCCCTTTTCCTTTCCTTCTCCCCATCCCACTTCCACCCTCATCATCTTCTTCATCCTCCTCATCTTCCTCATGACCAAAGTAAAGCAAATAATGTGGGTCATCATCCTCTATTCTTTCAAATGCTTTTTCAAACTTCTCGGCTACATCTAACATCATATAAGTAGAATTCCATCTAGTTGGCACATCCAAACACAATAAACTCTTATTTTTAATTTTTTCTTTGTCAACACACATTTGGAATTTTGCTTGCCTAGCCGGAGACGATTTCACATACCTCACCGCCCTTCCTACTATAAAAATTGACTCATCTAACTCTTCTAAGCCATCACCCACTATAAGATTAAGAATATGTGCACAACACCTTATATGCAAAAACTCATGTTCTAAAATAGTAGTTTTCCAATTCTTTGTTTTTCTTTTCAAGAATTGGATTATACCATTATTAGGACTAGCATTGTCAATCGTGCAAGTATAAATGCTACTTATCTTCCAATCAAGTAGACAACTTTCAATGACTCTTCTAAGAACTTCACCCTTATGACTTTGAACTTGATAAAAATTTAATTTTTTTTGTGTAATTTCCATTCATTATCAATAAAGTGTGCCGTTAGACACATATAATTGATATTTTGAATGGATGACCATGTGTCCGTGGTAAGGCAAATCTTATGACCCTTCAATAATTTTTTCAACTTTTCCTTTTCCTCCACAAATAATTTTAAGCAATCACGTGCAATCGTAGTACGATAAGGAATATTCTTAAACCGTGGACATGAAACACCCATAAATCGCTTAAAACCTATGCCCTCTACAAACTTGAAAGGAAGTTCATCAATTACAATCATTTCGGCTAAGGCTTTTCTACAAGCTTCATAATTATAACCAACTGCAACAAGATTTGAACCACTTTCCCCATCTTCCCCTTTTTTAGATTGAAAACCTAAAGTCTTTTGTTTCAAATCTTCCTTCCGATATAGATACTTTTTATATTGATCTTGAATATGAGCAAGCATATTACGAGTACCATTTATTTTTGGATCACAAGCATAAGTAGTACCACAATAATTACACGCCGCTTTAGGTTTCTTTGAATCACAATTTGTAAGTTTGGTAAAATGACCCCATACCTGTGATTTTCTCTTAGTATTATTACTCTTTTTCTATGTTGGTGCATTCTCCGTCAGTGTATTCTCTGTTGATTTTGAGGTTGGATCAGCCATTGTTGATTTAGTTACCCCTTCATTTGTAGCCATCTATAACAATATATATAACAAAAAAAGTAAATTAGTGTATTGAAATAGAATTATCCAAACAAACATTCTTTATAAATTAGATTTCAAATGAGTATTACACTGATTTGGTAAAAAAAAGTGGTACTTGAAATTAGTATTTCCTGATTTGTTACAAAAAAAAATACTACTTGAAAATTAAAATGAGTATTACACTGATTTTGTAAAAAAAAATATAGTTCTAGTAAATGAGACTTTCACTGATTTGGTAAAAAAAAATACTTTTGTTAAAGAGTATATTGTTGATTTGGTAAAAAATACTACCTGAAAATGTAAATGAGTATTACACTGATTTTGGTAAAATAAATAAATATATAGTTCTAGTAAATGAGACTTTCATTGATTTGGTAAACAAAATTTGGTTAAAGAAGAGCCTCCATTTGAGTTATAATCCCTACACTAAGCTATCAAAAAACAGGGCAAAACCAACATTAATAAAACAGGGAGGAAAATTTCGAATCAATGTCAATAAACTGTAATATAGTTACGAACCGAATAATCAATTCAAACCCAAAGCCAAATAAATTTCGAACCTAAACCCAAATCAATTTCAAACAATAGTAAAGAAACCCAAAATAAATCGCCCTACATTTAAAACTCAAAAAGTAGAAAGAGAGAACAACTTACACTAGAGAGTAGAGACAGCACGTTACTAAGCTTTGTTGGGTCTTTTTTGTTTTAAGATGAAGTTGTGTGTTTGGCTATGAAGGTGCGGTAGAGAGAAAGGAGGTCGCAGCTATGGAGAAAGAGGAGATAATAAGGTGCGGCAGCTATGGAGTAAGAGGATAGGAGGAGGTGAAGAGGAGAGGAGGAGGTGCGGCGACTATAGACTGAGATGAGAGGAGGAGGTGCGGCGGCTGTGCAGTGGAGAAGAAAATGAGCGGCTATGTGTGTTATTAGGTATTAGGGATTTAGGGTTTTACACTTTGTCTTTTAAGTTTTAACATTATATATTTTTATTTTATATTTTTTAAAGGGAATAAATTTATACAACGAACCAATAGATGCATGACACGTGTAATGTCGGTTCGGTTCAGTTTTTATCGGTTCTTTAACACCGATAACCGACAACCGAACCGAGCCATATCGGTTTTAATTTTTTTCAACCGAACCAAGATCAAACACTTCAAAAACCGGCTAATTCGGTTCGGGTCGGGCCAGTTTTTCAATTTTTTTGCACACCCCTAATCTCAAATATAAGTCAATTAAGCCTAAAATAACGATATGGATTATACGCAGCAGCATTACTTCAGGACTTTCGTGATGAATAGTGAGGATATAAAGGAGGTTGATAATTTGCACTTGTGGGGTAAGGATGAGATGAATGGTTAGATGACTCACAGCGATAAAGCTAATTTAATTAAGCAAATATTAACAAATTACTTTAAAACAAATCAATTTTTTTTAATAGTTGCCAATTTAATTAAGTAAAGATTAACAAATTATTTTAGAACAAATCAACATTTTTTTTTCAATAGTACCAAGTCAACTTAGTGAAATATTGTGAAATATTGGCGACTCGGTGCGGTTTCGGTGAAATATCACCGATTCAATAAAATACCAGTATTTACACATATCATATCATGGCTACCTCCATTCTAACTCGGTATCATCCATATTGGATCGGTATTGGCCGCCACTTTGAACCATGCCGTAACACGATATGTGTAAATATTGATATTTTATTGAATCAGTGATATTTCACCAAAACTACACCGAGACGTCAATATTTCACCGAGTTGATTTGGTACTATTGAAAAAAAAATATTGATTTGTTCTAAAATAGTTTTTAAATCTTTACTTAATTAAATTGACAATTATTGAAAAAAATTGTTGATTTGTTTCAAAGTAATTTGTTAATCTTTGTTTAATTAAATTAGTTTAATCTTTGTGAGTCATATAGCCATTCATCTCATCCTTACCCTATAAGCGCTGATTCTCATCCCCGTTTATATCTTAATTCCTCATATATTTCAAAATTATGATTCCTCTCACGTGACCTTATACAATATAATAATGATTAAAGGAAGATGATAACATGTGCTATTAGGACACATGTTAAAGCTACTATAAATAAAAATAATGAAATCTTATATGAGAATCTGTGCCATATTTAATGCATGTTGAAAGTTAATTATTTTAAAAAATGGGTACTTAACGAGTACCCTTAGGGCACACGTTAACATGACTCATAATTAAAAATATTATTTTTTAATCTTAATGTGCATAAACATTGTAGAATTTGAGTTCTGATACCATGTTAAGAATCATCACTCCAAAAAGTTTAAGCTATTAGATAGTAACCCAATAATGTATATCATACTCTTTAATAATAGCCATTTGCCTCATCACTTCATTATGCGCAAAAATTTCATCATCTTTATTTAAATTTGTCATTTTTTGATATAGCGACATTATGACTTTATCTTGTGTATCTTGATCGTAAAAACCTCTTAAAGTATATATATTTTACTAATGATATATTGAACAACACTCAGCAAAATTGGGAAGAGATTGATGAATTTTCTTTGAAAGATTTGTATTCATTTATAAAGGAGTTTACTCAATTTCAATGCATAGCAAGACATATGATATTGTGTCAAATGCATAGTAAGATATAGAATAGTGTGTTTAATGCATAATAACAAGACATAACTGTAAGACCCATAAATTTCTAGTTTTTACTTATATATATATATATATATATGCATATTATATGGGTATTATGGTAATGTCAAATTAAGTGTCTACATAATTTTAATTATGTTGTATTTATTTATTTTCTACATTTATGAGTTGGATGGATTCTATATAATATTATTATTATAGCCTACTATAATAAATCAATGAGTCTTATATTTTAGTTTAATTAGTTTTCCTAATCCAACATGTATTAGGAAGTGGGCCAAGTTTATCTAGTATGTATAAGCCCTAATATTATAAGATTTAAGTTAAAGCCTTAAACCCATTCTCTATTTAATAATAATATATTTAGTTAATAATATATTTAGTTCTATTTGGAGAAGGAGAGAAGAAAAAAAACAACGCACGTAGGAAAAGGGGAGAAGAGACGACTTGGCTAGGGCATAGAAGAGATACGATTGCCAACGATTATTCTTGTTTCTTAGTTTCAAGAGATCTTTCTCCATTTATCGATAATTTAGGTGAGTGATTCTCACCCTTTTCTAGTGGTTTCTATTCATACATGTTTTGATTTTCTCTTGACCTAATTTTTTGTGAAAAAGGGTTATTGTGTTTTTGCTCAATTAGTTGTAAGTTTCTTGATAAAGAATTTCAGTTATATGCTCTTATTAAAAATCTGAGAAAAATCCATACATTAATATTATGAGTTAGAAGAATTTTGGCTTTGGAATTGAATTTCTAGGGTTTTTAATTTGGGAGATATAGATTTTACTAAACTAGTGTATTAAGATACCTAGTGTTAATCAGATTGCTGTCTTACAGTGTATATAGGACTTCGTTTGGGACACTTATCTCTCGTGTAAAAATCTGTAAAAATTAGAGAAGTTAATATCATGTTTTATGAGAATCTGGGCTTTGGAATTGATTGAATATGATTTTTATGTTGAGAGATATGGAATTTACAAAAAACAGTGCACTGCAGAATCTGATGCTAGACAGATTGTATATCTGTCACCAAAACATTTATAACTTCTAAACTATAAATGATTTTTAGTTGAATCTAATTGGATATGACTCCAGACACATTAGGCTATCTTGTATAATTTTTATGGAATTTTTGGATTGTTGAATAATTCCCAGAATTTATGTGAAGTTGGTGGCTGTGTCGATTATAAGTTCTGTTTGTGTTCTTGTTTTGTTTGTTTGTGTTCTTATTTTGTTTGTGTGCAATTGAACTTATGATTTTGGTGTAATTTGATTAGGGTTCTTAAAAATTGACCAGAAACCTAGGAAAATTCCTTAATTACGCCACTGCTCCTTTATATGATGGATTTGGGACTTGTTATACAAGAATTGGGTGAGAAAGTCCCGAATGATTTTTGTTTTGATTGAATAAAACGTTGGTGTAGCCAATGGAAATTTCTTATAAATTTTTACATGCTCATGTGGACTTGAGATGGTTGTACACTCATTCTATTGTTGGTTAGATGAGTGGATAGTTGCAATATTCTCGCTGAAGGGCGAGTGTTTAGCGCGAGAACGTATAGTTAGCCTTCCGAAGAAGGTCGAAACTTTAGACGATATGCCCGTGCGAGTTCCGGTTCGGAGTGGACGCTATCTATACGGGGAGACACAGGGCATGATGATCTATGTATGCCATGGGAGAGTATGGCGAGGTGGTATGTAATTAAGGTGCACACGCTAACCAAAGAGTCTAGTAGATTAGGAGTATATGACTTTTTCTTTGTTTAAATTTGTACATATGATTGAATCTCTAAATGAAAATTTTAGCACATGAACATAGAATAAAATTGGATTATGCTCATTTTTTTTTATGTGTTGAGTTTCCTTTAATTCCTTATCGTTTAGAACTTATAGTTGAATCTCGTTTATAAAAAGAGTCTGTATTGAATCAATGTTTTGGGTTATTAAACGGTCAATTTTTGTCATCTTTCGCGAGTATTTGTAGAAATCATCATTCTGAACATTTTTTGTGTTTTAAGTTTTTCAAAATTCCGTATGGTTTGGGCAGAAACAAACAATTTTTACTGCAGCAGTTTGTTTTGTGATGTAGATGTTATCCTTGTTACTGACTTCTTTTGTGCAGGATTGGTCTACCATAGAATTTTGATAGTTATTATTTTAAAGTTTTATGGATGAATGTGACAAGAAACTAACTGCCACCTTTTTATCGAGGAACTGTGACTTTGTCTCGATAAGGATGTGGAATTACATGTCTTGTCTCATGATTATTTCTGTTAAAAATTTGTATTTATGAAAATTGCATCATGGACATAGTTGGGTGAAACAAATCAACTCATACCAGTATGTAGTACTGACCCAAGTTGTCTCCATGCTTCTTGGGTGCGTTCTTTTATGAGCGTAGCCAAACAGGACAATCTAGAGAGATAGACGCCGGAAGGGAGATTGCTCGCTTAGGATGGACTTACATCCCTTGTACTTTGGCTTCATGTTTTCATTTGGGTTGTTTTATTTTACTAGCCAAACGATGGAGTTTATCAATTAGATATTATGTATGGATGTTTTTTTTTATATAGTTGACCATGGTATTTTTATTAGTTATTTGGCTAAAGTTGGAGACTTTTAATGTAATGTTATCTTATTATGGAATATATCTTGAATGGATTTATTTTGGATAAAAGTTTTATAATGAATGATTTAGCTTATTGAGTATAATGATTAGTTTGTGTGGTGGATTTTATTTTATTTTATGTTATTTTGTATTTTATTATTTAGTGGTTATTTGCCGTTCACCCCTGGTATTTGGAAGTATAAGATATAAGTTGAATTTTGTCTTTAGTGATATTATTATTATTATTATTATTTTATTTTCCAAAAATCGGGGTGTGACAATAACAAGACATAAGGTAGTGTGTTTAATGCATAGCGAGATATATGATAATGTATCCAATACATTTTTGTAACTCGTGCAATGTTAAGTAAAGTGCAAAATCATATTTAATTTTAACTTCCAACTATTAGATAATCCTAATGTTTTAATATATTTTACAAGAACATTATTTTTTTTTAAAAGTAGGTGTTTTTTTTTTAACTAACTTAAAAAATAGTTTGCAGGTGAGTTGACTTATTTCATATCGACAAAGAAGATAGAAGAAGAAACAAGACTTCAGTATTATGTACAAGGCGATAGAAAATGTTTTGGTGCTTCAGCTAATGAATGCAACTTCCATGCAGAGTACTTAAAGAAGTGGATAAAGGCCTTGCAATATCAACCAGTGGTTATGGCAGAAGTGGATCAAATTCCTTTTTCTTTTGATCGTTCTTCTCTCTCTTGCAAAAACGAAACAAAACATAAACCCTAGTTTCTTCTTCTCAATCGTTCTTCTCTCCCTGCAAAAACGAATCAAAACATAAACCCTAGTTTCTTCTTCTCAATCGATCACAGTGTTCACCCACCCACGTACAAAAAACCCTAGGTCATCTCAAAGTTGGTGTCGGCCTCTCTCATTCTCTTACTCGCTGGAAGTTGAAAGGTTACCTTATTTCCACCAAGTCTGATAGTCGTCTCTCCACCACAACTGTAGTTCGATTCCAAACCAGATCGTTGCTCTTTCTGCCCCAAGGTGTCAAATGGAAATCGTCCTAGGGTTTCGTCCACATCTGTTCTGCGCATCTCTCTCTGTGCTGTATAGTTAGGGGCTCATCTATCACCCTTTATATACTCTCTCTCATCATGATTGAACAAGAGAAAAAGAATAGTCAGCCCAGAAGGTATTTCGATATGCAGAAAAGGAAGTCATCAGACAGTTTATTCCAGCATCGTAGGAGAGTTTTCAGGTTTGAACATAAAGTATTCTTACTGAATATTGAAGATAACGGGTCTATGGTATTGATTAAAGAGATGAATCGTCTACGTACATACTCCATCAGGATTAATTTTGGTGGTGTGTACTGGTTAATGGAGGGCCTTAAGTCAGCTACACAGCAGTTCAAAGACAGGGTATTTTTCAGCAGATATCTCGCATCTTATGCCATTTTTACTTTGGAAAAGTATACCAATAAAAATGGTAGCTTCATCAGATTAATGGAGATCCGTAAAGGAACTGTTACCAACATAGTTATTTTTCCAGCTGGTCCGAAGGGCAATGGTTGGTGTGGTTTAGCAGACTCGATGCATAGTCTCCTCTTCTCATCTTCTAGTCCAAAAATGGCAAGCAACATTAAAGAAACCAAGACAACAACTGAAAAAGGGAGAGTTGAACCGGGGAGAAAGGTAGAGGGCTCTGTTTCATATGTTGATGCAGTAAAGAACAATTTTCCAAAGAAAAGTCCTGTTAATAACATAAACAAACAAATGGGGAGACAACCAACAACAGAGGCTAAAGAGAGTCACACTATTGATTGGAAACGGGTTGTGGTGTGCACTAGAGAGAATTTATGGGACACATGGAATGGCATACAAAGTTCTTTGAATCGATTGTACAATATTAATTTCCAGCTGAAGCCTTTGTTGCCCAATAAAGCTATTCTCATTTGTGGCAGTGAAGAAGAAGCTGAAGTTTATGGCAAAAAAATCTGGTTTTTTTGAGTGGGCCATATGCTATTAGACTACATAGATGGGATGAAAAAGAGGTTTACCAACTTAGAAAGATTGCATGTACTGGGGGTTGGATTAATATTCATGGGTTACCAACTAACTGATGGACAGAGAAAGTTTTTCAAGTCATAGGGGAAAGATGTGGCGGATTGCTCGAAGTCGATAATAGAACACAAAATTTTCGAAATCTGTTAATGGCTAGAATTAAGGTCAGAGGCAATAGTAATGGGTTTATACCTGCAACGATGATGATTTATACAGTGTCAGAGTCAGAATACTTTGCCGTTAATCTTGTCTCTACCTTAAAGCTTAAACTTGAAAAAAGAAAGTTCAGTAGGAATTTGTCTAGTGGAGGATTGCAACCAATGAATTTTCCGCCAGTGACAGAAGGGGGAGATGAAGTGGTTTTAGAAAATTCCACACACAAGAATGAGATACTGCCACAAGATAAGAACATTTTGGAAAATCCAAGGTATTTGACCGATGTTGGGGAGATGCAAGAAATGGGTGAGGATCGACTGGATGAGGATGATTTTGACTACGAATCGTCATCTTTCGTGGATGATGTATCATCAATGGGGACAGTTGTGGAGGAGTCTCAAGAGGAGTTGCTGGCATAATTTTTTCACAGTCAATTAGAATCAGAGGAACAGTGTGAGAAGAATAACTTTGCTAGTATACAAGAGCATACTGGGGAGATTAACTCTATGTGCCCGATTGTTAGCGATCACATTGGCACCTCGCAGGACCACTCACTTTTGATGCCGAAGGAAGCCTCAGGTACACCTTCCAATATTTTTACACCTATTCATTCTGAGGCTAGGGATACTTAGGCTATAATTCCTTACGTACTAATTATTATTACTCTCTCTTCTTGTGAGGGCTTTGGGGGGGTAGATCCTATTTATCGGTATCAAAAAAGGGTGTCTTTCCATGGGGGTTATTCATCTAGAGGGAATAATTTGAGTTCCTTTGGGATTCCTATCAAAGTGCCTTTTGATATATCATTTACATTGTGTGATGTAGATAAGACTCCCACTCATTATCCTTCGAACAAACCTGTTGATATTAAGAGGTCTGAATTTTATGAGATAGAAGGGCATATAGAACCAAATCCACGAGATCCTATCCATTGTCATTCACCAATGGAACAAAATAGTGAGGGTAAGGGGAGGACAACAGAGGAAGGAGTTCTACGTGAGGAAAATTGGAGGAAATTTAGGGATTTACTGCTTGAGATGAATCTGGCCATTATTCCTATTCAAAAAAAGGAATATAAACCAAATCTTGTGTCGGGGAAAAAGGGAAGGAAGGGTCAAAGAGAACTTAAAAATTTAGCTTGTGGGATTAATTATGAGAGAGTCAGAGATTGTGAGAGGACGGGGGCTAGTATGGGTTCCCAATGAAGATAATCTCATGGAATGTTAGGGGGTTGGGTTCGAGGAGTAAACGAGGGCTTATTAAAGAAATAATTAGAAGAAAGAATCCAGACATAATTATTTTGCAAGAAACTAAAATAGGAATAGTTGATAAAAAGTTAGTTGGGGGAGTGTGGAGGGCTAGATTCATAGATTGGGTCTCTCTCCCAGCCATAGGTAGATCAGGGGGTATCTTAATTGCTTGGAACGTGAGGTCGGTGTCTTTAATTGAGAGTATGATAGGTATTTTTTCGGTGTCGGTTAAATTTAAACCTAAGGAAAGAGATATTTGGTGGTTGTCCGGAGTTTACGGTCCTTGTAAAAAACGATAAAGAAAAGAGTTTTGGGAGGAACTTGCAGGGCTATATGGGTTGTGTGGGAATAGATGGGTCTTGGGCGGAGATTTTAATGTGGTTCGATATCCTTCGGAAAAATTAAATGTCTCGGGAATCACAAGAAGTATGAAAGATTTTGACGAGTTCATAAAGGATACGGACCTTAGGGATATTCCCCTGTATAATTCTCGTTACACTTAGTCGAACTTAAAGGAGAATCTAGTGTGCTCAAGATTAGATCGGTTTATTTTCTCGTGTGACTGGGGTGATTCCCATACCCACGTAAAGCAAGAAGCGCTTGTGAGGATAGTGTCGGATCATTGTCCAATTGTTCTAGACACTACTCCTGTTAAGTGGGGTCCCACTCTTTTTAGATTTGAAAATATGTGGTTAGAACACCGAGATTTCAAAGAAAGTTTTAATCTGTGGTGGGAGAGTGAGGAAGTTGATGGATGGGAGGGATATAAATTTATGTCCAAATTGGGAAGTGTAAAGCGAAAATTAAAAGATTGGAATAAGGAAATCTTTGGAGACATCAGGACGGAAAAGGGGGCAATCTTAAGAAGGCTTAAAATTATTGATGAGGAGGAGGAAAGAGGAGTTCTGAATCAAAACCGTAGAGAAGAGAGAAATGTCTTGAAAATCCGGGTGAGTGACTTGATAAGAAAGGAAGAGATTTCTTGGAATCAAAAGGCTAAGATAAAATGGATTAAAGAATGGGACAACAACTCCAAATTATTCCATAGGATTGTAAGTGGCAGGAGAGTGAATAACTGTTTGAATAAGTTAGAATTGGAGGATGGTAGCGTAGTTGAAGATAGGGAACATATTAAGGGGGAAGTGCTTCGATTTTTTGCAGAATTGTATTCTAGGAAAGAGGGCGGGAGATTTGGAGTAGAAGGTCTAGATCTTTGCCCATTGGATAATGATAAAATAAATTGGTTAGAAAGACCTTTTAGTGAGGATGAAATCAAAAAAGCTGTGTGGGAATACAATGGGGATAAATCTCCAGGGCCGGACGGGTTCACTCTTAAAGTCTTTCAGATCTGCTGGGACTCGATTAGAATGGATTTAATGAAAGTCTTTAATGAGTTCCATGAGAGGGGAATAGTAAATGCTAAAACAAATGAGACGTTTATTTGCCTTATTCCTAAAAAAGTGTGCCCGACAAAGGTGAGAGATTTTAGACCAATTAGTTTGGTAACATCTCTTTACAAAATCATGGCTAAAGTTCTTGCATTGAGATTGAGAGAAGTGATTGGGTTCACTACATCTAAAAGTCAATGTGCCTTTGTTAAGGGTAGGCAAATCATCGATCTTTCTTTGATAGCCAATGAGGTAGTTGAGGAGGTGAAGAATAAAAAGCAGAAAGGGTTGGTGTTTAAAATTGACTTTGAAAAAGCATACGATCATGTAGATTGGGACTTTTTGGATTTTGTGTTGGAGAGAATGAGGTTTGGAGTTAGATGGAGAAAATGGATTGGAGGATGTTTGAATTCGGTAATTTTTTCAGTGATGATTAATGGTAAACCGGAAGGTAATTTTAAAGCATTGAGGGGTTTAAGGCAAGGTGACCCCTTATCTCCTTTCCTTTTTATTCTTGTAGTTGATGTTCTAAGTCGTTTAATGGCTAGAGCGGAGGATTTTAATGTGATTGATCCATTGGAGGTCGGCAGGGATAAGGTCAAAATATCACATCTACAATTTGCAGATGATACCATATTCTTTCTGCGAGGAGATGAGGTGAGGTTCCGTAAATTGGTGAATTTAGTCGAGTTTTTTGGTTTTATCTCCGGATTGAAGATTAATTTATCAAAGAGTGTGATCGTTGGAATCAATATAGAAGAGGAGAAGTTAGGTACTTTAGCAAGAGAATTGGGTTGTGAAGTAGGGTCTTGGCCGCTAAGTTATTTAGGACTACCCTTAGGTGGTAACCCGTGTCACATCTCTTTTTGGAACCCGGTGATTGAGAGAGTGTCGAAGAGGCTTGATGGGTGGAGGAAAAATTCTCTCTAAAGGGGGAAGATTAACCTTAATCTCATCGGTGCTAGACATCATTTCTATTTATTTCCTTTCCATCTTTAAACTTCCCCAAAAAGTAGGGTTCATTATTGAGAAAAGCATGAGAGATTTTTTGTGGGAGGGGAGTAGGGAGGATAAGAGAGATCATTTGGTTAGCTGGGAGGAAGTGTCCAAACCAAAGTCTTTAGGCGGTTTGGGTATAGGTAATTTAATGGTTAGGAATAGGGCCCTCTTTGGCAAGTGGCTTTGGAGATTCCTATTGGAAGATGATTCTTTATGGGTTTCTATCATTAAAAGTAAATATGGGCACCAAAAAAATGGGTGGGATTCAAAAGTAAGGAGTTGTTTGTCTTATCGTAATCCATGGAAATTTATATTAAAAGGCCTTGATCTTTTTCTTTAAAATGTTCGTGTGAAAGTGGTTAGGGGGAATAGAGTGCGTTTTTGGGAGGAAACTTGGGTTGGAGATTATCCTTTTTCGGAACGTTTTCCTCGACTTTTTAACATTTCTTCCTTACATAATGTTTGTATAGAGTCCTTGGTGTCTAGGGATCCGTCAGGTTCTAATGTTTGGAATTTAGGTTTTCGTAGAAACCTTAATGATTTTGAACTTACAGAATTCGTTTCTCTTATGACCTTAATTGAAAATATTATGCTCCTTGATAATGGGTCAGATTATAGGGTTTGGTTGGTCGATTCTTCGGGGCTTTTCTCTTGTCAATCCTTTTTCAAATATATTTTAGTTTCAAGGCCCTATGCTCAGAATGAAGACTGGAAATTTATTTGGAAGGAGGGCATTTCTTCAAAAGTCAAAGTTTTAGTTTGGGTGGCTTTTAAGAGGAAGCTAAATACTTGTGATTTGCTACAAAAAAGGAGGCCTTCAATATGTTTATCTCCTCATTGGTGTGTTCTTTGTAAATCAACAGGGGAGGATATGGATCACTTGTTCCTTCATTGCTCTTTCACTTCTTTCATTTGGCAAAAAGTGTTTTATACCTTTCAGGTGATAGGTGCAGTTCCTCGGAGTTGGAGGGATTTTTCGAGAGTTGCGTGGTTCCCCTCGGGCAACAAAAAAAGGCTTAAACGGCTATGGAGATGTATTTTTATGGCAGCAATGTGGTGTATTTGGCTGCAAAGAAATGCTCGCATTTTTGAAGATAAGGAATGCGATAAGGAAGGCATTTGGGATAGGGTGATTTATTTAGCATCTTTGTGGGCGTCTCTTTCTAAGGAATTTTCAGGGTTGGGAGTTGACATCATTACGCGGAACTGGGCGGAGATTTGTTTATATTAATTATCTTTAGCTTATGATTCTCTGGCTGTTTTTTGTATTTTGATTTTTAGATCCTTAGTGGTGTTGCTTTAGTGGCGCTGGTGTGCTTGTGGGGTATCTGTAGGGGACATCTTATCCCTTCTTCTGTAAACTTTTCTATTTTTATATATATGGTTTCTTATCAAAAAAATTAAAATAGTTTGCTCCCCCAACGTTTCCAGCATATATATTATTATAATTATAATTATAATATAAAAGAAAAAGAGCAGGGACCTAGAAAAATGGCGCGACTTTCTGAAAAGACCTAATTAAGAAAAACCCTAGTAGTACTGCTTCACTACTATTCATACAGAACGAACGCAAAGAGAAAAAATGCTCTCAATTACGTCTCGATTGGTTCAGTCTCTTCAATTCAACGCCTTGGGAGCAACTTCCATTCTCTCTCTCATCTCCTCTTGCAAAACTCAGGTTTCTCTCTCTACTTGCTCAGAATCTACTCCTATCTTTCAGAAGAGGGTTTTTAGGATCCGGTCGCTGAGTTAAAAGGACGGGGTTCAGATACAGTATCTAATTATCTACTCCGCATCATTTTAACAAAAAAGTTTCTTTCTTTTTACTCAGGGACAGGATTGTAGTTTTTTTTCTTCAAAATCATTTCTTATAATCACTAATGTATTAATATATATTGATTTGCGATTAGCCCCATGTTTTTTTGCCTATCAATTTGGTTGATAATTTCATACGAACTGATTACTGTTAGCCACGGCGAGACGCGTGGTGAACTTTGGAATACTAGATAGTTAATTAAAATTGAAGTCTCGTGGCTGCGTAAGTTGTCTAATTATGAAATTACTTCACTTTTGATTAGTCAATTTTATATTTGCAATTCTAATTCATGGAGTATTTGGAAGACTTAAACTAGATATTCAAAATTTTAGAAGCATCTTCTAAATTCCTCTATGTTATTTAAAGTTTTGTCTAGAGTATCAACATTGAGTATATATGCTATATCTCTCCTCAAAGTATAAGATGGAGTGAATTCCCTATTTCAAGAATTAGGAAATTTCATGTCTTACTAGGAATGACGTACTCTGAGTTTTCATGAATCAACTTGAATTTTCATATTTACAATCGTTCAATTTTTACAACCAAACACAATTAAATGTAAAATTAACAAATTGCGTCATTGTAAATTGAGTAATTCACAATTTGAGGGACAACCAAACGGACCCCTTAGAGTTTTGTTTTCGTAGTTGATCCCTTTAATCACCATATTGGAGGTCGTGAGTTCCACTCTCCTTGTTTAACCTGTTAAATATGAATTGATGAAGGGTAATTTGGTCACTTGAGGTATAGTCCAAGGCTCCAAGCCCTGTGTATTCATTGATAAATTATTATTCTTAGGCCTCATATTAAGTCCAGTTTCATTTTTGGCATCTCAAATCAAGAGCCCCTTTTCTAAAAGTAGGATATAAATGCCAAATTTAACCTTTTATTGTGACGGGTAGCAATTAGACTAATGGTTGCCAGTTTATTTCCCTCTTTAAATGAGCAGTAATTACGGAAGTTCATAATATTTCTTAATAAGTTTGACTTTTAAACTGGGTCTATGCAACTGACCTGGGCAGCATGAACGTATACTGGATGTTATTTATTTATGAGTTATTTTAGCCTATAAACCAAAGAGCCAATTTAGAAGAGTTGAGAGAAACTCTAAATTTCTTTACAAAAAAACCTAGGTACTATAAATTCCAGAAGAGAAAGTCTATGTAGAAATGAAATTCTAAAACTAGAGTTAAATTGGTTTGGGTTAAGTGGGGAGAAAGAATGACGATGATGCAACTCGTATGGTTAAAATACATTGGTTCTAGTGGAGAAGTGCTACTGAAATATTAGGTTATCATCTTCATTAGTGAAATGGAATGGAAAGTTTAAAAGAAATTATGACCAACCATGCCTTATGGAACAAAATGTGACATAAAGTTACATGGGATAAAATAAAATAGAACCAAACTAGATATACTCATGGGAAGGTAGAAGAAGCTTGAGTAGGAGATAAATTGATGGAAAATCGTCTTAGGTGGTTTAGACACATCCAACAAAGACCAGTAAATACCCCAATTCAGAAGAGTTATGTGGTCAACATTGAGGCGAGTGTTAAATGATTAGGTGTAGTTAAATTGACTTTGAACGAGAATAGTGAAGAAGCACATAATAAATTGTGGTTTAATACCAGGAATCGTGGCAAATAGAGCATAATGGAGACATAGGATTAGATACAATCCCAAATAATTGATATAAGGTTACTTGATATGATTTTTAATATATAGTTTTAACTGCATAGTACACCACACAGAGATGCGAAGAAACTATCGTACATTGATTGGTTAAACATCATCATCATTATTTCATAAATATTGTGGATGGTCATTTAATTATCGCATTGTTATTCGTCACTCTCCATTATTTTTGCAGAATGGAAGAAGGGGCACAATCGCTTGGACTGAGACGTGCAGCCGATATCTTTCTTCTGCTGGTAATAAGTATTTTTTAGTTATATGTGGAATAAACAAGTAGAATCATGCGTGTGAATTTCCTGTTTCAATCAGAGTAGTTTTTTTCCTGTTGTGTGCATCTATGAATCACCTGACCAAAACATCTAACAGCCCTTCGTTAAATGCACATAGCATCCAAAATAAGAAGAGGCAGGCCCGAAGTTTCTGAGCAATGAAACAAAAAATATAACAAACCCTATGAACTGATATACCCAAACCCTGACAACAAATGCTCAACTAAGCACTACAGACAAGCTCTTTCGAATTAAAAGAAATAAAGATAAGGAGAACTCCTTTCATATGGGGCATCGAAGAAATCCAACAGGAAGCAACAAACTTCAATCTCTCCCATAACGTTCTTTGGTTTCTTTCATTCCATCAACAACAACAACAACAAGCCTTTATCCCACTAGGTGGGGTCGGCTACATGGATCAAACGACGCCATAGTGGCCTGTCATGAATCATATCTATAGTGAAACCATTTGCCTCTAAATCCTTCTTAATAGTTTCACCTATAGTTTTTCTCGGTCTTCCTCTGCCTCTAACAACTAGGCTTCCCTCCATATGATCAACTCTCCTAACCACGGCATCCACCGGTCTCCTCCATACATGCCCAAACCATCTAAGTCGAGATTCAACCATCTTTTCTGTAATAGGTGCCACCCCAACTCCCTCTCTGATGGTATCATTCCTGATCCTATCTTTCTTATTCTTGCCACTCATCCATCTCAACATTCTCATCTCAGCTACATTTAGTTTATTCTCGTGTTGGCTTTTGACCGCCCAACACTCAGTCCCATACAACATCGCTGGTCTAACCGCAGTACGATAGAATTTTCCTTTTAACTTGAGTGGTACCTTTTTATCACATAACACACCCGAAGCTTTCCTCCATTTCAACCACCCTGCTTGAATCCGGTGGTTTACATCCCCCTCTATCTCCCCATCTTCTTGTATAATGGATCCAAGATACTTAAACCGAGTGACTTGTGGTATGCCAATGTCCCCAACTTTTACCTCTAAGTTAGGAGTGCTCCGCCTTTTACTGAACTTGCATTTCATATATTCTGTCTTACTTCTGCTTAAACGAAAGCCATGCGCTTCTAAAGTTTGTCTCCAAGTTTCCACCTTCCCATTTAGCTCTTCTCTGGACTCACCCACTAGGATAATATCATCTGCAAATAGCATACATCGCGGTGCTGGCTCTTGAATGTGTTTCGTGAGTGCATCCAAGACCAAGGTAAACAGATAAGGGCTCAAAGCTGACCCTTGGTGCAGTCCTATAGTTATAGGGAAATCTTTTGTGGATCCACTATGTGTTCTCACACTAGTCTTAGCTCCCTCATACATGTCCTTGATACCACGAATATAGGCAATCCTAACCCCTTTCTTCTCTAGGGCTTTCCACAAAATCTCTCTTGGTACCCTATCGTATGCCTTCTCCAAGTCAATGAAAACCATGTGTAGGTCCTTTTGATCCCTCCGATATTGCTCCATCAAACGCCGCAACAAGTAAATTGCTTCCATGGTCGACCTTCCGGGCATAAAACCGAATTGATTATCTAAAATGCTGGTTTCCTTTCTTAGTCTCCGCTCAATCACCCTTTCCCATAACTTCATAGTATGGCTCATGAGTTTAATCCCCCTGTAATTGGCGCAATTTTGTATATCCCCCTTATTCTTATAAATCGGGATTAGGGTGCTTCTCCTCCATTCTTTCATTCCATAAACTCCAAAAAACCGCCATAACAATGCATTGCCAAATTCCTTTTGCCTTCTTCCTATTTGAATCAAATAGGCCTCCATAAAAAGAAGGTCTCTAGCCTTCCTTGGGAGACATGACAGAATCGCAAACTCCCTGAATTCCTTAGACCACAAAAAACATGCCATTGGGCATTCGATAAGAATGTAAAAAATTTCTCATTTCTCTTGCAAAGACAACACCCTTGGAGAGAAATATAAGAATAAGGCATCCTCTTTTGCTTTACATCACAGGTATTAAGCTTCTCATGAACTACGATTCAAGTAAACACTATTAAGCTTCTCACAACTGCTGCCTTTTATGATGGATGTCGATTGGCAACTCCAGCTCCTATATCTGCAGACCTTCTAAGTATTGCCAGAAATCCCCCTGATTGTAAACCAAACCAAGGGGAAAAAGACAAGGTAGAATGGATCTGGAACAAGAAATCAAGAATAAGCAACGCTCTTGCTCAGCTGGAACCCGTTAGAATAAAATGCCCAAATAACTGTAGTTCCGTAGTCTGGTTCAGTGGGAACATGCCCAAGTTTGCATTCATCCTTTGGCTGGCCTTTTGTGATAGGATGTGCACCAACTCACCGAGGATAGTCTTTTGAAGTGGGGAATTGCCACTGCTGATAGAGTCACTCTGTATTGAAGCAGTAGATGGGGATGGCAATGGGTCAGTTTTGGCCAAACCGAGCCACCTACAAATATTTCTGGCTCGAACTCAATCTGAGGCGAACTTACTTTGAAAAACCGAACCCGCCCGTTTTCTTGTAAGCTTGGACCTGAAATCGCCTGACCCACTGTAATTGTACAGCATTACAGGGATAGTTAAAAGGAAAAAACATTATATTCGAACCGGGTTGGGTTAAATGGGCTTATTTTATGTGAACCCTAACTTGACCCGATCCGTAGTGGATCTTACTTTGAAAAAACAGAACTTGTTCCGGTTAAAAAAAAACTCGTCGAATCCTGTGCCATTAGGGTCGGCTTGGGCCATTTTGCCATTCCTAGCAGTGGAGGATACCCTTTACTTCTTGCTGGCAAGTTGTCAACCTGCATATAAAATTGAGCCCTGAATATGAACTCTATAAAATACAAATACACCTATAGTTGATTGGCAAAGGGAAATTGAGTATATTATTCAGGAAGGGAAGAACTTTCGAAGCAAATCTCAGGAATGGCTTTTGCTGCAGCAGTGTACAATCTGTAAGAAGAAAGAAAAGAGGAATCGTTCAGTGTGTAGCTAGTACTGAGAACCAAGTCTTGAAGGCCATAGAAATGTCTACGAAATTGCTACTTGGAATTGTAGAACTAAGAGAAGTTTTGCTAGTCGGTTGATCTGTAAATAGTGGGGTTTATCTGAGAGGTCGTTAGTGTAATTCCCATGGGTTTTAGCTCTTTTTTTTTTTTGGTTGTTTTTGTTTTTTGTGTGTGTGTTGTTTGGTCATCCCTTGTGCCTTTGCATGCTTCTTGTTCTATATTTTACTGAAGGAAACATCCTGGGGATTATTTTCTGCTGCAGAAGCCCTGGAGCCCTAGTTATCAAAATAATAAAAATAAATTTAGGTCGTTTTGTATGACAAAAGAAACATAGGCTTGATATAAACTTGGAAAATGACTTAGGAAGAATAGAAAGGGGGAATTGCTCATTGTGTAACCCCATATACAAGCAGTATACTGAAAGAAAGTTCCTCCATAAACGAACCGAAAAGGGAGTAAAGACTATGCATAACCCTAAACTGATTAAAAGTTCAAAATCAGAAAGAAAATAAAATAAAGGAAAAGACTTCTGAGAAAATCCAATAGATAGAAATGATAACTAGGAAAGGCTCTTCATACCAGGAAATATAAATCTTAACACATCAAAAGGCAAGATAGGGAGATATGACTCCTCCCCCTCAGAGCATTTGTTATTCCTTCCTTTCGAACTTCCTCACTCTTTTCAAAAATATGACATTCTTTCTGAGCATGAAGTAAATTTTTTCATCATCTTTGATATAACCCAAAACATTCAGTAAATAGCAAGGAAGAACTTCTAAAAATTTCTCACAAAGTATCACTAAAGAAGGAGATGGTTTATCATTTTCCTTCAGCCTTCTTACAATTCACCATAACTCATGGTTCAAAGACAAGGTCAAAACTGACCCGAAACAGTCGATTCAACTTTACTTAAGCGATTTTTTTTTTCTATTATGATGGATCTATTATTACTGTTTTTGGTTTTACAACTTCTCATGATTCTTTTGTCACGGTCTTTTGAGTTTTCTTTTCATTCTGAAGACCTTCTAGTCACGTTTGGACCATGTCTACGATACAAAAGTTTAGATGTTAAGGGTGTGTTTATAAAAAAAGCTGGAAAAAAGAGATGATTGTTTCGCTGAAATGTTATATTACCCTTTAGTTTTTTCCATGGAATCCAATTCTTTGGAGGATGGGTAAGAAATTCTTTTCAGAAAAAGAAGTGGAAAAGATGGAGAACATATAACTAAATCACTTATCTCTTATTAATACTTCTCGTAACACTTAAACTGTTTTCCATTTAATTTTGTTGTTTATCTGTGATGCGCGAATGCGGAACTTGCTACTTATTCTGAAGCTTGGACTTCAACAAAATTTTAACTTAGATTGGATGCCGTTTCTTTGATAAATCTCTCAAGGAAGTTCTATAGTGGATTGAATTCTTCATTTTAGTTCTATCATCAACTGGTGTTAGTGGTTTAAATCAATCATTTAGTTGCTTTGTTGTTCTCAGTTGAGGCTTCCGAATTTGAAGGTGATGAACTTCATGACGACCCCAAAGCAACGGAAAAAGATATTGCACTGCGTATGGCTCTCTCACAGCTTACAGGTGATTTTGGGAAAGAGTCTATGTTGTCTTTACAGCGCTTTTTTGGTGCAAGACGTGCGTCTGTGATATCGACAGGGTCATTGAAGCTTGATATGGCACTTGGAATTGGTGGGCTACCAAAGGTAAGTTACGGAAAGAAGCAGTATAATTGTGTTGGATCATATCTTTTGTTAGTATATAATGGAATGCTACGTTATTGAAATGTCATAATTTTAGGGTGGGTTTGATAAAAAAGTTGGAAAAACAATCAAGTTGTATAAGAAGATGGAAACAATAGACGAGTGATTTAGTCAGACGTTCATCTTTTTGTATTTTTTTATGGAAAATTTTCTTACCCATCTCCCAAAGAATTGGATTCCATGGAATTTTCTTTTGAATCAGAAACAAAGGAACTTTATTAATTAATAAAGGTTGAGTACAAAGATAAAATACAACGATAAAATACAACCGGTGACCAGTAATCCACCTAAAACAGCAAAGAAAGAAACAAACAGAGAATAAACAAAGCAAAAGAAGAAGCTTAGAACTCTAAGACATTGCTGCAGCCCAGTGGCGTAGCCACATAGAGACGAGGGGGTGCGTGTGCACCCCCGACGATTTTGGGATTTTTTTTTAAAATAAAATAAAAATAGAGATTTATATACATAAATTTATAGTTGAAGGTATGTAATTGTAAGAAATAAAAGTTGAGGGGCATTTTGAGAATTGAAATACACTTAAATGAGGAGGAGAGAGATCCCGAGACCTCACTCTCCCCCTTTATTTTTCCGTTCTCTTCTCAATTCTCCTCTGTTTCTCTCCTTTTTTTTTTCCGCTCTGTTTGACCGTTTCACTCCACATTACGTGACCGGTGACTACATCCAACGCCCACTCAGCCACTCTCACTCATCACCTATCTGGTCAAATTGCGCACCCCCGATTTCAAATTTCTGGCTACGCCACTGCTGCAGCCCGCTGATGATAGATATCAGAGGGAGCTGCATCCCCAAACAAATTAGAGGAGAATGCCCATAGAGATGCTGAAACTATAATTTTGCACCAAACTTCCACTTCCTCCTAAGGTCGATCTTCAAAGATTCTAGCATTGCCCTCTTGCCAAATACACCATGTCACTGCTAAACAACATCTCCAAAGGAATTTTGCAGTTTTCCTCCTACCCCGGCACCAATCAACACATAAAGAGTCAAGAAGAGCCCCTATTACTTCAAATTCCTAAACAATTTTGCCCATATGTTTTGTGCAAACTTGCATCGTAGTAGCATGTGATCATTGGACTCATTATCATTCTTACATAGGATGCACCAAGATGGAGAAGTCGAAAGGTAAGATCTCCTCATTTGGAAGGCGTCACAAGTGTTCACTCTTTTCCAAGCGGCTAACCATGATTTTTTTTTTGAGTCAAATCACACATCTTTTTCCAAACTCTCACAAAAACTAGTGTTAAGCTATCATTTACCACCTTCCTATTGTCTTGTTGTCTCAATCTGAGAACATTTTTGCTTTTCTGAAAACTTTCCCATCTCTTAATACTCCCATATGGTCTCAAATTAATAGTCCCACTTTCCTTTCGGGATGTCCAAAATTAATCAATTTACCAAACCCTACAATAGAAAATAAGTTGTATCCTTGTTCATTGATTAGGTTGAATTTAGTGTATTCTTAAATTGTTCTAAAGTGGGATTATCAATTTGAGACTGAGGGAGTATTTTGTTATTGATACTTTTTATTTTTCTGTATATTGTCGTGCTTGTTTGGACGTCGCATCTAAGATTGTTTGGGAAAAGCATAAGTGATGTGGATTGTTCTAGAAGTCAAGTGCCTTCCATATTATTTGAATATATTTATATTTGTAATGAAATGTAAGGGTTAGATATGGTGGAATGAAAATAGATACTTAGGATATGGTGAAATATTCAGTATATTTGATATTAATCTTCTAGCCTTAATTTAGGCTTAGATTAGGGTTCTAGGATGTTATAAATAAGGGTCCTATTCTGTTTGTAATCAGAGTTGAATTATGAATTGAACAAAGCTTGTGAGCTTTTGGCATCTGGGCCATTGCCTAAAGGCATTTCTCCCTCTTCTCTCCTCCCTTAAATATTTCCCATCACATTATTATTCAAACCAGCCACTTCTTTCTAGCCAAATAAGAAAAAAGAGAGACAAACCAGATTATTTATTCCTTTTTGCCCCGAACTAGATTTGGACTCAACCGGAATTCCCATCTTTCTTTGCTATGGTTATCTTTACCTCAACTCCTTAAGCAAGATGAGTCAAAGTGTCCAAGTACTTTTTGGACATATATTGAGTGTGGGCAGAACGAGCATAAAGTGTGCAAAATAATCATTGATTGGAAATGTGATATAAATAGTCTCATACACTATGGTAGAGAGACTGAAGTTTCATTGAGAACTGCACCCACCATTGATCAATATTGATTCTTTTAAAGTTACAGAAAGGTGAGATTCTTCCCATGAATGCTGCACATATATTACTTGGCCAACCATGGGTTAAGGAGCTTGATGCGGACTATGATGATGAAAAGAACATGTACAGTTTCAAGAATGAACATCAACATATAACATTGATTTTTGCTAAGCCTATAGAGGAAAGTCAGCCAAAGTTGCATATTTAATTTCTGAGCACTTGAGTCCTCTATAATCTGAAGATGATCCAAAGCCCGTGACTAAGGTGACAGACATTTCATGAGCATTTTTAAGCATTCAAAGAAATTCAACATGTTGACTTTGTCATTCCTCATAGTTTTGGAAGTGCCAGTGAAAAGATGGGGATCTCGTTCCATATTTTTCAATTTCTAGAAGATCATGCCGTGCCCAACAATTGAGATTTCATTTTTCAATGGATGCAATATGGGAGTTCCATTCATCATCCTTCCCTATTACAAAACTTTGAGGACATGTTTTTTAAAATACTGAGGAGAATCATGTGGATTGTCTAGAAGTCAAGGGCCTTCCGTATTATTTGAATATATTTATATTTGTAATGAAAAATTATGGTTAGATATGATGGAATCAAAGTAGATACTTAAGATATTTGGAAATTAGATCTTCAGTATATTTGATATTAATCTTCTAGCCTTAATTTATGCTTAGGGTAGGTTCTAGGATATTATAAATAAGGGTCCTATTCTCTTTTGTAATCGGAGTTGAATTATGGATTGAACAAAGCTTGTGAGCTTTTGGCATCTGTGCCATTGCTTTAGGGCATTCTCCCTCTTATCTCCCTTGTTATATTCTTATTCTGCATCAATAAGGCTACACATGATCCAAATGTTATACTTGTATATATATTCTTGTAACTTGAATTTCATCAATAAAGATAATATTCTGGTTGTTTCTTTGTTAATTTCAAGTAATTTAGTGTTCTCTTCGAAGCAGTGTCATATATTTTGCCTTAGGCTTGCATACATTAAAGTTTTAGCTGCAACATACAATGGTCCTCCGTAACAAGCGTCATAATAGATCAAAATGCACACTCCACAGGGAAGGATTGTTGAAATTTACGGTCGAGAAGCATCAGGCAAGACAACACTTGCTCTTCACATAATCAAAGAAGCTCAAAAGCTTGGAGGTGAATACTTGCTTCTTTACTATCTTAAAACAGAATTTTATTACTGTCTTACATGCATTTATTTATGTATATGAGGAAGCGCTGTAGTCCAGGACAATTTGTTTATGTTACTGTTTGTTTCCTTCTGAATACTTATCTATCCCCTAATATTATCAACATAAATTTCAAATTACAAATTTAAAGCTTTGGCCTAAGTTTAGAGAATGAAAAACCAGCAGTAGAGACTCACTTAATGATTTAACAACTCCTCCACCTCTTCCTTATCCCAGATTTTGTTTAGAGCAAACATCAAGATTAAGTCAATAAAAGGTAAAATAATGTTTATGTTAGTGCCAGTATCCAAATTACAGAGTTAGAGAGGAGAGTATCATAATATGCACACAAGAAGCCTATTACATTACAAAATTAGGTGTTTGTTAGAAACTATCTCACCCAAAAGCTTAAGCAGGCTTGAACCTTGGACCAACATATAGGGGTGGAGGTTACCAGGCTTGAACCTTGGACCTCTAACCCAAGCTCTGATACCATGTTAGATCTGACTCGGAAGAGCTAGATGCAGCAACTGAACCAGCCCCGGCATGAGGAAGTATTGGAGAACCAAGAGGGCTGGCTCAATAACTTAACAAAAAAGGTGAATGCCATGGTTAGTGATCAACTAGAAAGGGTTGCTCGGGGAGTAGCTCCGCGATGTTATATATTGTGGTGCAAGGCCTTAAGAGTCCCAGTATGGGATTTATAGTCTTGAGTCTCAACATGCCTCTTCACGTGTGCCATAATTTCAAGCTTAACACATGGACAATTTATAAGGGTGACCTGGAGCTTGGCCGTTGGGCCTGACACTTGGGTGAAAAGCCTGCTTTGATACCATATTAGAGTTTGGGGCCTCCAGCCAAAACCAATTGCCAATGAGTGATATAGCCTTAGAGAGTCCTGGTTTGGGGTTTATAGTCTCAACACTCCCCTCACATGTGGCATAATTTTGAGCCTAACACATGGACAATTTATATTGGGTGACGTGGAGCCCGTTTGGCTGTTGGACTTGACCTTGTGAGTGAAAAGCCCACTCTAATACCATATTAGAGTTCGGAGCATCCAACCTGAAACTAATTGACAATGAGTGGAGTAGCCCCATGATGTTATATATTGTGGTACAAGGCCCCGATGTGGGATTTATAGTTTCAGCATATATATATATTCTCTATAAACTTTACAGTGCTGGTGGATGTATATATTAGTAAAAGTTCAACATCATTTGATAGCATTAATCACCAAGTGAGGTCAAACTACACTGAGTAACGGAGAAGTTATTGCATGATTTTAGAAACTAAGGCTCTATTTGATAACAAGGTGGAAAATGGTAGGAAAAACACTTGATTTATTTGAGAAGATGGAAAATAAGTTGAGGATGTGGGGAGATGTTCTCTTAATTTTTGGCTTTTTCCATGGATTTTTTTTTCTTTGGGGTGATTAAGAAAAATTTTCCACACAAAATCAGTAAGGATGAAGGACATCTACTCATAAAAAGTGCGTATCATCTCGCAACGTCCATCAACAAATTTTCCAACTTCTTACACAAATCAATTGTTTTTTCTATCATTTTCCATGTTGCTATCCAAGTATCGAACATACCCTAATTGTTGAAAAAACTGCCTTACAAAATTATCAGTGTTCACCGATATATTTATCAGATGATGCATATATCTATCATGTATTGTTCATTACAGTCAAGACTCGGTGCAATTTTGCTCCTATTTGATTTGCTTAGGTCCTTCAAATTTTGCTTTAAAGTTAATTGTTGCTCTGATCATTGAATGTCTTTCTGCAGGTTACTGTGCATATCTGGACGTGGAGAATGCATTAGACCCTTGTCTCGCAGAGTTGGTGGGTGTAAATACTGAAAATCTCCTTATTTCACAGCCGGATTCAGCTGAGAATTTGCTGAGTGTGGTTAATACTCTGACAAAAAGTGGATCTGTAGACGTAATTGTGGTCGACAGTGTAAGTGATTCTTTCTGTTCTCTCTTTCGTAGATACAAGAGACATTCCATGACTGCAAATATGGATTTTGGATAAAATTCCATCCAACAAAAAGGTGATTAAAAAAATTTCTTCACAAGGAAGCTTATACAATCTTGAAATTGAAAAAATACTCCTAGACAAAATCATATATGGTGTTCAACCCTTACTTTTTACAATATGGTTTTCCATCTCTCATGTATCGACACTATTATACTTGTTGCATAGATGATTAAAGATATAGAGACAGAAAACAACAAATGTGGCTTATTAGCTGATGTTCATTTGACATAAAATATCATTAGTTTTCTTACTTATATCATTAGTTTTCTTACTTTCATTATGTGTTTATTGTATTTGGCAGGTAGCTGCTCTTGTTCCCCAACGTGAACTTGATTCACTTGATTTTCTGATAGGTGGTAAATACGATACACGATCACAAATTATGACTAAAGCACTACGAAAAATTCATTATTCACTGAGCCGCTCTGGGACTCTTATTATCTTTGTTAATCAGGTTGGAGCGTCGTTATCATACTGCTCTTGATGTTTTATACATCAGGTTGGTAATGGCATTTACGTTAGGTTGTATCTCTTATATCCAGGTGAGATCTAATGTGAAAACAGGCCAAGGATTTGGACCTACAGAGGAGGTAACTTGTGGTGGAAATGCCTTGAGATTTTATTCTGCTGTAAGGATGAGAATGATGAGAAAAGGATTACTAAACACTGGGGATAAGGTAAGTTTCGTACAATTATTGACGCCTATTTAGCACGCATGTGAATATAGGAGGATGACAACGGGTTGGATTTGGCCAAACCTGAACCTGGTCCACCAAGAGTATATCTGACCCAAGCCCGACCTGAGGCGGGTTTAACTTTGAAAAACCCGATCCTGTCCTGGTTAAAAAAAAACCCAGGCCCAAACCCGTTTCATTAGGTTTGGGTTGAAACCTGCTGGGTTAGGGCATTTTGCCATCCCTAGGCATAATGTAGGACACAGATACATTACAGACATGCCGTCAGTGAAAAATCTTAAAAGAGTAGAATGCGGAAACACTGAGAAAACCTGAATTAAGAGAGATTACCTTTGTGCAGTCTAAGTATAAACAACATATCTTTTCTTATGACAAGTAAATTTAATGCTGCAACGTGAAACCTGAAATTTATGAATCAGGATAAGTTATAATCATTATGTTTTATAAATAATGACAAAAAAATAATGTGGATATGTATATACATAATTACATATATGTACTTGCTTGCAAGCATAAAGATACATAATGTGCATATGTATATTATACGTGTAACTATGATGATCATTATTTATGCTTCCAACTTTTTTATGAAAACACACCCTAAACAAACAACATTATTTGATAAAAGGGGTACAATCTTAACATATTTTTCAATCCAAGAAAATTTCACATGCATATTTAAGAGGGACTCATGAGTCATCACTGAAATTAATTATTTATTTTATGTGGGGTTGGGATTCATGAGACAATGTTCTTGAATCATGACTTTAATTTAGAAAAGAAAAAA
The DNA here is from genome assembly GCA_021464415.1 of Lonicera japonica. Taxonomy (NCBI): domain Eukaryota; kingdom Viridiplantae; phylum Streptophyta; class Magnoliopsida; order Dipsacales; family Caprifoliaceae; genus Lonicera; species Lonicera japonica. Next base: position 39,538,713 of record CM038464.1, read on the forward strand.
AAAACACTAATTTGATAAAAATATATCATGAAGGAAAAAGGTTCAAATTCAGTTACAAAATGGGCAAAGAGAGGGTATTAAAGTTGTAAACAGGCTCGTTCAAATTCTGCAATTTAATATCAGTGGTATCTAAAACAAGTTATAGGACAATATATCCAAGAGAAATAGAGAAATTTGAACCCCAGAGAAATATATGATTTTTGTTTGGATAAAAGTAAAATTTTCCTTTTCAATATATAAATATATATATTGAAATAGCTTGATTCTCACTCTTTCTTGAATGGGGTGCCCCCTTTGTATACGATGGTTTACCCAAGTGAAAAAGGGGGAAAAGACGAAGGCTGAATTGACAAGCTTTTACACTCAAATCAGATGTGCATGTTTTGGAGGGAGGGAGGGAGTGGAGAACAGCAATCATTATTACAACTATCCACTCCTTTCATGCTCCTTAGTAATCATTTCCATCTCTCTCCTTAGCAATTAATATGTTTTGGATTGCAACCAAAACATAACAAAATAAATAAATAAACAAACAAGAAATAAAAGAGTAAGAGGGACAGAGGGTTAACACAAAATTTGGGAAATGGGAGATGAGAGATTGAGGAGCGAGGCGGAGGCGGACTGGCAGAGGCAGAGGCAGAGTGGCAGAGCTGAGAGATTGTGGCGCCAGGCGGAGGAGCTGAGTGAGAGAATAGAGGGACTGAGAGTGAGAGAGAATAGAGGGACTGAGAGTGAGAGAGAATAGAGGCGGAGGAGAATAGGAGATGATAGATTAGGGCTGCTGCTCTGTTTTCTGTTTGTTTTATTAATTTTTTTTTCCCCAAGGGGTCGGCTGACCCCTGTTGACCTTTAGTGCATCCGCCCCTGCTCGTGGATACAAAATGAAAGATCATTTCAAGGGCTATTAGATTTGTTGGGCCAGCCTTGATGGAAATGATACTTCTCTATTATTCTTCAACTAGAAAATGGGAAAAACAGAAATAATATAGATTTAACTGATCCTCTGATTAAATTGATTCTTTGCTATCTTAAACGAAGACTTGCATTCTGTGTTACATTTTTTTTTGTCTCTTTGTAGGTTACTGGCCTTGGGGTTTGTGTACAAGTGGTTAAAAACAAGTTAGCTCCAGCAATGAAAAAGGCTGAACTAGGGATACAGTTTGGGAGAGGCATTTGCTGTGAATCTGAGGTGTTGGAATTGGCTTGTGAATTTGGTATTGTTTTGAGGGAAGGGAATAGTTACTTCATTGAAGGGGAAGTTTTGAACAATAAAGAAGCAGCCGAACGTTATTTGGCTCAAAATGACGGTGTTGCGGATAATATAGTCAAAAGTTTAAGAAGCCAGTTGTTTGAGAGACAAACTTAAGAAGATCCTTTGGTTTGATGATGACCTCCATTCGGATTTTGAAGACGTTTCACCTCTCTCTCTCTTGTATCAAGTGATGAGAGAGAGAGAGAGAGAGATGTGTGCGAGTTGCATATGGGTGACCTGCAGCTCTTATTTGACCTTCCAACTTCTCCGAAATTCGATTAAATTTTGTCTGGTTTTGCACAATATGTTCAGTTTCTGGTTTCTGAATTTTCATGGGGAAACCTGGATTGGAAATGTAAATCATTTTGAAATTTCTGTAGTTCCGATTTAATTCTTTCAAAACTGTCCCAAATCTCGTCCATTCCAAAAACTCATTTTTTCCAATTATTCTGAAACCGGTTGCTCGGAATTCCGATTTTGCCAATGTTTCCAACTTTGCCAAAATTTCCCAGGGATAATGTATACACATTTTTGAAAAGATCGGAGAAGGAATCTTCATTTAAACTATTTTCCGTAAGACAATTTTCCAATCTGAATCCAGCCTAAACACTGGTCTAGTTGCAGAAACAACCGTGATAGAGAATATTTTCTGGTCCTCAATACAGAAGAGCCTTGACTGATATTAGCATATTGAGCATTTTGTGCAGGTGAACTTTTTAGTCTTTTTGGCAATTTATCCCCTTCATCTTAAAGAGTAATATGGCCTTTTTTTCGTGTAAAGCTCAAGGTATGTTCTTGTTAGACCACTCCCAGTTACCTTGCAGGTCACTTATGCTGTGATTTTGATAGGTAATGCTCAGAGTTAGAAATTTAGAATTAGGAATTACTGAAAACACGTTGTTGTGGAATTCTTACTTAAAACTACTTTGTGCCTAAAAAATTGCATGATTCTTACCCTTCTTAACAAGTATTTTTGAAGTGTTGAATTCAGTGTTTGTGGAACTACGAGAGTACTTAAAGCATCTCCAATGGTATAATTGTTTTTGATTATTCGTTATTTTGTTTAATAGATTGTTAAAGTAGTAAACAATGTTGGGTTTTCCTGTAGTTTTCTTTCCTCAGGAATCAAAGTTGTTGAGTCTACTATTTTGATTGGCTACAAATTAACTAGTTTAAAATTTCAATAATCTGATAAAGAGGGATTTATGATTGCAACTCGAAGACTTGGATGCGTTTGTTTCGTTGTTTGAATTCTGAAGACTGGTTATAAACTCTGAAAACTGAAATTAAAAAATCAGTTGTTTTGCTTTTGAATGGCATATATGCGTGGATGCTATTTGTTTGAACATATCCCATTGCCCTTATTCACTTGGGCCTCGTTTGATTCAGGTATTAGGATGGGATTAATAATACTAGTATTAATAGTACTTGACTATCAATCTTGGTATTAATTTAATACCAATATCTTGTTTGATTCCTACAGTGTTAATACTGGGATATTTCATGCTGATGTTAATATCATATTTGGTTCTGTAACTCGTATACGTAATTATATTTTGGATTAAGAAAATAAAAATTTTTAAAAAAAATATATTTTAAAGAAAATAATTTTAAAAAAAATTTAAATAAAAAAATAAATTAAAATAATAATATAGTAGTAGTAGTAGTGACATTTTTGAAAATATTATAGTAGTAATGGCATTTTTGAAAATATATGATTCATTTTTCTTAATCTTGGATAAACAATATTACCTCCCCCTGGTATTAAATTATACCACAAAGAGTGGTATTAAGTTAGTACCTGTGTTAGTAATCCCAGCATATTTGTGCGAATTAAACAAGGTATTATAAAGAAAGTGGTATTAATAATCTCATCCTACTTTTTAATATTTGAATCAAACGAGACCTTATTCTATAAAAATAATTACATTTAAAAGAATAGGGGGAAAATAGGTATTTCGCCCCTTTAAGACTTTCAAGACTTAAAGAGGCAAGACGTTGGACTTAAAAGGCAAAATAAGCTTTTAGTCTGAGTTTTTAAACCAACCAAACAAAATTAAAACTTTTGAAGTCTGAATGAGTAACCCGAACCTTTTCAGACTTAAGAAGCTTAATCAAACAACTCCTTAGAGGCTATGACAATAGTGCATTAGTTAGTGAATAGAGTGAAAAGTGTTCAAAACCCACTGACCAATGAACCGATGATCCATCTACTGACTCACTTTTTTAAATTTCAAATTGAGTCATCTTCAAAAAAATAGGAGTGAAATATTATTTAATTTGAAAAAAGTTCTCTTATCTTAAGTTACAATAGGTTAATATTGAGAAATGTTAATTTAAATTATAGAGAATGTATATTTGATTACTGACTAAAGAATTGCTAAAATTCGACTATACCATTGGAGCGGGATTTTTTATTTTTGAATTCGTTGAGTAGACTCACTCTACCAAGGGGCAACAAAAGCCGGAACTATTCCAGCCAAAGACCTACTTCTTATCCAAGGAACTGAAATTCCAAGTCAGAAACCACTTTGCTTATGTAGAAGCCCGAACTCTTGGATAAATGTCAGATGGAATGATCTTCCCCCAATCAGCCGTATTCTTCTATCTTATGGACCGGTCCTTTTAGTAGGTATCAGGTTGCTTTCAAGCAATTAAAATTTATCCGACCCTCATCTAAGCAATGTCATAGTATTAATCTTACTTTATGATTAGTTAATCTCACTACATCATTTAATAGGCAGTTAACAATCAGGGGTGTCGGGACGAGTAGGACTCATACCGGACATTTGTCCACCTTAATCTTTGAAATATACTTAATTTATTTTTACTAGTGATTTTGGAAATATTAAAACGCAACTGTTCTAGCTCCACAAATATTTGGTATTTTGTTTTTTTCCGTTCCCAAAATAAGAATAATCGATCAAGGAATTCTAATAGAAGGAGTGAGCAAGTTTCAGTATTCCTATTAATGATAAGTAAGCAATCTAATATATATAATATTCCTTAATTTGTCTAGTAGAGAAAATAATACTATTCTTATATTGGATTGAAAAGAAATAATATTCCAAAGAGAAATAATACTATTCTTATATTAATTAAATTGAACATAAACGAATATTATGTTAGATCATTTATATATCATTTCGTTTCTAGTCTCTCATGGTCAACTATAGTTATGCAAATTTCCATGATTAAAATGAAAAAAAGAAAGAAAAGAAGAAGCAAGGTTACACTTATTGGATATTCTTATTATATATTTTTATCGGTATGCATTACGTGGTTTGTATATTTACAAGATAAAACAAGGGTACAACCTATTTAACGCACCCAGTAAGAATATGTGATAAAATTTGTAGATAAGGAAAACATTTTCCTAAAAAATAACTTCTATGTTAAAACTTAAGTTGATAGGTAGTAAGTTAATAATGTACTATTATGGTTTCCACTTTCCAACACTCTTTTTAAGTGCATCTCCTGCTCGTACATGGAAAGACAACTAAGTTGCACCCAACGATTTCTTAATTAATATAATAAATATTCATAATACAATAAATTATTAGTTAGATAACCTTTATTCTCAATCAATTAACAGAAAAAAAAGAGAGTAAAATTTATAATTATTTCCTAACTAGAAGACCAAATAGAGTAGGATTATAATTCAAAAAAATAACAAAAAACCAGTACGATTTTTAATTAGTTACTAACCAAATATCAAATAGAGTAAGATTTTGAGTTGAGTAAATATTCTTAATTAAAAAGCAAAAATAAATAAAAATAAAAGGTCAAATAGAGTAGAATTTTAACTGAAAAGAAAAAAATATACATATAAATATAAAAATAAATAAAATATAATTTATACCTAACCAATAGATAAATGTATATATAAAACACCCGACATCATTCATCCTTTTATAATTAGCATATAGTTGTGTGCGAATTTTAGTAACAAATGAGGAATAACGCCAAGTGGAAGTACTTGAAATAACGCTAACTTTCTGCTCCTGTCATGCGGAAGCACCCCCAACGCTCCAGCATAAAAACTCCAAAGTCACAGATGGGAAAAAAAGAAAAAAAATCAAATTAAATATATCATATATAAAGCAAAACGAAATAAAGTGAAAAATTATTGAAATATTGAACTTCGTCAACACTAATAAAGTATAAGATTCCACGATGAAGACCAAGGAGGGAAATTCGCCATATATATAATTTCTTAGGGCTTGTTTGGTTAATATTTATTTTTTCAAATTTTAAAAACTCAACTTAAAAAAAACTTTACTTTTACACTTCTTAAAATTTATTTCACTTTACTTTCTCTCTCTAAAAAAACTTTTAAAACACCATAACTTTAAATTCAAAAATCAAAATTAGATAAAAAAAATATATATTTGAAACTTACTCGTCGAAATATAAAAAATAAGATCAATTGCGACTATTTTTTGAAATTTTTTTATGAGGTTTTTTAGTTGGTTGAAAAAACCTCAAACAAAAACCAAATTCACTTTTCAACATACTTCTAAATTCTACCAAACACCATATTTTAAAAATTCAACTTAAAAACTCAACTCAAAATATCAACCAAACATCACCTTCAATTTTTTCACTGTTGTACTCTATGGGGGAGTGGTTCCACAGTAAGAAGTTGAAAGACATTCTTCTAGATCAATACAACCACCCGCGGCAGCAACGTCTTCGATCATCTTCTCGAAATTAACTTTCAGGGTGTATCAATTTCCTCTCGAAAGCCGGGATTGGTAGAAAACTGGCTTAGTCGCTTGATAAGATAGATGAACCAAAGATATTCATTTTTCTCCTAAGAAAACTCTAGGCAAGAGGCATTAGAATGTCGTAGCATTAAATTAAAGTCTATAATGTGCACATAAACAAATACAAAACTTGAACTTTTGTTAATGAAAAGGTTAGGAGACCTTGTTTTCTTTTACTTCCGTCTCAAATTAAGAGTCTCGATTAATAAACTGAGAATCTTAATTTAAGAGGTCTTAGAAAAGAAAGTTTGTAGTTATTCATAATTTTTTTAGGATGAGACGCGCGAACTGCATACAAAGGTGATTGTACTTAAAAATATTCTTTTTGCGACAATTGCATATATCGTCGCAAAAAATCATAGCCTATCCCAAAGGGGCCTATGGGGTACAAAGGGAATAGTTAAAAGTTATAGTGGAAATTCAAACGGCCATAGAGGTACGAAAAAGACTTAGAGTGCGTTTGATTGGCCATATTTTTCATAGAAAATATGGTTTTTTCACCAAAGTTGTCACTTTTGTGCTGTTTGATTGCCAAAATTTTTCTTGCAGTTAAACTCCCACTTTTGGCACTATTCATGTACTTTTCTATGTAAACAAGGAAAACATTTTCTTAGGGGGGGTTTGTATTTATTTTTCAGGCAATTGTACATTTTTCGAGACAAAATTTTATCCATTTTCTACATTAAAAATGCTATAACTTAAACTAAAAATTCAAAATTTAATAAAAATTTAATATTTAAAATCTACTAATCAAAATCAATTAAACAAGATCCATCGTGACTATAAAATTATGTAAAAAACAAATACCCATAATTTTTTCTACATTAAAAATGCCATAGTACAACTAATATTTTTCGGGTAGAAAATTAAGGCAATCAAACATATTTAATTGACATTTTTCCTGCAACTCAATTCTAGGTAATTCAATTGCCTAAAACTTATTTTTTTTTCTATGTAAATTCCAAACTTGCAATCAAATGCACCCTTAATTTTTCGGAGGCAGAAAGATTATTATCACGGGACAAAATTCCAATGGGTAGGAGAAAATTGGACACAGCCACCGGCTTAGTACTCGGTTTTCCACAGAAGGCATTGAAAGAAATTATCATTTTTCCACAGAAGGCATTGAAAGAAATTAAATCCATTGTACCAAGTTGACATGCATAATTCCAGTCGGCAGAAGACATTTTTAAACATTGACGTATCGCTCACGTCTCAATGTCTCTATCCAACTGTTGACCCCTTTTAACGGTCTTTTTGCTTCGAGTTCTATTCGGGACATTAAGGGTATCTTTAATTATTGTGTAAATTTTATTTATCAAGATACTTTTAGATAAAATTTGAAGTAGGAAAAATATATATTCTAATAATATATTTTTAAAATTTTGTATAAATTTTGAATGAACCAATAAGATAAATTATGCATATTAGATATCAGTTTATAAAATTTTTAATTAATTTTTCTTGAATTTTGATATACATAATATTATAACAACAATGGATCTTGATTTGTTGGTCTTGATGAGTAGATTTTAGATATATAATTTTTATTAAAAGTTATTATATTTTAAAATTTAAAATAATTGAGAAAAGAAAAAGCTGACGTAGCCATGTAAACTTGGAGTGTATTTTATACAAAAATTAAATTTAAAAGACTGTTGGAGCTCAAAATTTTTACAATATATACTACTATTAGAAATGCTCTAACATTTTATATTAACCAAGTCTCTTGGGATTTCAAAAAATTAACATTTAATATTATATTAAGATAATTTTAGGGTCGATTGTATTTGTTCCCCAGATCTATTTTTGAAATTGTTAAAATAATGATTGATCAGTGACAATCACAAATCGCAAGGGAGAATTAATCAAAGTGTGTGAAAACTGGTCTGAACATTCCGTGGCCGGGTAAGACCAAAAAATTAACATTTTATATTATATTGAACTAAAATATAAAATTCCTAATATATATTGGATTATAAATTATGATATTACACACCATCCACCAATAGGCAAAAACATACACAATATACTCAAATAATAATATATAACTTTGTTTTTTTTTTTTTTTTTTTAATAAAAATGCCCTCAATTCGTTGTTCTTTATCATACCAATTGGAGAAAAGAGGCAAATTAAACTGTAATGATCCAAGTGTTACATATATGGGTAGGCTTTTGTATGTATCCTGGTGTGGCTAAAGTAGATGGTGACAAGTTGAACACTATAAATGTTCATCCCGTATTATCGAAGAGAAGAGAGATTTACCGATGTATTGCATATGGTCGTTAATTCTTCTTAGTAATTTTTTTTTAGGTGACTGGGTGGGGGGAGGCAAAATCGTGTGGCGAGAGTTGTTCCCAAATCAACATTATTTTACTGGGAGACTGCACCAATAAAAAGGGTGGTGATGTTGGCACCCCCAAAAACACTTGGTAACACTCCCACTTTAATTCGGTCATTCGCAACCGAGTAAAGTGTCTATTATTCGGTTGTTGAGGACCGAATATAAGTCTATATACTCGGTTCTTAACAACCGAATAAGGCATTTTCAAGTTTTTTTAAATTTTATACTCGGTTTTTGACAACCGAGTAAGGCATTTTCAAGTTTTTTCAAAGTTTTGCAATTTTGTATTCGGTCCTTCACAACCGAATAACGTATACGTTATTCGGTTGCGAATGACCGAATTAAAGTGGGAGTGTTTTCAAGAGATTTTGGGGGTGCCAACATCACCACCCAATAAAAATTACTACACTAGTTTTCTCAAATATTAATTCAAGTTTCCTTATTACTAATTATTACGGAAAGGATCTTTTAGTCTTTTATTTTGTACACATTACTGCAAATCTAAGCAATTGTAATAAAAAATTTAAAAATTACTTCACCTTTTTGAAGAATTTGGGATCACGCAACTAATTATACTTGAAATTATTTTTTCATAAAACGCGTCAAAGTAAATCTAGCTAACACACCCGAAGTTCCACGTACATTTCACCGCTCAGGTGTAATTATATTGTTATCTTAATTCATTGGTAAATTATTGATATAAATGATTAGATTGATGAGTTAACGTGGTGCAAAGAAAATTGGAACGTGGACTTAGTCAATGCCATATATATATTTTTTTCCACGTACTCCTTTAATTAATTTTGTGCCCTCAAGTCCAAGTCTCCCTATAAAAGGGGAAGCTAGATAGTTCTTACATATATATATTATCAAATCATTAGTAAAAGCATTAATTATATATCTGAACCATGGTCATGGTCGAATCGTCATGTTACTCTAGCAAGTGGCAATATTCTAAGATTGCTACAATATTACTCCTTTCTCTACTAATGGCTTGCTTCGACTCGACAGGTTTCTTTAGCACACTTTAATTTCTTTCTTTTTAAATATATAAGTGATCTTTGCCTTAATTTATCGAAATTAATCTTTACTTTTTTAAGGCAGGTAACGTAATTTAATTTAAAGCATGATTATATCGTGAGAGTTCTGGATTTTTAATTAATTTAAGTTTTAGCATGTATAGTTAAAATAATTATCTAATCTAACAACTATATTGATAAAATATGAAATTGAGAAAAATAAAAGGTGTAAAACTTGATTATTATATGCAAATTGAACCTTTCCAAGCGTATAATGTGCATATATATTTTAATAGATAATCTCATTCAAACATTTATTAAGCGGATTAAGTTTTAGTGACAAAATTTTGCCATGAAATATAATCCTTCGTGTTAAGTTTATTGTTGCTTTTAAAGCTACACATAAAATTTCATCTAAAAATTCCATGGGTAGCGTGCCAAATGGACCAATCCGTACTGTTCATCCGTGAACAGTAATCCGCACCTGAAATTTCCCATATATATATATATATATATTTCCTCAACAAACTTTATCAGTCAAATTAATTTGACCATTTCAGGTGCACAAACTGGAGTTTGTTATGGAGATATGGGCGCATTACCATCTCCCCAAGAAGTTATAGCTCTCTACAATCAAAACAATATAAGAAGAATGCGACTCTACTATGCGAAAAGAGACGCCCTTGAAGCCCTCAGAGGCAAGAACATCGAGCTCATTCTAGGCCCCGCAAACGATCGCCTTCAAGAATTCGCGTCTAACCAAGCCAGTGCTGATTCTTGGGTCCAAACAAACGTAAAAAACTACGCCAATGTCAAGTTCAGATACATTGCGGTTGGAAATGAACTGATCAAAACCACGGATCCGAATGCACGGTTTGTCTTCCCTGCCATGCAAAATATAAACCGAGCCATCTCTAATGCCGGACTCGGCAACCAAATAAAAGTCTCCACGGCAATTGACACCACTGTTCTCGGCAATTCCTACCCTCCATCGGCCGGCTTCTTCCGGCCTGAGATCAGGCAGATTCTTGATCCCATCATTGGTTTCTTGGTCAGTAACCGTGCCCCTTTGCTTGTTAATTTGTACCCTTACTTTGCTTACCAAGCCTCGCCTAAGATTGGGCTAGATTACGCTCTTTTTAGAGCTCCTTCAGTTGTGTTTAACGACGGCTCAAACAAGTACCAGAATCTTTTTGACGCGATGCTTGATTCTGTTTACTCGGCACTCGAGAAAGCAGGTGGAGGTTCTTTGGAGATTGTTGTGTCAGAGACTGGGTGGCCTTCGGCCGGAGGGACATCCACGAGCATTGAGAATGCGAGGATTTATAACACGAATTTGATTCAACACGTCAAAGGAGGGACCCCCAAGAGGCCTGGAAAACCTATTGAGACATACATATTTGCTATGTTCGATGAGTTGCAAAAGACCCCGGAACTTGAGAAGCACTGGGGGATGTTTTTACCAAATAAACAACAAAAATACCCTATTAGTTTTAACTGATTGGGATGGGTAATTAAGGTTTATGCATGACTATCATAAATAAGAATCTCTTGTAATTCAGATGCAGGCAGGAAATGTACCAACTTGGAATTTAATAACCTATACATATATATATATGAAATTCTACATTATATGTGCGCTAGTGTCTTTGCACATTCATTTTTCTTATTTTTCTTTTTTGATACAGGCAATAAACGAATGGATATAATGAAGTATGTAACATTATACAGCTTTACCATCACACCCATCTACCTTATCTAGCAAAATCACAAACTCATTTCCTAAAATAACAATAAAAGTTACCCTATTTGGATTTTAATATGGAATTAATTACTGAGATCAACTAAACAGACAAATCTTGAACTGATTTGTATATAAGTGATACAAACTCCCTTTCCAAGAGGATACGTCTTTGGTTCAATTTTTATATGGAAAAAAAAAGGGAAAGTAAAAGGATAGTGTATTTTTACAAGTCATATATATGTATGACCAATCAAAGAGGCACAATTCGCCCCCTTATTTTTCTTTTCTTAAATTACCAGGGAAGAAATGATTATTTAGCTTTGCATTGAGATTTTATATACCAAAATATCTATTTAACGGGAAAATACCTCAAGAGCTCAAGACGACTTTAATGTGAGTACATGGCCATATCATTTTCAAGAAAGAATACAAAAAAACTCATTAGATCTCATTTTCGAGAACTCAACTAAACCAGCTGGGCCGAAAATGTCTTGGGTCGGCTCAAATTTTATTTCAAGTTCTGTTAAAATTGCTGCAATTCATGGTTGACCCGAGTTCAGGATGTAGTACTTGTTGGAAAAATATGTCATTTTAGCCATTTTTAGAGCAAATTTATTTAAAATCGGATAGTCGATTTTAAAAGATTATTACGCATTCATATTCTCCTCCACGAGTACATCGAAATGGTATATTTATTTGCTAAAAATGAATATTGGGTGCATGAGAAATTGTCACCCAAAGTAAGTTACTTGAAAAGAAAAATGGAGAGTGTAAGAATGATAATTCTTATATCCCACATTGGAAGTTTGTGGGAAATTTTGTGGGTTTATAAGGCATTACACCTTATAAGTTAGTAAAGTTTCTTAACACTCAAGGTCCCTACCTCGCGCACACAGGCGAAGGCCCCACCATGTAGAGACCCAGTGTACATCGCAATGTGGAAAAAATATAATACAGAAAATAAGCATTGTACCAAATATTAAAATGATATCTATATTTAACAAGAGAGATGATACATAAACTCGTAATATAAATAAATGTCAACGAAGAAAAAATTGGGAAAAATAAACAAAATATCATCAAGGCAAAAACCTGGGATTCATTATGAACATTTATTCTCCTCAATTATGGATCCAATATATAAATTATGAACATTTATTCTCCTCAATTATGGATCCAATATATAAATTTTCATATATCTTATAAATTGTTAACCGTTTGAAAAAGGAAAATAAAATTTTGTCCCGTCCTACAGATTAAGAGAAGCTCTAATAGGGATTAGTCCATAATTTAACTCTACATATTATGTGGACATAATTTATTATAGACAAGGCACAACACTGAGCTAGCACTCCTATGGTTATGTGGTATTTTTACATAAATAAAGATCCATATTGTCTTAAAGAATAAGATGAAGAAGTATTGGTCGTAAAGTATCGTACTTGAGTGCAATTTGTACGTATCACAATGCACTAGATCAGACTTTTCTTTATAATGTTAACTTGATTAATATATATAATTTAGCACCAATTAAATGACATTAGATATGTATGAAACATATTATTAAATATCTATGAGAAACCACTGATTTCAATTTATTCGTTTAACTCTTATGGTTTCAAGTTGATAGGTTATGCAAATCCTGAATATCTTTCTAATTATCATAAGGTATGATCTCAAGTAGATTAAGTAATTGTTAATCGTAATACTGTTATCTCTTAGCGATATAATATACAAATTTTAGTAGCCATTTATGCTAACCACTCTAAAATTTTAGCTAATTATGAAGCTAAACGAGAATGTGTGTGATTGAGATATTTAATTTAACATATTTGTAGTTCTTATTTGTTGTCTTTTATTATAGATTTTTTGAGTGCTAACTTGAAAACAATGTAGCGTGTATAACTCGGATTCAAGAATGTTTCATCAAATGTGATAGAACTAGACATGTTTCACCTAAGTTTTCTTCACTCACGAGTTTTACAAGAACATAAAGATTAAAGTTATCAAATCCGTTCCAGTGACAACTTAGCTGAGTTGATTACGAAGTGATTGACGAAATTGATATTATAGAAATTAGTTTAGGAGATTAGCGTATATTTACTTCATTATCAAATATATATAAATGTTGTTATTATATAAGTAAATAATCAGGGTGAGCATGCTGAAGTATGCTACCTAAGTTTTGCGTAATTTACTATTTTTTCTTTAACTAGGTTTTGTCCCACTAGATTTTCCTAGTAAAGGTTTTAACGATATGGTATATTGCGCATTTGTTGCTAGTTCAATGTTCCATAAAATGTTGTACTATTTTCCTTCACTTTGGTTCCTTTTCACTGAGTTTTTCCTTAACAAGGTTTTAATAGGGCAATTGTTGTTGAATTTTGGCATAATAGACATCAAAGGCTGGTGAAGTATTGTAAAATATTAATATGTGGATGTCTATATGTAATGTGATATAGTTTATCCCATATCAATCTTGCGGTATGAATGATGGGATTATCTCATATTATATATAATATAACTTGTCTTATATTTGTTTCATATAGAAGTAAGGATGTTAGCTCTTAATATAAATGTAACTTACACATACTCATATTCTATATCAGTTGAATAAGATCTCATTTATTCTCTCATCTTTCTCTCTTTCTCTTTTTATTATTTTAACATAAACAATAATTGTTTGTCAAATTAATAATATCACTGTTTCATGGCAAATTAATAAGTATGTTATCCTCGAAGAACTGTTTAAGAGTTTCCACAACAGTGAAACTTAGTGTATGATAAGTATGTATATTTACCCGACTTATTTAAGTGTAGAAATAATAGTTTAAGATGAAAATGATAAAATTGTGGTTGTAATTCCAGCCACACTTAACATTATGGTTGGAGGTAGTGGATACTCAGACCTCCCACATGCACGCCACACATTGTAGCTAGAGCTTCTCCAAGCCACACTATGTGGCTGGGACTTCAAAAACACCATATATATATTGTAGTGTGTCCTCTCAAATGCCACAATGTATAGTTTATGGTAAGAAATTTAGTTACACTTAATTTTATCTTTCACATATACTATGAAATTGTGTTTTACTTTAAATATTTGGTATCTTCTTTCCTTTCCTTCCCAAAATAAGAATAATGAAAGAATTGTTGGAATAATAGAGAGAGAAAGAAAGAATCTTATTATTCAACTGATGTCCAATATGTGTAGGGGTTAGCTCTATTTATATTAAGAGCTAACCTCCTTACTTCTCTACATAATCAATGTGGGACAAATCCAATATATATACTATTAGGTAATCCCTCATTCATACCACAATTCCAATGTGGGATAAATTGTATCTTACAATATTAGTTATGGACATCCACATATCAATATTTTTATAACACTCCCCCTTGGATGTCCATTATGTCACAATTCAATGACAGCTGCCTCATTAAAACCTTCCTAAGGAAAAACCCAGTGGGAAAAAACCAAAGTGAAGGAAAAAGAGTACAACATTCTTCTGGATCATTGAATCGGTATCAAATGCACAATATGCTGCCTCATTAAAACCTTGACTAGGAAAACCCAATGGGACAAAACCTAGTTAAAGGAAAAAGAGTACAGCGTGCAAATATTAGGTAGCATACTTCAGGATGCTCCCCCTGATTATTTACTCCCCCTAATGACAACATTTATATATTTTTGTTATAAAGTCGACGCATGCCAATATCATAAACTAACTTCTGGAAAATCGGCTTCGGTAATGACTTTGTGAACAGATCAGCTAAGTTGTCACTTGAACGGATTTGTTTGACTTCAATCTCTTTATTCTTCTGAAGCTCGTGAGTGAAGAAGAACTTAGGTGAAATATGTTTAGTCCTGTCACCTTTGATGAAACCTTCTTGAATTTGTGCTATACACGCTGCATTGTCTTCATAGATAATACTTGGAACATCTGTAATAGAAGACAACTGACAAGAACTGCGAATATGATGGATTAAAGATCTCAACCACACACATTCTCTACTAGCTTCATGAAGAGCTAAAATTTCAGAATGATTAGAAGAAGTGGCTACTAAAGTTTGTTTAGTAGATCGCCAAGAGATAGCGGTATTACCACTAAGAAATACATAACCTGTTTGAGATCGTGCCTTATGAGGATCAGAAAGATATCCTGAATCTGCATATCCTATTAACTCAGAACCATTAGAATTATGTGAATAAAATAAGCCTAAATCAGTGGTTCATCGTAAATATCTGAGGATATGTTTGACACCAGTCCAATGTCGTTTAGTTGGTGCTGAGCTATATCTAGCAAGCAAATTAACTGAGAATGAAATATCCGGCCTAGTACATTGTGCTAAATATAATAGGGCACCAATCGCACTTAAATATGGTACTTCAGGACCCAATACTTCTTCATCATCTTCCTTAGGACGGTATGGATCTTTTTTTACATCTAAAGATCGGACAACCATGGGAGTGCTTAGTGGATGTGCTTTGTTCATACCAAAACTTTTTAATACATTCTCAGTATAGTTAGATTGATGGACTAATATCCCACTAGTGCTTCTCTCGATCTGCAGGCCGAGACAGAATTTTGTTTTCCCAAGGTTCTTCATTTCAAATTCATTTTTCAAATAATTAGCAGTTTTTTCGAGCTCTTCTGGAGTCCCGATTAGATTAATATCATCTACATAAACTGCTACTATAGAAAATCCTTTTAAGAATTTCTTTATAAAGACACATGGGCAAATGGGATTGTTTTCATATCCTTCCTTAGACAAATATTGACTAAGACGATTGTACCACATTCTTCCGGATTGCTTAAGTCCGTATAGTGAACGTCTTAATTGTATCGAGTACGTACTCCTTGATTTTGCTTCAGGCAAAGTAAATCCTTCTGGGATTTTCATATATATGTTTGTGTCTAAGTCCCCGTATAAATAAGCAGTTACAACATCCATGAGTCTCATATCTAAGCTTTCAGTTACTGCTAAACTTATCAGATATCTGAAAGTTATTGCATCCATAACAGGGGAATATGTTTGATCATAATCAATCCCAGGTTTCTGCAAGAAACCTTGTGCCACAAGTCGTGCCTTGTATCGTGTGATTTCATTCTTTTCATTCTTTTTCTTTACAAACACCCATTTATAACCTACAGGGTTAACACCTTTTGGGGTTTGTACTATAGGTCCAAATACACCACGTTTATTTAGAGACTCTAATTCTGCCTTGATGGCAATTTCCCATTTTGGCCAATCTTCTCTTTGTCGACATTCACTTAATGTACGTGGTTCTGTATCATTTTCATCATTGCCCTTTGATACTTCAGTAGCTACTGTAAATGCAAATACGTCATCGATGACCTTTTTGTTTCTATTCCACATCTCTCTCGAATAAGTGTAAAGTATAGAGATCTCTTCATTATTTGGTACCAATGCCTCTTCAGGGGCTTTTTCTAAAACAATGACCTCTTCTGGGGCCTTAGAGAGAGTGGATTTTCCCATGACCTCTTCTTGAGTGAAATGGGGAACCTCTTCAGGAGTGTTCTTAGGGCATGATTGCTCAGTCTTCCTCTTTCGGGGAGCTGAGTCTTTGGAACCTATAGGTCTGCCACGCTTCTGGCGTGGCGCAGATTCATTAGCTGCTATATTTTTATTTTGTCCTTTAAGGACATTGATTCTGGCAGGTGCATTCATAGCTGGCACATGTGATTTTATTACATTTGTTGCATCATTAAATCCATCAGGTAATTTATTTGCAATTTCTTGCAAATGTACTATTCTCCGTACTTCTTTCTCACATTCTGATGTTCGTGGGTCCAGATGAGACAATGTGAGATTATTCCACGATATTTCTCGTTGTTCTTCTGGAACGGATAGTTTTTCAGGAACCTTCTTATCTCCCCCTAACGGCGGGAATATTGTCTCATCATATTGACAATCTGCAAAACGTGCAGTAAACACATCTCCTGTCATTGGTTCTAAATACCGAATAATGGAAGGTGAATCAAAACCTACATAGATCCCTAGTCGTCGTTGAGGGCCCATCTTAGTACGCTGGGGAGGCGGAATAGGAACATAAACTGCACAACCAAATTTACGCAAATGTGATAGATTTGGTTGAAAACCGGTTACTAGTTGTGTAGGAGAAAATGTGTGATAAGCTGTAGGTCTAAGTCTGATCAGTTTTAATGCATGCAATATAGCATGTCCCCAGGCACTAACAGGTAACCTAGATTGCATGAGTAAAGGCCTTGCAATAAGTTGAAGACGCTTAATCAAGGATTCGGCTAAACCATTTTTGGGTGTGAACATGGGGGACGGGGTGTTCAACTTTTATCCCTATGGATAAACAATAATCATCAAAAACTTGAGAAGTAAACTCAGCTGCATTATCAAGTCTAATAGACTTAATAGGTTGATCTGGGAATTGCGACCTAAGTTTAATGATATGTGCCAATAGGCGTGCAAAAGCAATGTTTCTAGTAGAAAGTAAGCTTATATCTGACCAGCGGGTGGAAGCATCAATTAAAATCATAAAATACCTAAAAGGTCCACTTGGGGGATCTATAGGGCCACAAATATCACCGTGTATTCTTTGGAGAAAAGATGGTGCTTCAGAAGAAATTTTAAGGTACGAAGGTTTTGTGATGAGTTTACCTTGTGAACAAGGGGTACAGAAATAGCCACTTGGTATGGTCAGCTGATGGTTTGCCAATGAGTGCCCATAAGAGTTCTCTATTATCTTTCTCAACATGGTTGTTCCTGGGTGTCCTAATCTATCATGCCACAATCTTAAGGCCTTGGGATCACTAATTTTCGGTATTTTAGACTTGAGCTTTTGGCTCATAACTGAGTGTGACTCAACATTAGATAATGTTGTGCAATAGAGACCCGAGGAGAAAGCACTTAGTTTTTCTAGTGGGAGCGTTCTGGCTCGCGACACTAGTAGTGATGCATAAGAATTCCTTGTTATCTTTATTTTTCGTTTCAATATGATACCCATTCATTCTAATATCTTTAAAACTAAGCAAGTTTCTTCTGGAACTGCTTGAGAATAATGCATCTTTTATAAAAATGTGGGTACCATTTGGTAACATCACATGGGCTCTTCCGGAGCCTTCAATTATTTGCGCAGGTCCAGCTATGGTGGATACTTTGCGTGTATTAAATACTAATTCAGAGAAAAATTTTTGATTTTTGAATATAGTATGTGTTGTGCCACTGTCTACTAGACAAAAATTATCCTTGGTATCATGCATTCCATAATCCATACCTTTAAAAGAAATATTATAAACTATTTAATAACCCAAACATATTATAAAAGCAATTAATTTATCGTTATAATGAATATAAAAACAAACTAAGGTTTCTAACCAAAAGTTACAAATATCAAAATAATAATTCCTAAAACATAATTAAATAATAGAATATCTAAGACTGTCTAAATGCATAAAATAAGGAGTGATAATTTAGGTCTTCTGGACCTAGCTAGGTGGTGCTCCCAACATCTCGTCAAACTTTTCCTTAGTAACAGGATTGCCATCAGCATCTTCAAAAAAATCATTGCATTTTAGTTGAATGATATCAGTGGCTGATATGCTTGCATCGTTCTCTTCCCCATCCAACCAGTTTGTCTCCATAGCATTAATAGAGGCCTTGTATTGATCCACAACATGTTTTGGTGCACGGCAAGCACGTGACCAATGCCCACTTTTTCCACATCTATGGCAATTATTATTTGGTGGATTCTGGTTCTGATCTTGATTCTGATTCTTATTCTGGTTCTCATTCTTCTTACCAGACCACTTCTGGTGGTTTTTGAATTTTGTATTGTTGTGCGGGCCTTTATAACCACCTCTGCTGGGGTAGTTATTGCGTCCCCTCTTCCGGAGGAGTTCTTGTATCCACCTCTTCTGGGGGGATTATTACGCCCGTTTCCACGGCTTCTATTATGACCAAAATTGGCATTTGCTTCAGGAATTGCCTCAGAACCAGTTGGTCTAGAATTATGATTCTTGATTAGAACTTTGTTGTTTTGTTCTGCAACTAAGAGACAACTTACAAGTTCAGCGTACGTGGAGAAACGACGCTCTCGGTATTGCTGCTGCAGGAGCACATTTTGGGCATGAAAAGTGGAGAGAGTCTTTTCATCATTTTGCTCTTCAGTAACTTTTTCACCGCATAATCTCAGGCGAGCAATAATGTTGAAAAGTGAAGAGTTATATTCAGCCACTGTTTTAAAATCTTGGAATCGTAGATTTATCCATTCATTGCGAGCACTAGGCAAGATGACCAACTTCTGGTGGTCATATCTATCCTTCAGGGATTGCCAGAGACCCAACGGGTCTTCCTCAGTCATGTACTCATTTTTTAAATCATCATGAATGTGGTGACGTAAGAAGATAAGAGCTGAAGCTTTGTCCTGTGAAGATAATTTATTTCCTTCCACAATAGCATCACCAAGATTTTTGGCAGTTAAATGAAGTTTAGCATCAAATTGCCAGTTTAAGTAGTTGTTACCATTAAGCTCAAGGGTCTTAAATTCGAGTTTAGTGATATTCGACATTATGACTGCAAAAGAGAATTATTGTAAATTAATTACTTAATAAAGGATCAATAAAGTCAAATATTTTTTGGCCAATTATTATTTCATGGATAAGAACTTCAAGTTCTTAAATTTATGAGACTTCGGGCTCATAAAAAAAAATTAATTATAGAATTTCAGGTTCTATCAAGACTTCAGGCTTATAAATATGGCCTTATTTTGATCCATTACCTTTACATTCGTTTAATTATTAAGTTTAAAAGAAGAAGGGTAGAATAAACAATAGCGCACACATATTTTCATGCAATTTAAATAAAACTTATTAAAACTTCAAGTTCCAAATAAATATTAGAGAGCTTCAGGTCCCTAATATAATTCATGGATTATCGGGTCCTGAATTATGATTATGGAACTTCAGGTTCCAAATAAATATTAGAGAACTTCAGGTCCCTAATATAATTCATGGATCTTCGGGTCCTGAATTATGATTATGGAACTTCAGGTTCCAAATAAATATTAGAGAACTCCAGGTCTAAATAATTTATGAAATAAAATATGTAAATCTATAATAAAAGACCAAATAAAATATTTAACAGTAATATAAATTATCAAAGTATTATAAAAGAAAAAGACAAGCATAAATCTAACCTTTATGGAGAGAAAATCCCGTGCCTTCTTTCGAACAGCCCCTTCTATCGAACAGTCTCCAAGAAGAAAAAATTTAGACTATGGTGGCCTGCTTTCGCAATGGCCGGCCTTCAAAAAGAAGGAAACAAATTTCTTCAAGAAGAAGGAAAAAAAATTTAGACTATGGTGGCCTGCTTTCGCAATGGCCTCCAATTGACTGTAGAGCAGTCGTGCTGATAACGTGTTGGAATAATAGAGAGAGAAAGAAAGAATCTTATTATTCAACTGATGTCCAATATGTGTAGGGGTTAGCTCTATTTATATTAAGAGCTAACCTCCTTACTTCTCTACATAATCAATGTGGGACAAATCCAATATATATACTATTAGGTAATCCCCCTCATTCATACCACAATTCCAGTGTGGGATAAATTGTATCTTACAATATTAATTATGGACATCCACATATCAATATTTTTATAACAAGAATAAAATATATCGGGTAAGCAAGCAAAAGTTCAATATTCTTACTAAATATATGTAAGCAATACATCTAATATAATATTTCTTTCTTTAGAAGAGAATATATGTAGTACTATACTTTTATTTGATTGAAAGGAAAGGAATATTATATTAGAGTATTTATATATCATTTAATAGGACATTGAACGTTGCTCACTAGATATATTGATTAAAAAAAGGATTTAGAAAGAAATTCCATTTCAATCGTCTTTATTAAAAGAGGAACTCATTTTCTCATTGTTGTTTTACTTGTGTATACTTTCTATCTCTTTGTATTTAAATTTTGTGTTCTATAGTCCTATATATTCCTTTGTGATTTTTTTTATTATTCTATATAAATTAAATTCATCTTTATCACAATATATTCTAAATAATTAGTAATTTTTAGATTGAGATGTTACTATTTTATATTAGATGATCTATTATCCTAGAAAAATTACACCAAGTATTTAGTATGTTATTTATCTATTTGAATAATGTGGTTTACTTAATTGGAGGCAAGTTGATGACATTAGCAAGTCTTGAGCAATTTTTACTTTAACTAAAAATGGGGTAAAAGATTTTATGTAACAATGTTTTTTGCAAAACATTCACGGAATAATATTTTTTTAAGTAAGGGCATGCTTTTTAATATTTTCTAAAATAAGGGCTTATTTATCAATTGCGTTTTAAAATAAAAGTTTTGACCAAAATTGTGTTTTGTGCAAACTTAACTAACTTTGCAATCCAAATTTTTTTTAATGCAAATTTGTTTTGCATGATATGTTTATATTTTTTAACTAGTATATTTTTATGTGCCACTCAGGTAAACTCCAAAGTAACGTCAAATAAACCTTAATACATTGCAATGTATTAAAAAATAAGAAGTGTAAACTTAATTTTGCATAACCCAAAAAAATTCTCAAGTGTCTTATTAATACGGGGGTTTAAAATGGCTACTTGTTAAAATAACTCTGAAGTGCAATATGTTAAAAAACATGCACTGCAAAGTTAATTTTGTATAATACCATTTAATATTACAATTTGCAAAAAACCTGAAAATTAACAAATACAAATGTAGTCGAAATAAAAAAAATAAAAATGCAGAATTAATTAGTAACTATATATATATGGTTTGTACTAGTTGTAGCTTAATTAGTTATAATCCAAAAGGCAAATAACTCAAGAATGTTTATCATTTTCAACTGATCGAGTAATGCTAGTATGTATTGCAGGGTTAAATGCCGGAGGTGTTCGATCTCCAAGGCAGAGGCAATATGTAGTATCCATCTACAGTTATGGAAAAGATGCCTAGTGTCACACTAGGAGATCATAGTACGTGTAGTGAAGTATCCCGGATGAAGCAAGGACCAACGAGAGGTTGATAATTCGTGAATGGAAAAATGCCTTGAGGCAATGACCTGGCACAAGTGTCGATAGTCAAAGGATAAGGCTAGGGTGTAAATGAATATTCAAAAATTTGAATCCGTTTCGAATTTGAATCCGTATTTTGTGGATATTTATCTGAATGGATATAGGGGTGTAAGTGAATATTTGAAAATTCTAATCCGTATTTTGTGAATATTTATCTGAATGGATATTCGAAAAAGAGGAATTGGATAGAGTTTATAAATACCCAGAAAATGGATGGAGATATAGATAGTGATAGTATTCGATCTGAATAATCCGTATCCGAGGTCAATTATTCATATTTGCGGATATCTGATTTACTGAATATCTGTATTCGCTATAATTTAGTATATATATCTCTCTCATCATTTAAAAAAAATTGGACATGATTTATTCTGATGTGCACATGTTGGCCCAATTTATCAAAAATTAAATAAAATTAAACTAAACCAAAAAAGAAAAAAGCTGAAAAACTATTTACAACATATGATTTGCTAGCATTAAATGTACGAGACTATATCAAATTTAAAATTGTAGAGATTTTCAACTTTGATTTTTCATTTTGATTTGTGTGGTCAAATTATAATTTTAACGTAAATTTTATTGGGTTATACAAGAAGAAAAAAATCATTATTTGAATTAAAAGTTTGATATAAAATGTTAATCATTATTTTAATACGTTTTGCAATGTTTCGTTGTACTTCTCGAGTTACAACTTATATAATGTGTCATGTTAATTGAAAAATTATATCATGTTAATTGAAAAATTATATAATCAAATATATTTTTAAGATTGAGCTAATTTTTAGGTTAGCAAAAAAATAAAAAATATGTATAAAATTATATAGAAAAATGGATAGGGATATTATCCGAATCCGAGATATCCGATAAGATAAGGATAAGAATAGTTTAATATACTATCCGAAGGGATACGGATAAGGATTTGAATAATAAATTTAACAAGGGATACGAATAATGGATACTATACTACCCGATCCGTTTACACCCCTAGATCATACGGCCAGGATTCATGGATGATAGTAACTAGAAAGATTTTGAACCGGTGGTTGTTTCTTTTGGTCCTTACCACCATGGGAAAAACAATCTTCATTTAGCAGAGGAGTTCAAGCTTACTTCCCTCCGAATATACGGTTCATACTGTGATGGAAAGAGCATTGAAGACTTGAGGAAGATGGTACGCACGTACTGATCGATGTTAAAATTAACGTAATAAATAATCCCATGGGACATGTACTTCAGGGTCTATTTAGAACAATTAAAAGATCAAGGGAGACATTGAAATTGACCCCAAACTTCAAGGTTTGATATATAATTTTATATGACTAGTACTTGTCATATCCGATCGAGTTTAATCCTTATCAGATTAATTCCTTTCATATCTTTTTGTATGTAATTAATATCCGACTAATTCCGACTCTTATCCTATCCAATTTTTATGCTATTGTATCCTACCTCATAAACGCACCCTAAGAGTTTTAGCAACAGTGAAACTTAGTGTGTGATAAGTAAATATTTTTCCATAGAAATATTAATGGTCTAGGAGGAAAAGGATTGTGGCTGGAGCTTCTCCACGCCATAAGGTGTAGTCGGAGGCTTCAAAAACACCATATATATTGTGGTGTGTCTTCTCAAATGCCACAATGTGTGGTGTATAGTAAGAAATTTAATTGAATTTAATTTTATTTTTCTTATATACTACGGAAACGTGTTTTATTCCATCTAATTCAACCATTGTGAGCTATCGCAAGATAAATTTATCTTATCTATATTACAAAACTTAACCACTGTGGATGTTCTAAAAATTTGATATCTTCTTTCCTTTTCTTCCCAAAATAAGAATAATGAAAGAATAAAATATATCGGGTGAGCAAGCAAGGGTTCAATATTCCTATTAAATGATACGTAAGCAATACATCTAATATAATATTCCTTGCTTCTACATCTAGTATAATACTCCTTTCTTTAGAAGAGAAAATAATACTATTCTTATATATATTAGATTGAAAGGAAAAGAATATTATATTAAAGTATTTATATATTATTTAATAGGACATTGAACCTTGCTCATTAGATATATTGATTAAAACAAGGATTTAGAAAGGAACTGATCGAGAAAGCCTTCCATTTCCTTCATCTCTATTAAAAGAGGTACTCATTTTCTCATTGTTTCTTTACTTGTGTATACTTTCTATGTCTTTGTATTTAAATTTTGTGTTCTATAGTCCTATAAATTCTTTTCGGATTTTTTTATTATTATATGTGAAATTTATCTTTATTTCAATAAATTCTAAATAATAAGTAATTTTTAGATTGACATGTTACTTTTTTAATTTATATTGGAGAATATGTCATCCTAGAAAAATTACACCCAGTATCTGGTATATTGTTTGTCTATTTGAATAATGTGGTTTACTTGGAGACGAGTTGTTGAGCATGTCTTGAGCAATTTTTACTTTAACTAAAAATGGGGTAAAAGGTTTTGTGTTACAATATTTTTTGCAAAAAATTGAGGGAATTTTTTTTTTTTGAAATAAGGGTATGTTTTTTAATATTTTTCTAAAATAAAGGCTTGTTTATTAGTTGTGTTTTAAAATAATGGTTTTGACTAAAATTGTCTTTTGTGCAAACTTAATTTTACAATCCAAAAAAAAATAAAAATAAAAAAATAAAGGTTACCCTGTTTCTATGTAATATGGCGAGTAAATCAGATATATAGAATGTTTCTATCATTACTTTTACGTGTAGCAATAATAATCATACATTTTTTTATATCCTGCATGAAAGCCATAAAATGGAGCCCACAACTTGTCCGATGAAGAATAGTTTCGAATCCAATTGGCCACAAATCGATCATGTGCAACAGTATGAGTAGATCGAAAATGTTGAAAAGTTACACATTAGGGGTGGAGAATTAATTATTTGCGGTTGCAGTTGTGGAATTGAAACTCGAACCCGGGTCGTTCAAGTTGAGAATCCTTTACTAATTGGCGATCTACTCACGCAAATCACTTTCAAGCTTAAAAAATGTACAAGACAATTTTTTTAGTTTGAAAAATTACTTCAACTAGGATAACCAGCAATAACCTAATTAATTAACCTTTCACTGTATTGCCAAAACTTCATGTTGTTGGTTTGCATGAATTGAAGATGGGGCAAATAATTCATATGATTTTCACATTGTGGGTTTGTTTTGATTAAAAGTAAATAAAAAAGTAGATTAAAAAAAACCCGGAAATTAACAAATATAAATGTACTCGAAATTAAAAATAAATAAATAATATAAATAAATTAATAATGCAGAATTAGTAACTATATATATATGGTTTGTACTAGTTGTGGCTTAATTAATTATAATCCAAAAGGCAAATAACGAAAGAATGTAATGTTTTCCATTATGAACTGATCGAGTAATGTTAGTATTATATTGCAGGGTTAAAGGCCAGAGGTGTTTGATCTCCAAGGCAGAGGCAATATATAGTATCTACAGTACGTTATGGAAAAGATGCCAGAGACACTGCAGGGATATCATAGTGTAATAAGAATCCCCGATGAAGTGAACGACGACTTGATTATCAATGAATGGGAAAGCATCTTTTCGCAACGGCCTAGCACAAGCGTCGGTAGTACTCAAAGGATACGGCGAATAGAGAAAGTTCCACAAATATTGCGAGGATACATGGATGATAGTAACCAGAAAGATTTTGACCCGGTGGTTGTTTCTTTTGGTCCTTAATTACCACCATGGGAAAAACAATCTTCATTTAGGAGAGGAGTTCAAGCGTACTTCCCTCCGAATATACGCTTCATACTGTCATGGAAAGAGCATTGAAGACTTGAGGATGAAGGTACGCACACGCACGTACTGATTGATGTTTAAATTAACGTAATAAATAAATAATCCCATGGGACATGCAGGCAAACTGATCCAATTGAAGTAAAACGGTAAAACAAATTAACTAATCTGCAGCAAAGCGAAAAAACGTAATTAAAAACTTGTAAAAGAAGTAATTAAAACTATAAAACAAAGGGTAGTGCTAGCATCACGTACAGTCGTAAAAACTTGCAAACTTACCGACACTGTTTAAATGCAGCAACAAGGAGTGGCAGGGATAAATCTCCACCACATATTTTACAAGACAAGTAAAATATAATATAGTAGTACAAAATGCAATGAATCTGATCACAGACCTTTTTGAGAGTAAGCCTAGGTTATTTTGGGGTGTTGCGTAACATAAGTGACTTTGAGACTTAGTGGACTTGATATAAATTGTTGGCTTTTAGTAGGCTAGTCCTTGATATAATACATGTCTCCGGTGTAACGAATATGGACTTTTATTTATTCAAGCCAGGCCACAGGCCACGTTGCTGCATTTATGTTTCAGATTCTAATCCAGGTTATAATTATATACCCTGGCCAATATACACACACACACACACATATATATCCATTTATTATTATATAAGGCTTTTAGTATATTAAAAAATAAAAATCATAACTAATCTAATCCCTCCATTTCGGCTTTTTCTTAATTTTGGTATTTCTCAAATGGGTAGCCATATTTTCAAAGTAATTATTCATATTGCTAAAGTAATATATAACTTTAGCAGCATACAATATATTACAACTTTTTAAAGAAGTACTATGCTCTATCTCCAAAGCATACTTTACAATTATACTTATTTGCCAACACAATGTACAATTTCATTTTTAAAACCTAAGGAATATAGGTCGTTGAAGTTAATATTTCCTTAAATTGGTACCAAATAGAGAGAGGAAGGAGTAATATACTATCATATACATTGTATTTAGTCGTAAGTAATTTTTTGTGAGTATGATCGTGAGCTTTTCAAATAAATATTAGCATTTTAATATAATTTTTAGTGACACTTTTTTATATATTTCCTAGAATATGTACAATGGATTTTGAGGAAATAATAGTGATCTTAGGTTGGTTTTCTGTAAATTCGCTTTACCATACCCAGAACAAGTAGGATTTGAAGTGATGACTTAAGCCTCTTTCTTAGGGCGAGGCGTGATCGACTTGTTTCTGTTTTGACACTTAAGACTTAAATGTATGATACTCAGCCCGATTGAGCTGTAGCTTTTTTGATCAACTATCGAACTCGGATGACTAAAGAAATTTCCGTACGTAAGCCAGTATCCTATTTCATGATCTCCTCCGACGTGCCGAAAAGTTGGTGAAGATAAAAAGCTAATAGAGCAAATAATTAATAAAGATAAACAACTAGTTAATGGAGAATATGTACGTAAAGCATAAGCATGAGAAAGAAAGATTTGTTGTTGTAGTTGTGTGTATTATGGGTGTTGTAGTGAACCTGTAAATTAAACTGAACAACCTAACAGTAGTAATCTGAACTAATTTGTTAAAAACTAAACCTAAAAATACTGAAATCGAATTGGTTCAAGTTTGGGGTTTGCCATTGCAAATTAAATTGAACCAAATCGAATCATTGCATATATGATTTGAAAATTAATATTACTTAAATATCTAAAGTTTTGTGTTCCTAAAATTTTACGAGTTTTAGTGAGCACCCGACTCTTTGAGCTATCATGAATTAATATTTGAGATATATTATAAAAGTAAAAGTTAATATTTTGTATTTAAAATAAGTAGGAATAAGTTAATATTTTTCAACTATGCCATTTTTTTTTATTTTTTTTTCTTGATACTTTCTACTACTGACTTCAACTAATTTATATTTAGTATTTCCTCCTTATGAGAGGTGAGAGAATTCTTTAATCATCTTGTGAAGATTTCAGCATACGACCTTTTCCTTCTTTCTACTGTTCTATTTTCCTCTCACTATAAGAAAAAAGACTTGTTATGACACGTTTATAAGTTTTCTTATGTCGGCCAAAAGAAACGCGTCATATACAATTTTCAGTGTTCTTACTTATGACGGATGGGTATGTAAACCCCTAAATATGACACGCTTCTTGATACGCGAGGTAAAAAGATATATGTTAATATTTCGTTTTATGACGGGGTTATTAACTATAACCCATTTTAATTATCTGTATGAGCACCTCGATCTAGGGGATGGATCAGAAAACACTTTGGATTTCAGCGGGGAGGCATCTGAAGTGCAGGATCAAGGTCTTCAATGGAGTATCGTGGGGCGGTTCTTAACTAAAGAATCAATTCATTTTGATACCATGAGGAAGAAGATGGCGTCAATCTGGTCTCCAGTAATGAAGATTAGAATGAAAGAACTAAAAGCTAATCTTTTTCTTGTTCAATTCTCTGATGAAGAGGATCTAGAGCATGTGATCAACGATGGCCCATGGACTTTCGATTATCACATTTTTGTCTTTAAAAGGGTGAGTGGATATGATATTGGATGAAGCAGAACTTAATCATGTTGATTTTTGGATCCAAATATACGATCTCCCAGTAGGACTCAGGTTCGAGCGCAGTGGCGAAGTAAGGAATTGAAGTAACCGGGGGCGTAATTTGATCGAAATTCAAAACACACTAAAATTTTGTCTCTTACAGTTAAGTACCCTCAAGTTTATTTTTATGCATTAAAGTCCATATATATATATACAATTTTTTCAATAAAAGAAGAAGTTGAGATAGAGACATAAAAAGAAGCTGGGGTGATTTGTTAAGTTTAGAGTTTTCACATTGTGCCATAAAGTTTTGCCCTTACAGTTAGACACCCTCAAGTTTATTTTTATGCATAAAAGTCCCTATATCTATTTTTTTTCAAAAAAGATCCCATATCTAACAACAAATTTTGAAATCCAACAGGGGTAGCTGCCCCCTCTGTCCTTACGTGGCTTCGCCACTATCCGAACGGGTTGCTTGTGATATGGGGGACTTTATTGGCAATTTTGTTAAATCAGATCCAAAGAATTTTTTGGGCTTATGATGATCCTATTTACATATATGAATGGCGGTGGATGTTACAAAATTGCTTAAGCAAAGTATAAAGATCAAATGGCCAGGTCAAGTGGAGTCATGAATCAAGTTTAAATATAAGAGGCTCCCGAATTTCTGTTTCTTTTGCGGCATTATTGGTCATGCGGAGAAATTATGTGCTAAATTATGTAGCTTTTTGAACAAGTCGGTGCCTAGACTTTTTGAGACATGGATGCGGGCCCCTACGCGCAGGCACGTTACCAGCAATGGAGATTAGTATTTCTAGTCAAATAATGAAGGCGAAAACAGTGTCGAACATTCCGACAGTGGTAGCAGGTCAGCCAAGTTGAGCAGCAGGGAGGTCAGTGGCCAAATAAAAGGAAAGGGTACTATGGTAATTCAATCTCAATTTTTGAATGAAGATGATCAAGGAAGCAGAGTTGATTTAGGAACCATTTCCTTAATTAAATGGATACGTTCCCATCTCAATGCGAATTCAATGATTGCCGAAACGGAAAAGTTGGTGGATGCAAAAAAAGAGGCAGGTCAAGGAAATCAAGTTACTAAAGATACTTTTAAATCAAGTGAAAATATTTTATTCAATGGGCCACATTGGAATATCCTCTATGAAGTTACGTAGCCATTCAACCTCTTCCCCATATTTATCTAGTGCGATAAACTCAAATTCCATAGTGGATCTGGCAATCACAGTTTGTTTTGAGAATTTTCAAGAAACGGCTCCTCCTCCTAATGTAAATACATATCCACTAGTGGATTTGGAATCTTTCTCACCAGATATCCAATTTGCATCATTGTATCCTTCAACTACAGCAAGGTATTTAGAATAGTGCAGTCCATAATTACGAGTAAGTCGCAAGTATTTTAATACTCTCACAATTGCTTGACAATGCTCAGCTGCGGGATTACTCGTATACCTGCTTAGTTTGCTCACTGCATAAGCTATGTCAGGTCTCGTACAACTCATTAAGTACATTAGACTGCCTATCACTCTAGAGTATTTTACTTGAGAAACACTCTCTCTTTTATTCTTAGATAAATGTAGAGATAAATCTATTGGTGTTCTTGCAACTCCAGAATTATCTTTATCAAATTTTTCAAGAATATTATCGATATAATGAGTCTGACTCAATATAAGTTCACTTGGAGTTCTTGTGATTTTAATCCATATGATGACATCCGCTAAACCCATGTCTTTCATTTCGAATCTTGAATTCAACATGTTTTTCGTAGATTGAATCATCTTATCATTACTACTAATAATAACCATGTCATCTACGTACAAACACACCATAACATATCCACCTTCAGTGTTTTTGACATATACACATTTGTCACACTTATTTATTTTGAAACCATTCGCAATCATAGCGTGATCAAACTTCTCATGCCATTGTTTTGGTGCTTGCTTTAACCCATATACGGATTTTACCAATTTACACACTTTATTTCCTTGTCCAGGAGCATAAAACCCTTCGGGTTGATCTATGTAAATTTCTTCTTCTAAATCTCAATTTAAGAAAGTAGTTTTTACATCCATTTGATGTACTTGGAGATTACGTAAGGTTGCAATCGCAAGTACCATTCTAATGGAATTTATTCTCGTCACTGGAGAATAAGTATCAAAATAGTCTAGTCCTTCTTTTTGCCTATAACCTTTGATTACAAGTCTCGCCTTATATTTATAATTGAACCATCCGCTTTCCTTTTCCTCTTAAAAATCTACTTAGATCATAGTGTTTTACACCCTGGTAAAAGATCCACTAGTTCCCAAGTATGATTTTGTAGAATGGAGTTAATTTCACTATCGATGGCCTCTTTCCAAAAAGGACCTTCTGTCGAACTTACGGCTTCTTTATAAGTTTGAGGCTCACCTTCCAATACAAAGGTCAAAAAATCTGGACCAAACGATTTTTCCGTCCTTGCTCTTTTACTACGTCTAGGTTCTCCCTCAATTTGCTCATCTTGTTCACGAGAGTCTTCTTTTTCAAGAGAATCCTCATCAATGATCTCGTGGGATCGCTTTGAAGAACTTGCATCTTCTTTTGGCTTACATGGAAATACATGTTCAAAGAACGATGCATTTCTTGATTGCATAACCATGTTCTTGTGTATATCAGGTACATTAGATTCATGCACAAGAAACCTATATGAACTGCTATTTTCTGCATATCCAATAAAGATGCAATCAACGGTTTTTGGTCCTATTTTCACCCTTTTAGGTGGAGGCACTACCACCTTAGCCAAACATCCCCACACTTGCAAATAATTGTATGATGGCCTCCTTCCTTTCCATAATTTATATGGAGTTTTCTTTTCTTTCTTTTTAGGTACCTTATTTAAAAGATAGTTAGCCGAAAGAATGGCTTTTCCTCACATGTTTGGCGGTAAACCTGAACTTACTAACATAACATTCATCATTTCTTTTAAAGTTCGATTTTTTCTTTTAGCAATGCCATTAGATTGAGGTGAATAAGGTGTCGTCATTTCATGTATAATCCCATTTTTTGAACAAAATTCAACAAATGGTGATTCATATTCACCTCCACGGTCACTCTTTATTGCTTTGATTTTCTTATTAAGTTGATTTTCAACTTCATTTTTATAGAGAATAAATTTCTCTATTGCCTCATCTTTACTTTTGAGTAGATACACATAACAATATTTTGTGCTATCATCAACAAAAGTAATAAAATATTTATTTCCACCTCTGGTTTGTGTCATTTTTAAATCACATATATCACTATGAATTAAATCAAGAGGTTGAGTGCCTCTTTCAACACTATGAAAAGACGATCTTGTTAGTTTTGCCTCAACACAAGTTACACATTTATGTTTAAAGTCAATTTGGAATGTTGGTATATGATTCATGTTAATTAATTTGTGCAACGTATCATAATTAACATGTCCTAGTCTACCATGCCACAAATTGGAAGACTCAAGCATATAAGTAGAAGTGCTAGCTTTATTCTTATTCTTTTCAACCATGGTCATTACATTCATTTTGAACATTCCATCACTCATATACCATTTACCAACAAACATTCTACTCTTAGACAAAACAAATTTATCACTCTAAAAAATAAGACGAAAATCATGCTTACTAAGCAACGAACCAGACACCAAGTTCTTACAAATTTCAGGCACATAAAGCACGTTGTTGAGAGTTAATTCTTTGCCCGAAGTCATCTTCAAAATCACTTTCCCTTGTCCCTTGACTTCCGAGGTAGCAGAATTTCCCATGTACATCTTCTCTCCATTTTCCACCGGCTCAAACGAAGAGAACATCTTCTTATCAAAGCTCACATGACGAGTTGCACCCGTATCTATCCACCATTCCTTAGGATTCAAATCCACCAAGTTCACTTCAGAAATGACCGCTAATATATTAATATCACCCACATCACGAGCTATGTTTTCCACCACATTAGTTTGATGATTCTTCTTCGGGAACCTGCAATCCGAAGACTTGTGACCTATTTTATCACAATTAAAGCATTTGCCTTGAAATTTAGGGTCAAAGATTCCTCCCTTAGGACCCATCTGGATCCCTTTTCCCTTCGGTTTTTAAAACCTTTTTTTGTTTTAATTTATTTTCTTCTTCAATTCGGAGTTTAAGTATTATATCCTCAACTGACATTTCTTTTTAGCACTGTTATTTCGACCCGTGATTTGCACGCCCCCCTGCGCGCCTGTGTGAGCGAAAAAGAGCCTTTTATTTTGAATCATTCAACAAGGCATTCACTTGAGCTTAGTTATAAACCCATCAAACTTTTTTCATTTTTCCTATGTGGGATTACCCACTTTCATTTGTATTTATCTATTTCAATTTGCTCACTTTGGGTGATAATTTATCATTCACCCCTTAACCATTTTGAGCATATAAATACATGATTTCAATGTATTCACGTAGGAGAACACGAATATATTACGAACTTTGACAACCGAGTTCAAAGTCTTATTACATATTTGCCCTCAAAATGGTGGAAAATGTGTTTTTAATACCCATTTTCTAACAATTCTAACAAAGAAAAACACAACTCAGCTGAGGACCTTAGGGAATACGCTCGCTCATTTCGTTCTGTGACAGAGATCAAAGCAAAGGGGATTTTTACTAGTAAATCTCGAACCCACATTAATTTCAAATCTCGCTACTTGTATGGAAAGCTCGAAATCCCTCCCATGGTCATTGGCCAAAGCACCAAAGCCAGCTTATTGAACTTGATCGCTTATGAAATGTGTCCGAATAATCCAAATGACTTCAGAGTGACCTCTATCGTCCGGTTCATGAAAATGCTCATTCAACACTCTGATGATGTCAAAGAACTGCGCACAAATCATATACTGTATAATTTCATGGGCAAAGACGAGGAGGAGGTGGTGACGATGTTCAAGGACATTATAGCTCCGCCCATGAACGTACGGGCTGTCCAAATGATTGAGCAAAAGATTCAAAAGCACTACAATAGCCAGGCAAGGACGTTGATCGCTGAAGTGATCGCCAAGTACTTAAACAGGCCATGGAAAGATACTGCTCTCCTCACTGCAACTGTTCTTCTCGTCTCGTCCCTTGCTCAGACTTACTTCACCATCTATCCTCGCAAGTAGTAAGCGGCGAAAAAAGATAATAAGTTTACATGGTTCAACATTGCGTGCCTCTCAACTTTTCCTTCTATTTTTTGTTGGAATTTATTTCGATATTGTAAGACATATTCGTTTGTGAATTTGATTTAGGTTCTGTTACGAGTATCTATACTACTATTTGAACTAAGGATGCATGTCTCTTAGTTCTCTTTTCTTCGTTGTAATGTGTTAAATTCAACATTATAATATATGCATTTGTAAATTTGATTTAGGTTCTGTTACAAGTATCTATGCTACTATTTGGACTCAGGATGCATGTCTCTTAACTTTCTCTTTTGTTCGTTGTAATGTGTTAAATTCGACATTATAAGATATGCATTTGTGAATTTGATTTAGGTTCTGTTACAATTATCTATACTAATTGAACTCAGGATCTTTTCTATGAAGAACATGCATCTTAATTAATCATATGACTTTGACCACACAGTATCAGAAATTCTCAGGTATGTGTAACACCACTAACACATCAAGTGTGCCAAGAGTTTCAGTATATTTCACTTGCTTCACATGAATGGATTCAAAAGCGCTATAATAGCAAGGCTAGGATGTGGATTGCTGAATCGATTGCAAAGTACTTTAGCAGCCCATGAAACACTACTGCTTTCCTCGCTGCAGGTTGTGCTTCTTGTCTCGTCCCTTGCTCAGACTTACTTCACCATCTATCCTAGCAAGTAGCAAGGGACAAAAAACAGTTTGCCTGTCTTGCAACTTTCTCTTTTCTTCATTGTAATGTGTTTTGACATTATAAGTTTGTGAATTTGATTTAGGCTCTGTTATGACTATATATACTATTCAAACTTGGGATCTTTCCCATGAAGAACATGTCTTAACCACATGAGCAAAACCCTATCGTATGACCATGAAGTGTATTAAATATCTACACAATATCAAAAGTTATCATGTATAATCTCACAAACATATCAAGTGTGCCACAAGTTTTAGTATATTTGAGTTACTTCTCATGATACGGACCGTGTAGATTAAAGAGAAGAATTAAGGAACCTTGGAGAGTGTGGCTGAACTTGGGTTAGATAGAAGTAGGGATCAAATGAGTTGTCTTGGAGGCCTTGGGCTTCTTTAACTAAATAGAATCAAAGATATTCAAACTACCAAAGAGAGTAGCATCCTTAATTTGGGCGTTTGGTGATGAACTCATTTGTGGGAGGGGTGCTGGGAACACGAAAGCGATCATTTAGTCAATTGGGGTGTAGTTACAAGGCCGGAATCACAAGGTGAGTTGGGTATAGGTTAGGTGTTGCTGAAAAATAAAGCTCTCCAAGGTAAGTGGCTATGCCGATTTCCTTTGGAAAGTGATTCTTTATGGCAGTCTATCATTAGAATTAGTTAGTATGATCTTCAAGCCAATGGGTGGGATGCTAGAGTTGAGGGAAGGTCTTATCGGAAACGATGGAAATTTATAAGGATTGCATGACTTATTAAAAATGTCCATGTTGTCGTGAAAGTCAAGGAAGAGATATATATCTTCATCTCACAATTGTGTTTCAATTCAATGATCTCTTGGCATTCTAACTCTTATTTCTCTTGGAACTTGGCTTTTCATAGAAATTTGAATGACGTAAAGTTCTGTGAATTTGTGTCTCTGCTGCCTATAGAATGGTTGAAGGAATCCTTATCCTA
The DNA here is from genome assembly GCA_021464415.1 of Lonicera japonica. Lineage (NCBI taxonomy): Eukaryota > Viridiplantae > Streptophyta > Magnoliopsida > Dipsacales > Caprifoliaceae > Lonicera > Lonicera japonica. The sequence goes on from CM038464.1 coordinate 39,574,133, forward strand.
TTTTTTTATGCGTTTCCTTTTTCCATGCCTTTTAGATGAAACTGGAAATCTTTTCGGAAGATTGCTATTCCTTCAAAAGCCCCATATCTGGTTTGGTTTTTTTTTAAGGGGAAGCTGAATACTTGTGATCTTCAAGAAAGGAGGCCATGTATGCGTTTGTCTCCTAGCTGGTGTTTTCTTTATAAATTTGCTGGAAAAGTGGAACTCTTGATTTGAGGGCAACTGAGTATTTGCTTATTTATCTTTTTATTCAGCGGTTAGCCATAAAACTTGATGTTCTGACTTTAGCAATGGAAATACAAATCTTAACATCTACTCCTCCTAAATTAACAGTCCACTATTTTTTTCAGAACATAATCAACATACCAAAATTAGTCACCAGAGAACACAAGTTTTGTTTCAAACCAGTGGATGCGATTGAATTAGGAGTCTCAAAATTATGAAAGTCAAACATCAACTCTCAGTATTCTTTCTAATTACATACCATGTCTATCGAGATAACCGGTAATCATTTGCAAGCCAAACTAATTGAAGTCCTCAAACTTTCACATTTTTTGTAGTTAATGGGTACAATAAGCCAAGCTGAATCGAAGCTGATGTTGGAGCTCAAGCTTAGTTAAATTTTACAGAACCAAGTCCAAGCCAAGCTTAGACGAGCTCAATAGAGTTATATTCGAGTTCGGCCTGTTAGAATTTTACTTTCCTCAAGCCCGAATCAAGTATATAAACAAAACTTAAAACATCCGGGACTTGGACTCACAAACAAGATTTTTGAAGCTATGATGAACCTACTCGAGCTCCGTTTCTGAACATAAATGCACCAATGGATTAATCGAGCCTTAATAAGTTGACCTAAATCACAAGCTTAATTTATGTTCACACTCATGAGCCTATGCTAGCCGAGCCGGTTCTGTTTGAGCTAGACTTGTTTAACAAAAGAGCCTTCATACACCACTCAAGGTTGGTTAATTATCTTAACCAATGAGCATTAAAACAGAGAACACACGCTATGACTATGCAAGTTAAACAAATAACTGTGAACAGAGTCAATCCCTAAACCAAAGGGACGTTAGTTTTGTAAATGCAAGACTGGCTTATTTTTATACCATTTTTCATCAGACCAACTGCGCACTAAAACGTGCAATTGATTTTCCACCTACAACCACCACAAAACATTCAATTTTCTTTGAAAATTCTTTAAATCGAAATAATTTACCTTGTATTAAGTTTTCATCAAATCAAACAATGAAGAAAAAGTTAGTATTTACCTTTCTGTTGAGATTTCTATATTCAAACGATTAAAAAAGGAAAACGAAAACACTTTAAGAGCTCAAGATGATTTTACTATGCCAGTGGCCATCTTCCATCCTAATCCATGACTTGAGAGTGAAGGGGTTTTGTGAGAACTCCAAAATTCTAGAACCCCTGGGCCAGTTTCCATATCCACCATAGCCAGTATGCCTAGCAAAGCACAGCCACATCTTCTTGTTTGGGCAACACCAATCTAACCCATGGTTGTGACCTACAAATATTGCCTAACCAACATGGAAACAAGAAAGAATATAAAAACTCAATTAGACCTCATTTCCAAGAACTCAACTAAACTAAGGCTGGCAATGTCTTGGGTCGGCTCAAATTTAATTCAAGTTGTGTTAAAATTGATGCAATTCATCGTTGACCTCAGTTCAGAATTGCTAACCCTCTCACTTGAGTGGCTAATGCATTAAAAACGTAAGGACCCACAGTAGTTACACTATCATTAATACATTAGCCAGTCAGGTGAAATGTTCAGGTTAACCCTCGCCTCATGAGGGTCAACAAATTTAAACTCATAGCTGTTTGTATCACCCCATGTTTGGTGGAACAACTGCTCCCCCATCTTAAAATAGAAATCACTAACTAAAAGTGAATTTCAAAATCCAATCATCTAGAAGACCTCAAGTTTAATGGAAGTGATTGGCCTAAATCAAATCTTTCTTTAGCTACATGAGATTTCTTAGTGTGAATTTTAATTTGAGACCAAAAAAGAAAGTGATTTTAATTGAGCGAGAAAATTGAGTAGAAGTGGTGTGTATATATATATACCAGTCCCACTAGTGCAACTTCATGTGGGTGTTATTAAACACGGCAGGGAACAAAGCCATCTGAGGCTCGTGTGATGGGCTTATGTAAATATGGGTACATTATATACACTAGGGCCTCGTTTGGTTCACGAAAGGGAAATCAATTCCCTTATCCTTTCCATGGAGGTGGGAAAGTAAATTTCCTGTCAAGTTTCCTTCTTGTGTTTGGTAAAGCATGGAAAGTATTTAGCTAAGGGTATTGTTGTCCAAAATTTTTGTAATAAATGCTTGGAAATCACATGAGAAAATCAATCCCATGGGTTTTGAGAGGAATGGTTTTAACCCCTACTTTCCCCTCTCTTAGGAAAGTGTTTCCGGAATTTGTGTATACCAAACAAATGAAAGGAAAGACTTTCCTTTCCTGAGTCCCAAAATTAGTGAAACAAACGAGGCCTAGGTGTACACCACCACATGATACACTAGGTGTACAGACATGTAAATATGGGTATATTATATATCATTCCTTACCTTGACAGAAGGCCTTTTTTCAAGAAGTTTCATGATACCAAGCTCAGCTTCTTGGGGAGCAACGTCCTCCATAAATAGTGAACCCACACATTTATTTTTCCTTACAAAAGATAAATGGGCCACCTTTTTGTATGCTTTACTTGGTATATGCCACAATATTATCTCGGGCACCCTGGTTACAACTCTAGCTATTAGTGGAAAGTAGAAGTAGATAATTTAAATTCATAAATTTCTGTTGTACATTCTCTTAAAAGAAAAAGGAAATTCTCTCAAGTAATTGATTGCAAAAGGAACCTATTTTTCATTTCTCTTTTCTAACTGCTTCTTCTACTTCCCTTTCCTTTCCCGTTCAGAACTTGTTTATGTATATATTTTCATATTGTTGCATCAAAACCTAGTCCTCAATTTTATTTTTCAAACAAGATGTTAATCAAAAGGAGAATTATAGTGAACTTGAGGGAACATCTATCTCTACCTTGAATCGGGGTTGATCTCTTGAGATTTTTGGCGAAACCATTCTGCTTGGGCACTTGATATAACCTCCGGATATGACCCACCACCAGAATCAAAGAAGTACATGAATGCCACTGGTGATTTAGTATCATTCGAAGAGGAAAGTTGAAGCACATAGTTTGATACACTCGGCCATAGATTTTTTGGACCGCTTCTAGAGAACGATAGTGAATTATGATCAAGCTCCTTCTTCATCAGCTCCAAACGTGTTGTGCCTTTGAAGCTACACTCTTCTCCACCTAAAATCAAAATTGTAAGGCTCTATTTGGTTCATTGAAAACTCAATGCAGCAGAAACAGTTTCAAAAGCAAAGAGTTTTTCGTGCAGATGAAATGTCTCTGCTTGTTTGATTGGTATCGGAAATGATGAAAATCAACTGCATCACTTTCTGCTTTACACTTACATATTAGCTACTCTCTCTCTCTCTCTCTCTCTCTCTCTCAATATGGTTTAGCCCATCGTTTGTTTTACTTTATTGAACCACCATATAAATCAAGGACCTCCCAAGTACGCTATTGATGTCTTAACGACCTCCCCAATACACTACTAATTAGCGCATCATGGCCATTACACACCATGATTGTCCTAAACGAAATCTTTGATAAAGAAATTTTGCATTTCAGACTCACCTAAGAAGGACAAATCTTTTGTAGCACAAAGAAGAGGAGGGATTCCAGGGGCCGAAAACCAATCCATGGGCCACTCGAATGCAGCATCATCATGGTTACCAAAAACACTGGCCCATGGTATGTTCCTATCTCTTGTTGGAGATATTGCTTGATCCCAATACAAGCTTGCATTTTCAATTGGTATGTTGTTGGCTGTGATTACATCTCCCAGATAAACCACAAAATCTGGCCATTTTTTCATGCATCAGTAATAGTAGTACAAAGCAATTTGGGGGATTAAAAACTGAACATAACAAAAAGCTGAAAACGCAAAAGGAATATTGTTTATTTGAACACAAAAAACAATGAAAAGCAGGGATTAGTATTGAACTTCTCTTATTGTGTCCCGTTTTCTTTTTAAGCTTACGAATGCTGAATTATGCAGAATGCTTAATGAAATCTCTGAAAAACAACCTGGTTTCCCTTCTTTTTTTATCTAGATGAACCTCCTAATAGACATTTTTTATTTTATTTTTATTTGTCTTTGAATCATTTAAAAAAAAAAAAAAATTGGCGCTGAATGCTAAATATACGTCGTTTGAGAGTTTCCTCTTATCGAAATATCCCTTATTATCCCATCGGAAAATAAGTAACTAAATATGTATTGAATCAATAAAAGAAAAAGAAACCTATGGACTACAACAACACAATCCTAATCAGAAAATGAAAGAGAAAGATTGCTGGGGATTGTTTCTTTTCAGGTTCCTATTTGATGGGGACATATCACCCCACAGGTATTTGTAAAACCGAATGTTCTAGGAATCTGCCATATGAGTATTGCTCCAACTTGAGTATTTATATCTAACAATAATTAAAAATTCAACATCAAATTCAAAACGTATGGGAAATTGTGTTATATTTTAAGACTACCAATTCTATTCTTGTAATCTAATTTTTCCATTAAAAAAAGATATGCTCCAACCAGATGTAGACTCTCGCCTTAATATAAGTTAGACGTGTCTTTAACTACTAGATCTATTACTACTTTTTTCCAATTAATTTGTTTAAATTACATGTGTAGAAATTGCATATTCATGACGTGTACAAGCTAAGTTACGTTTTGTATAAGATAAACTAATTTTAACTATGGAGTAGCGCCTTACTTTTGAAACCTTCGCACCAAAATGAAACTAACTACTAAATCATTTATCTTTTCGTTAATCTATGTTTTTAGTAGAATGAGTCATTTTATAAGAACATATTCTACAATAACATTCCTATAGCGATTATTTGTGATTAGAATAGTTTGTGATGAAGTTAAATTTGATATGAACCCACATTTTAACCAATATATAATGGTTGTCTATTATTAGAATAGTTTGTGATGAAGTTATTATGTCAAGTTTTTTGTTTTCTAATCTCGGGGTGCATTTATTTAAAAAAAAATAAGAAAAAAATTCTAATAAATAGTGTAAGCAACCGGATTCAAAACAACCGTGAATAAGAGAAAATCGGATCTTAACGGCTTAAGTCATTTACTATTATTTATCTCTATTTTATATCTATATTGCTTTCAAATGAAAATAGTTATGACATCAATTTTTTAGTAATTTTTTTATTTTACCAACATTCCTTTTATTTTGAGCAAAATATATAATTAATTACACTCAAACCTTAGTCAACCATAATCTGAGGTTAAATTATATAGGCTATAATTTTTTTGTGTAGTTTGAAAATATAATTTGATAAATCACGTAATTGTAAATCATGACTGTTATGTCTTAAAATTTTAAAATCAATAGAATATAGTATGTGACTATTCGTTAACAGATATAAAGTTAAAAAAAGCCATGTGTAGCTTTGATATGGCAACATCACCTGGCTGTTCTTTATCAAGCACAGAAGACATAACTTTTACAGACTTCACGTCTTGCTGTGGACCCCACTCTGTCCACGCGTCCTCTCCAAAGTGAAGGTCAGCGAACAAAGCTATCTTAAATGGTGCACCCTCCGTCATCTGAAGATTGTCTCCCACCGCCGTCCGTAGAGCGACGGCCCGTCGGCCTCCATGGATGCTCACCCCTTGGTCCCCCGATCCGACGGCTGTCGACGCGAGTTCAAAGAGGAGAGGGAAACAAGTGATTGATAAAATGATCAAACGGTTTAAAGACATTGGTAATTATGAAAATTTGCGGAAGAAGGGATGTAAGTAGATTTTATAGATGATAATTTTGGTGCTCTTATTTTGTGATAGCACTGGTGTCCTTTTGTTTCAAGCATAATATTCCATAAAAGTTAGTTTCAACAAAAGCGATAATTTACTAGCTAATATACCTTAACACCAGGATATTAAGAGCATCTTCAATAAAATAATTAAAATTAAATAATAAATTCATTTAGTAAATTATTAAATTAATAATAAAATTCTCTTCGATGATTATTTTTTCTCAATAACTAAATTTACAAAGTCCGTTAAATTGATTTGCCACAAAGTAATTCATTTGAATTTTGTTTCAAAAAAGGAGGGAAATATGATTTAAATTTGAAAATATCATCTTTTAAAAATTAAAATTAGTGGATCCATCATTTGGTTATTGAAGAAAATTGTTAAAGGGAGTAGATTTGGCTATTAGTTCAAAGGTTGTTAAAATTTGATTATGTTATTGGGGTAGTGTTTTTAGCCAACATTATTAAAATTGTTATTTTAATTATACTCTACATGCCCATTTTTCTAAATATATGTCATTTATTCTCTTTTATGTTGTGTAAAAATTTTCTTCACTATGGTCAAAAGAATTTTTTTTCCATAAAATAATCTAAAAAACAAAAGTTAATATCACTATATCCTTCAATTTATTTTTTAACTTATCACAAAAATATGTTAATTTTTCTATTATTTTTCATCTTGTTATTAAATAAAACCTATATACATATAATTATGCGAGCCCTCGGCAATAGCCAAGGCAGCCTATTATATTAATTCGCCTCAATGTAGGATTGGGATTCTCTGGAATGGAATGGAAGAAATCACTTCAACTGAATCTCGTTCGTATATAAAAAAATAAATGTACCTGATATTGCTATGTAATCAAAGTTAATTAAATCTAATTTTTTTTTCTTTTTTATCTACTGTATCTGGAGAGATTAGAATACAAATCTCCCGTTAAATAGGTTATCCTCACAAAAAACTAGTGAACCACTGGACTAACCTTATAAGATCTAATTAAATCTAGTTCAATGACAATATTTTATATGTTTTAACATTGTTTGCAATTTATAATTCATTCAATGTCTAAAAATAATCTTACCACTCCATCTTTTTTCTCTTATCATCTTTATTTGTTCATCCTTTGACCTCTCGTACCTCACTTTTAAGTTACTAAATATAACTCAAGCAGAGAGTCCATTTTGCAAGGAAATACATTCTCGTACCTCACTTTTAAGTTACTAAATATAAATCCATTTTAATTCTTTTACCTTTTTTGCGATTTATTGCTAAAAATTGTTCATAAATTTAAATAATACATGGCTTTGACAACTTAATTTCGAGCTTAATTTGAAACTAGAATTGGAGCACAAATTATCTTACGCAATTTGTGCTTCAATCCCCATTTCAAAACTTAAAATTTGGCAAGTTTAGTATGATAGAGTAAATTAATAAATCTATTTACTCAGCCAATCACAAGAAAACACATGGCTACCCATGTCAGCAATGGATACCGCCGCGAAGAAGGAGCTCGAGAGCTCTGGCCTGAGTGTTGTTTAGGGGCTTGAGCTCCGGAGAGCATGCGTATCCCAAGCATTGTTTTCATACACCAAATTTCGGAGCACAACTGCCAAAGCTTTTCCAACAATTTCTGGAGCTCTCTGGCCAACTACTGCATCAAAGTAAACATAGGTGGCATGGGCGACTACCACCAATTCCTCAGAACATCCCTCAACTCCATTAAATGCATACTAACTGCATTAAATGCGCTAGATTACATGAAAAAGCAAGATCAGAGTTGGTGATAATTAGGGATGACTCTAGACATGCTTCGGGGATTCTCCCACACGTTTTTCTCTGTCATATATATATATATATGAGAAGTATTTACTCCTTTCAACAACCAAATAACAAATAATCAACCTTTGACTACAGAATGAGAAAGCAAATAAATATTAGTCAAAAGAGATATAAGGAGAGAGGTAGAGCTCTAAAGCACGCAATAGAGCTCCAAGTATAGGGCATTTAGGCTCTAAGCGGTATAGAACTCTTCTAATTGTAACATTGCAAGAATAGAATAGCTAGAGAGATATTATTAACTTGTAATCTGAACTCATTCATTATAATGCAAAGCACCCCAAGCTCCTAACTCTATTCACAAGAAGAGAACTAATTCATATCCTTTTATAGGGTGAACCTCCTCTATACAATTTTATCTTGTTTCTTTTTATTCGTCATCATTTTAATTATTACCTAACTATTTGATTGTTTGGTCGAAAACAAACTAATTCTATATTTTCGCACCAACATAGCACACATGTCCGTAATGGCGAAAACCGGAATTTAGGTAAGGGGGGTGAAATTCAAAACATAAAAAAAAATATTTAAAGTCATAAAATTTGAACGTAAATATAATAGTATTAATAATAATACTTCAAATAACTCAAATAGAGAATGTGAACAATTACAATAATACAATACAAATATAATAACATTAATAATATTATGCAATTAATTAAGAAGCACAACTAATATTATGTAATTAATTAATAAATAAAATTATACATAATATTAAAAAGTAGATCTAAGAAGTAATTTATCTTGCTATTATTGAAACAATGGGTAAAATAGATCGAGCCATTTTGTGAATAATTTTCAGTAGAACTTCACACTCGGTTGTGAAATATTATTATAGATTCGTGTTTTCCTTTATAAGTATATCGAAATCGTATATTTGTTTACTCAAATTGATTATGGGGTGAATCAGAAATCGTTAGGAAAAGTGAGCTACTTTGATAGAAAAATGGAACGAAAATGGTTAAATCCTACATAGGAACTTTGAGAAAAATTTGATGGGTTTATAAGAGATATAATCATTTCTTATAAACTCGATAAGTGTTTAAAAAAAACAAGGTTATTTCTCGCACTCGTGGGGGAAGGGTGCAAATCACAGTTTCACAGCCCGCGCGGAGCCACGTTTTCCTGTTTCACACGTAGATGAATTTATTTTAGGGACAATTAAAAAAAGGTCTTATTAGAGAAATATTTTTACACTAAAGCTAATGAATATTTTTTTTTTGTAAATAAAGAGCCTATTTTTTTATTTTATTGATAATATGACATGTGTCTTTTTTTTATTGTAAAATGACGTCCCAACCCTTAAAATAAATTAAAAAAAATACCAATATGCATTAAAATATGGACTGCAATATGAACTTTGCAGTCTATATTTCACTGCAATATGAACTTTGCAATCCATATTTCACTGCAATGTGAACTTTGCAGTCGATATTTTTGGTGCAAAGTTCATATTGCAGCTCATATTTTACTGCAATGTGAACTTTGCAGTCCATATTTTTAGTGCAAAGTTCATATTGCAGTCCATATTTCACTGCAATATGGACTGCAATATGAACTTTGCAGTCCATATTTTGCAGTCTATATTTCACTGCAATATGAACTTTGCACTCCATATTTCACTGCAATATGAACTTTGCAATCCATATTTCACTGCAATGTAAACTTTGCAGTCGATATTTTTGGTGCAAAGTTCATATTGCAGCTCATATTTTACTGCAATGTGAACTTTGCAGTCCATATTTTTAGTGCAAAGTTCATATTGCAGTCCATATTTCACTGCAATATGAATTTTGCAGTCCATATTTTACTGCAATATGAACTTTGCAGTTCATATTTCACTGCAATATGAACTTTACAGTCCATATTTTTTGTGCAAATTTCATAAAGAGGGGTACTTTAGGTAATACATAACATGTTTTTATTAATTAAATGATATTTAAATTTATTCAAATACATTCATTTAAAATATAAAACAAAATAGGCCTCTTACACTAATTACCAATTAAAAATAGGCCCTTCATTCAAAAAAATATTATTCATTGGATTTTTAGTAAAAATCAATGTGTAATAAGCCCTTCTACCTAATTTCGAGTTTACTTTATGTTTTCAAGACATGCCTTTTAGGTAGGGAGACTTGGGGAGCAAACAAAGAATGGTGACAAGAATTTAGGGTTGATCTGTTTTGAGTTTTAAATTATTTTTAGAATGTTATATTTTATTTTAGAAGAATTGTAATGTTTGATTCGAATTTTATTTTAAAAATAGAGTATTTTTTAAAAAATTTACATCGTAAATGGATAGTTACTCTAGGTATTTTTATTTAAATATTCTTATAAGATTTTATGTTAAGACTAATATATCCCTTTTACTTATTGAGATAACTTCTTTTTTTAATTTATATTATTTTTAAAGAAAAAATATTTTATATTATTAAATGTTTTATTTTTATTAAATAAATACATCAACTTCTCATAATTCTTAATAATAAAAACTTAAATTTTATCTTTATACAATTATTAGGTTTTGTCTTTTACTTTTATAAAATGAAAAACATTTTGATAATTTTCACATTTTTTATTCATATTTTCAAAAGTAATTCAACGTTTCAAGAAAGAATAATCCATGTCCAAACTAAGCAATGGCAAGACAATCTAAATGTTAAGAGAAATTTTTTTCCAAAAGTTTAGAATATCTATTATATTTTCTCCCGAAAATGAGTAAACTGGTTAGTATTTCTCAATCAAGACAGCAGTAATAAATCAATCCAAGAATAAAAAAATTTATAATTTTATATGCATTTTAAAAAACATGAAACGCTAAATTATGAATAATGTATTTAATATGTAGCTAATTAATAATTAAAATGTCTCAAAGCAAAAATACAAGAAATATATCTCGAGCATTAATAACATCAATGAGAGAGAGCGTCACTCTGTACATATTATATTAGGAAAGTAGTTGCTTTATTGGGGAACTGGTAATAATTAAATAATGATACTATGATAGAGAGAATTAACAATTTCATCACGTAAATATATTAGAAAAAAGGAAAGAATTAAATATGACGTAATACACACGCGCCTTCCTAAAGCGTGATTATGTCCCACTTCAATCCTTATCATTCTAGGAGAAGGAACGGGGCACTTTCGTAATTTCCTCAAAAATGAGGGCTATAAATTGAAAAATATAAACCCGTAACGGCTTTTGCTTACTTCCTCCCCGCAAAAACAGAGTACTCTGAAACATTCTCAAAGTTTGGTTTTTTTTTTTTTTCTGATCACTTTCTTAACCCTCCACTTTCTCTAAAAATCTTCAACAAATCACAACAATTTCGATCCCCTTATTAAGAAATTCAGAAACCCACTTTCAATTTTCTCTTCAAAACACTTGTTTTCCTTTGGAAAAAGATAGTAGAGAAAGAAACTCTGTTTTTTTGTTCTTTGTTGGTAATTAATCACAGCTCTTTTGCTTTTGTTTGCTTATTTGGGTTTAATTTCTAGAAAATTGATCAACCCATATTCTGTTTTTCTGGGTAAAAACTGATTTTGCTCTCATCTGAATTTGGTAGGTGATTTGTTTTCTTTTCAAGTTTGGATTTTTTTATGATGGGTAATTGGAGGAGGCAAAAGGGTGATCTTTATAATCAAGAATTTGTAACAAAATCATACAATAAGAAGCCACCTCTCGGTATGTATAGTATCTGTTTTTATTTATTTATTTATAATTCTTCTCTCCACATGTTTATGATTGAGTTTTGTTGTTAGGTTAACTTTCTTTTTGTAAGTCACACATATATGTATATTAAGGTTCTGATTGCAATTTGGCAATGGTTTTTAATTGATGTTCATATTTTCCCATGATCAGATTTTTTAGGGTTAGGGTTCTAAATTATGGAATTCTTTAGCTTGAAGATTTGGGGGGAGGGTTCTAGAATCTGAAGTTAAGGCCTTTCACAGATTGTGAAACCTATTTGTTGTTTTGAGACTATTTGATTTGCTAAATTTTGAAAATTTGAGTTGACATTATGTTGTAGTTTAGAGATTTAATTATTATATTGAGGTGCTTAGTTTAGAGATTCGAAAATAATTCAAACATTCCAATTGATTCACATTAAGATAAGGAATGTTTATATAAACTAGGTACAAAGTAGGAAAATGGCGCGGGTGATGTAACATACACGATTCATTAACCATAAGCAGAATTTTGTTCCCATTTCTTTTCGCAACTTGTTATAATCGGTTTCCGTTGTGCAAGTATACCTTCTAATTCCCTACAATCCTACATTGGTAATAGCTTTTAGAACTTATTTCTTGTTTGTGCCATTTATAACTTTCGCCTATTTCTTATTGTTTTTGTTTCTATTGACTCGTCCCTCTAGAGAAGCCGGATCCTCTCTCTCTCTCTCTCTGATTTCCAAACTCCAAAGCAAACACAATGTCTCATGTATCTATATGTTGTTTTTGTTTCTCTGAGTTGGTTTCTATGATAAGTTGGGGAAATTACTGACCCTTTTTTCTACAGGTAGCTGGCAACCTACCATGCCATCGTGGGAGAAAAAGTTCTGCAAAGAGGTTGGTTGTATTCCGTGGTATAAGATCGAGGATATGAAGAGATATGTGCACCTTTACAATAATGTGGTACAATGGAACGATTCTGCAGTAGAAGAGGCATTTCACAATGCAAAGAAAAGGTTCTACGCTAAGATACACGGTCTTGCATGTGACATACCGTTGCCCGATCCTGACATGTACATTGATGAATTAGATTGGAATTCCCAAGTTGACCCTGAGCTCCTCCTTGACTTAGACCGTGAACCTATGATTCCTGATTCCGAGAAAAAATACGCAGGCGTTGTTATTCTTGATAGTTTACTCAAGGATCAAGGGTTCTCAAGTTCCGGTTGGGGAGATTGTGAAGAGAAGGTGAAAAAAGATCCCCAACCTAATATGGAAAATAATGAAAGAGTCATCGAAGAGAATGGGTGGGGAGATTTGGGTAATAATACGCAGTGTTGGGACGAGAGTAAGGGAGATAGTGGATGGGGTGATGGATGGAATGTTAATAATAATTCATGGGGGCAGAATCGGAATGAAAATAATAATAATCTCGGAGAGTGGGGAGATGGATGGAATGGTAATAATCCATGGGGTGAGAACCAGTATGAAAATAATAATAATAATCACCGAGAGTGGGTTGATGGATGGAATAGTAACAATTCCTGGGCTCCAAATAAATATGAAAATAACAATTCACGTTTTAGCGGTGAAGATGTTCAAAGGAACCATAAACGGAGGAATCAAAGTGGGAGGAAGAAAGTTAATTATTTGTTGGAAAAACAGAGCCGAGATTCAAGACCTCCTTGGGGGCAATGGAGCTCGATGAATAATTATTCGTATGCACCTGTGAGTCGCCAATGGGGTAAACCGGTTTATTGAATATGAAGTAAGAATATATTTTGTTTTTATTGCATTATTATACAGTGTTTCATTTTTGTGCACAAGAAAAAGGAAAAGTAGAAAGGCATATGATACCGAACTTGGGCTGAGTTTTTCATGTTTGGTATATGTAGCAATTTTTTTTGTAGTTTTTGAGTTTTGGAAAGTTCTCTTGTACTGGGTTTTTGAATGCTTGTGAACAATGATGAATTATTATTAGTTGAGTAATTCTTTTTGTATCCTTTAGTATATATAGTTTTGGCTATGGCTAGAGATTCATTCAGTATTCTAACGTATTAGTTTGATTGGGAAATATTATTGCCAAAGTAGTATTGACTTACGAGAAAGCAAATCTTGCATTGAAGGTTTGGATTGTATTGTACATCATTCTATAGAGCTAGTACGGTGCTTTCCTTTGGCAATAAGAGCTAATATAGAGCTTTCCTTTGATTTCACGACGCCGTGTGTGCATTCCTAAAAAGGTAATGTTTCCGCTGAGCTAAATTTAGGCTCGGCAGTGTCAGGATACAGATACTTTTAGATGCTAAGCTATTTTAAGTATTTGTTTATTTGTTTTATTTTCAAAATTTTTATCGAAAACTTGCTTAAAATGTTGCGAGTCTTCTTGAATGAGGGTGGATTTTCAACATGCCTAACTCATTTAAAGAGAATTACTATTAAATTCAACATAATTGAATCTCAGGTTATGTAATTGCCCATAATATTGATATAAGTTGAAAGATATTTGACACCAAAAAAGCTCATTTGCATTTTTTCAGTTGCCGCAAGAAGAACCTCCCCGTTCACATTCTTGCACACCATGCCTATAACTTGGATCGAACACTGCCCGCATTGGTGTTGACTCGAACCCAAGGCTGCCGCCACTTGCAACATACACCAACAAACCATCTCCAATGAACCGCCATGTTTATTTACATTTACCGTCGTCAAACCAACTACAGATATAACCCACGTTCTTCGGCACGATAGCATTCACAAATGTTCGTACTTACAAGACTATCTACATTTTATTACTTAATGTGTGTATATAATAGTGGATCTAGAATTTTAAATTTGGGAGCGTCAAAATAAAAACACAACTGTTTATTTTATTTGATATATATAAAAGTAATTAATATTAAAACATGTTCAAAATAAACTAATCAATGAAGATTCGCAATTGCTTCATGTTAGTTTCTCCTTATTTTTATAATGGCAAAAACTCATTGTATGCACAATTAGAATTTGTATTTATAAGTTTAAATCCAAGCATCCGCCATTGTGCCTATAACGTCACTCTCATAACCTAATAAAAATAAGCATTGACTATGACACCATCAATGTAACAAATTAGGATAATTAATACAAAAAACTCTAGAGTTTGAATCAGATTTTATTTTTATCGTTAAAGTTTAAGAAGTGGAAATCAGAGTTTTGAAGTACATTAACTGAGATATTTTAAATCTTCCACCTAACTTTTTATTTTATTTTTTAATAGATGCTAATGTGGCTCACATGTAGATCCAACTTGCCAAAAAATAAAAACATAAAATATATATATATATATATATATATATAAGAATAAAGGGGAAATAAATCTATATTATAAAACACCATCTTTGACCAAATTTTTTTCTCAAAAAGTATAAGAATTCAATGGCTAAAAATACACTTGTTATGTTATGCTTTGGTTGTACAATATTTGATGAGTTTTATACACAAATCCAGATGTTAAATCAAAGATAAAACACTCTTACCAATAATATACACATAATGAACTTTAGCACAATAACAATTTTGTTTATAATTTAAATGCCATAACTTTAAATAAAAAAAATTGAATTTTAATAAAATTTATATATTTAAAATCTACTAATCAATATAAATCAAACAAGATCCATCTTGGTCATATAATTATGTAAAAAAATCAATAAAAATTATTAGTCATCTCAATCTGTGCGTTCACGGTACATTAGACAAATTTTTTTGGACCATTTAACTTCTAAATCATAGTAATCGATGAAATTTGTTTATTTTCACATATGACGATGAGTTTAATTTGTTAACAAAATATTTTGTTTCTAAAAAAATTTAAAATAAGGCAATCTAGTTACCTTTATTTTTATTCCAGCATGAAGATTGAACAAATATTTCAGTTGTTTAATATAGACTTATTAAAGTTTGTCAATTAGAGAAAATTAGATTAATATATTCAAATCCCGATCATAATTGATGTTGAGATTGTAACTTACAGGGAGGCCAAATTTAATTTGTGGGTTTGGTTCTACAATTCGGCAATATATCTATATGTATATGTGTGTGTATATATATATGGGGGAGGTTTAAGTTACGTCAGTGTAAGATTAAAATTTTTTGTATTCATTTCTAATTTTTACTCAAATTCATAGTTTATTGATTATACCATTAAATAAGCTTTTTTATTATATTTATTAAGCATGCAAAATTTTAAATCAATCAGATATGTGTAACCATGCGGTCACTATGCTTAATTTTTAAAAGGCTGATAATTTAATATATAATATGATTATGATGGTGGACTTCTACATCTTTGACTAATTAAATTTTTGCATGCATCTTTAATATATAATGATCATCTAATTTAACGGTTATATTGATAAATTATAAAGTTAAGAAAAATTATTGACAAGAGTAAAACTATTTGAATATACTTATGAATATGTATTAACCTTCCCCATATATATGTAAACGTAAATGTATATGTATATACACACTAGGGAATATTCGTACCATCCAGGTAAGGTGAAATAAATAAGATCTAATATTAGGATAAAAAAGAGTAACGTGTAACAAATCTAAATCGACAAACATCAATCAGTCTATTTTGAGCCCATTGTCTAGCATAATCTAACATTTTGAATAATTGAAATGTAGGTTCAATATATCTTCATACTGGAAAAAGTAAAAGTAGATCAGATTGGACCCACTTATTTTAAATTTTTTAAAGAATATTTTCTCAACAAAATAATTTTTTAATAAATTAAACTTAAATCCAAATGTGAAAATAATCCAATTATGTATGTCAGTATGATTTGAAAATAGTTCAAAAATTGGACTAAAGTACTGTGAACACTCCTAAAAACGACAAATATATTGAGATGAACAATAATGTACAAATACATAAAGTACGTCCTTAAATGTTAATAATATTTCTTAAAATTTTTTTACATAATTCTATAGTCATGATGGACCTTGTTTAATTGATACTGATTAATATATTTTAAATATTAAATTTTTATTAATTTTGATTTTTCTATTTAAAGTCATGACTTTTAATGTTGACAAAATTATTGGTGTGTGAGAGCTTATTGTGTGTATAAAAACTCATCAAAAGATGTAGAATTAATGCATATCATAACATGTGTATTTTTAACCTATTAGATCGTTATACTTTTTGGATAAAGTTTTGGTCAAAGATAATGTTTTGTAATATATATATAATATAGGTCGTTTCTGGTAGGAACCGGTTCGAACGGATTAACGTCGTAAAAACATTGGGAGTGTTTTTTATGGCAAAAATATGTCTTAAAAAGGACATGTCCGCAATTAAAAATTTTCGTATATATATATTAATAAAATAATACATGCATTTTTCTTACAAAATTATAAGTTATAATGACCGTAATAAAGAGTCAACAAATACTTTTAGCGGTACCTAAAACTAGGGGTGGATTTGGTACAATAATGTGTCATATTAAATGTACCATGTATTGTATCAAAAGTTTGAGACGCCAAATTTATTACCATTTCCGTACCAAATTTTTTTTTGGTTTGGTATACAATTCGATATATCAAAAAATTGGTTTGGTACCGTATATTACAAAAATAAAATCAAGCTTAAAAAAAAAGTGGGCATTTATTATATGCAAAAGTGCAAACCAAAACAAACTCAAAAACTATAACTAAATAAAGAAAAAAAATACTCTCACATGAACATAATAAAACATTATAATTCCAGAAAAAATGGCACAATTAAAAGTCAAAAACAAGTAAATATCCAGCAATTCCACCGGTAGCTATCTAGGCAAAATACCAACGGTGGATATAGTGGCACAATACCAATAGTGGGCATATAAAAATTGAAAAACATACAACTAAAATGTGTAAATTAGAAGTTACAAACCAAACTCCAATTTAAAAACAAAACACATATATCCAACTCTTCAATTAATCAGTTTTTTTTGATAAAGAAGTACCCGGAGGATATACGTATGGCAGTGAATCTATGGGATGATACCGTGGTAGTAGCTAATGGGTAACATATCTAGAAAGAACAGGGCCGGCACTGGGCATAGGTGGCTCAGGCCGCCGCCTAGGGCCCCGATATAGCAGGGCCTCGGATTATTTTGGGCCTTTATATATATACGTTAAAATAGTGAAAATTATTTTGCGTTAAAAATAAGTATGAAGAGAGGCATTTGGTCCAGCGGATGGTGGCTTTGGCATTAGTGTTCTGATCGTGCGTTCAAGCCATGGGCCTTGTGTCAATGGCCACAATTGTTTAACCTTACACGTACCACATTTCTCTATTTATTTTTTATCTCAAAAGCTCTATTTTTAATTTTAAAAATATTGATCAATTTAGCTTATATTTTTTTTTTAACACCAAACTCTACTCTTTTCAAAATTCTTAAATCCTGTAAAACTAAGATAACACACCCTTTTACAAATCTTGATTGAAGGTCTTTTAAATAGATCAATTTACTCTTATAGAAAAGGTTCTTAAATATTTAATTCAAAGTACTAGTTTATATCCCACTTAAAAGTTCCTGTATTGTCTTTGCCAATTTTTTTTTATAACTTAATTTCTTTTAGTAATCAAACCCCCACTAAATTATATTTTTGCCTTTGCCACTGTTTTTAAGTATGATCTAATGTTGATTAATAAAAGCAAGACTCTAATAGTTGATAAAAAGTGAAAGTATAGAGGTGCAATTAACTACTTAAATAAAAAGTTGGACCCACCTACTAACACAATTTAAGAATACATGAAAAAAATATTTAATTATTAATGTAAATAGCTCACACACCAAACAACAAAGTATTTTCTCTCTCTAAATGTTACTATTTCAATTTTATTGTGTCGACTTCTAAAGAAATGTAGATTACTATTTAATTTATATCATGTGCAAAATAAAATTTGATTTTGTATTTTTTAGTATGAGGGTTGTTGATCAATTAACATGAATTTGAAAAATCATAATAGTAGTTCTTTATAATTACATAAAACCATTTAAAATACATTTACTCGTTATATAATTATTTATATTAGCGGCATTTTGGGTTGTTGTTGAACGAAATTATATTTTAATTTTTATTTAACTTAAATTTTACTATTTATGAAATGTAAAGACCGAAAATTTTAATTTGTTTTTATTATTTAAATATTTCTTGTCACAGTTAACTATTGCTTAGTTGTCAATGCAATTAAGGTTTGTTTTTTATTTGTCATAAATTTATTGATGTAATTATATTTACATGTAGGATTTGGATCAAAAAAGGACCAACCCTCTAATGACAAATTTTCGTTACTAAAGGAACATTCTTTATATAAATTATTCAACGTATCGGACCTCCTTTACGCAAAAAGGCCCTAGGAGAAAAGTTTGTCTAGGGCCCCTCAAAAGTCAGGGCCGGCCCTGAGAAAGAAATATGAGAGGAGGATTAGAAGAGAGAGGGGGCGGCGTATTTATGAGGTTCAAAAGTTAAAACTCTAAGTTAACATGAAAGTGAAACTCTTTTTTAGCATAAATCTGAACCGTTATATCTAAATTTCAAAATGTTATAGGGGTATTGGTAATATTTTGGTATTTGATATAATTGTATAATAGGTAACGGTACAATACGATATTACCGTGGCAATATTAATATTTAGGTATGATATGGTATGTCGTTGATAATGATTTTGAGTACCAAATTTTGAGTACCAGTATCGCGCTAAAATAATTCGGTATAGTATTTACCAAATTTCAATACATTTTAGTAATGGTACAATATGGTCCGATTTGATATAGTATTTGTGGAATAATTTCCAACCCCTACCTAAAATTTAAATTGCCTTTCTTGGATTAAAAGAAAAAGTAAACAAGTTGAGCTAAGTTTTGAACCCCAGCCATTTAAACAAATATATATATATATATATATAGTTTATATATTTTTCCGCGTATGACCAAACTCTAACATAGTAAAATAAAGTCCCTGTTTGGTTCATTTAAAAAAAAAAGTCATATTTTTAGTTTTCTATTAAAAATTTAACTTTACTTCACACTTTTTAATATTCACTTTAATTTAATTTATCTCTCATAATTTTTTTAAAATACTATACTTTAAACTTAAAAATTAGAATTAGATAAAAAAAATTATATTTAAAAATTTACTTATCGAAAATTTATAAAATACAATTCATTGTGACTACCTTTTGAATTTTTTTCATTAGTTTTTTCGAATTGATTAAAAAAAACTCTAATAAAAATTAAATTCACTTTTTAACATATTTTCACACTTTTCAAAAACTTAACTCAAAAACTTTAGGTATTGCAAATATAGGTAGACAAATTTCATGTAATTAGGTAAAGTTAGTCATTGACTGAAGTAATGTATTTTATGTTGTCAAAAAAAATGTTTTATATCCTTAACACGTGCCTTCTAGGTAGGGGCACTAACCAAACGTAGCGCAACAAGAATTTTAAATAATTATTTTTTTCTAAAAGGTAAAGCTTCTTAAATAGGAGACAAACTATATCATATTTTTTCATTAAATAAGGAGTTTCAGCTCTTTATATATTTAAGGAAAAAAAAACTTAAATTAGCAAGTGTGAACTAATAGTCGTGACATTAGAATCAGCGATAGTCGTAACTTTGTTACTTGACCAAAAAAAAAAAGTATGCGAAAATTGGTCCGGACGTTCTTTGACTTAACAAAATTAAAAAAAAAGAAAAAGAAGATTAAAACGTAAAGTTATCCAACATGAGTGAACAACCCAATGTTTTAATAAGTCTTACGCTTTGAATGGCTGATTGAAATCTCTAATAACATAGTTTAAAGAAACTAGAATCGATTCCTAATCTTGTTAAGTGTGAGGACGGTGCCAAAGGGTTCATTGAGGGTAGTTTACGGCTTTTGTTAGTCGTTAGAGGTGAAGTGTGGTGAGGAATTTGTAAGGGATATGAAGTTAGTGTGATTACGAGTGTGGTGAGAAACGAAGAATGTGTCTTTTCGTTATAATTAGGAGATAATATAGCGTGTTAAAATAACAAAAAAACAAAAACATTTGAAAATTTTCTAATTCTATCTCTTCGGTTCTTTCTTTTTCTATACTCGTCTCTTCCTCATTGGTACAACTTTACGTTTTCTCTCTTTAATATCTCTCTAACTCTTCCTTAATTTTTCTCTATTTTCCTTAAGAACTTGTTTGTTTCGAGTCTTAAAATTATTGTCTAAATGCTATATTAAAATTCCGATATTTGTTTTGAGTTTTGAAATTGGAATGTTTCATTCCATGAATTGGATATTCATTCAAAGTTCTCTCTCTTAAATGGATTATAATATATGATTATTTTAGATATTCTCTTTTAGATATTTTTCTAAAATTTTCTCTTAAAAACAAAATATCCATTTTACTTATCAATACAACTTCTTTTTTTCATTTACATTATTCCTAAAACAAAAATAAAATATTATTTTTATTATTAAATACATACAACGAGTTTTCACAATTCTTAAGGATAAAATTTAAATTTTACATTCGTAAAATTATTAGTACTTATCTTTAATTTTATAAAATGAAGAACATTTTGGTAATCTGCACGTATTTCATTTTTATTCTCGTTTGAACCAAATATATAGGGCTAATGCAATGTTCAAAGAAAGGAAAATTTATATCCGATCGAAACATTGGCAAGACATCATAGAAGTCAAGAAAAAAAAATTCAGGAATCTAAAATAGTCATCATATTCATAAAACTCGAATCAAGCCGGCCTTAATTTCATTCTTATCTTTTATATTATATGTTTGTTATGTTTTTCCAGTAATTCGAAAGTTAGTTAAAATCTAAAGCAAATATTTTTTATTTTTTTGAAAAGGAAAGATTGCATTAAAACAAATCGGAGGCAAGAACATCCAAAATAAAGGGAGGCGGGACAACCCTCCAACTTTCCGGACCAGACATAAAATGCTCAACCCTAACAAGACTACAGCATTTGCTGATCTACGAACATAAACGACGCTACAATGATCTAGGTCTCCAATAAGAGACTTACAATCAAAAATTAATAAACCAAAGTACGAAATATCTGGTTTATCACTGTTCATAGCTGACACGAGCAGTTGAGAATTTGATTCAACAATCACCTAATGAACATTAGCGTTTTTTAGCCAGCTTAGAACTTCTCTCATTCCAAGAGCTTCAGCAACGAGTGGGGAGTGGTAACCCAAAATTGTACCACGTGTTCCAGTTACAAAAGAACCATTAGCATCTCTAATAACTCCAGCAAAACCAAAGAAGCCTGTTATAATGCTAGCATCAGTATTGCATTTGACTCACCCAATTGCGGGTTTTTCCCAACGCGAAACCGAGAGCACATGAATAACTTATTGGCTCCTATTACCTTAACAATTAGCTGCCTTCCATTGTTGATGATGATGGAGGTAATTATGAAGCACAGCTGTCAATACGAGAAACGAACCCTTCTAAACTTGATTATTACGGTTTTGCCAAAGACCCCATAATATCACAACAACAATTTCAACATGATTGTTAAGAATATTTTAGGAGTCGCCATGAGACTCCACACGTAATTCCAATGAGTAATAGGAGGAGAAAAATCAACATGATTAAACGTTAGTAAGTAATTATACCCATTCATATAATATTTAATCTCGTTGAAAGAAACATATTTTTTAAATTAAGAATATTAATTATAGTGAGCATCAATCTATTCATATTGGGGAATTAGTAATAAGTAATTATTGAGAGAATTTAATAATGGGAATATCATTTTAGTATTAAGGAAGGAAAGAATTAGAAATGACGTAATGCGAACGCGCCTTCAGAAGGCGTGGAGAAAGCGTCAGTGTCATTATGTCCCCATAGCCATCCTTATCTGAGAAGTAACGGGGTACAATTGTAATTATATAAGTTTTAAAAAACAATTCCTTTTAAGTTTTAACGGCTGATGATTAGTTCCTTCTCACATACACAGGGTACCAAAGTGTGGGCCTTCTTTCTCACTCTCCCTCAAAAATCTTCCTTAAATCAGACCAATTTCGAGCTCCGTATATTCTTTCTCTCACTCAAAATTGGCAAACCTACTTCCCTTTTTCTTCAAGATAGAGAGAGAGCAAGAGACTGTTTTTTTATTTTTTGTTGTTTTGTGTTGGTGATAAATTACAGCTCTTTTGGTTTGTTTAAATATTTGGGTTCAATTTCCAGTTCGAAAATTGTAGGATCTTTTTCATTTTGATTCAATTTTGTTGGTAAAAGTTGGGGTTTGGGTTTGAATCCGTTCTCTTTCTATTTATTTTTTTATGATGAGTAATTGGAGGAGGCAAAAGGGTAATCTTTATAATCCAGAATTTACAACAAGAAGTTCAGACAACAAGAAGCCACCTCTCGGTATGTGTAGCCTCTGTTTTTCTTTTTCTCAATTCTTCTCTCTATATGTTTATGATTTGAGTCTGTTAGGCAAAAACAATAAAAAATTTCAACAGCTGAAAATTCATATATATCAATTTATCATTACACATACTTCTAAGTTAATTTTTTAAGGTTGTATAGATCAGCTCTACAAATTTTCAAGAAATATTCAACCATTTACTCCTTCAAATGGAATCCATTTTTTTTGCGAAAGAGAAAGAGAGGGAAATCCCTATTTATTGCAATTTGAGAATGGTTTTTACTTGATGTTCATTATTTTCCCGTGATTTTTTAAGGTTAGGGTTCAGAATAGTTGAATTCTTCAGCTTGTAAATATGTGGACTCGGGTTCTAAAAATTTGAAGTTAGGGTCTTTCACCGAATGTGAATTATGATTACCAATCCCTAAATGTTGTTTTGGGGCGGATTAATTTGCTAGATTTTGAAATTGCTAAGTTTATCATGTTGAAGTTAGGGTTCACATTGTTATTCGAACTGTACAGTGTACACTGATGTTATAAACCCTGCATATATAATTTAAAGTGATTTGCTCATATGTCTATTTCTTGTTTCATATGCAAAAGTAATCCGAATTTCCCAGTTGATTCACATTACCACGAGGAATGTTTTGTATGTTGAACAATGGGTGTTCAATTATATGAACGAGAACGCTTTAGAAAAATGGCGGGAAGTCGTTAAATACATGATTGTAGATCTTGTTGATTAACCATAAGTAGAAGTTTGTTCCCATTTGTTTACTTGTCTTGTTATTATCAAATTTTGTTGTTGCAATATACACCTACTAATTCCCTACAATCGTACAAAGAACTTCCTTCTTGTTTATTCCAATTATAGCTTCCACTTATTTGTTATTGTTTTTGTTTCTATCAGTATGTCCCTCTTAAAATTTCCTTGCTGTTTCTGGTAATTTGCATTAAAAGCATTCAAAAGGATGAATTTTGTTAATGTGTGTTTTAGGGGCACTTTTTAAGAATCGCATTGATAACGTCTGCCTTTATATATCGTGGTTGTGAAGACATTGCTATATCTGTATATATGTTCTTGAAGTGCTTCCTAAGGGTGGATTGGACTCCTCTAGATTGGTGGAAATCATTTTAGAGAAGAGTTGAAGAAATGAGGATTTGAAGATTAAAACTGAACGGCTATAATTTTGACAGTAGTTTTTGTCTAAATGAGTTAAAAGGCAAAAACTGCCCGTCAAAATCTGAGACATCCGATTTTAAACTTACAATTCAGATTCAGTGCATCACTCTAGAGGAGCTAGATCCCATCTCGTGTATCCATATCATGTCTTTTTCTCTCAGAATTGGTTTATGTGTTGTCCATATGCTTTATATTTTTCCATCTGGGAAAGTTTTATGAGACGTATGGAATCTTTAACTCTGAGAATTTAACTTAGTATCGGACAAAAAAATTAATGACCTTTTTTCTACAGGTAACCGGCAACCTACTGTGCCATCATGGGAGAAAAAATTCTGCAAATCAGTTGGTTGTGTTCCATGGTATAAGATCATGGAAATGAAGAGATATTTTCACCTTTACGACAATGTGGTGCACTGGAACGATTCTGCAGGAGAAGAGGCATTTCGAAATGCAAAGAACCGGTTCTATGCTAAGATACACAGTCTCCCATGTGACATATCGTTGCCCAATCCCGACATATACATCGATGAAATAGATTGGAATTCCCAAATTGACCCTGAGCTCCTCCTCGACTTGGACCGAGAACCCATTATTCCGAATGGAGAGAAACATTACGCAGGCATTGTGATTCTTGATAGTTTACTCAAGGATCAAGGGTTCTCAAGTTCTGGATGGGGAGATTGTGAAGAGAAGGTGAAAAAAGATGACCACTGTTGTTTGGAAAATAAAGAGAGAGGTGTCGAAGAGAACGGGTGGGGAGATTTTGGTGATAATATGCGGTGCTGGGACGAGAGTAAGGGAGATAATGGATGGGGAGATGGATGGAATAGTAATAATTCATGGGGTCAAAATCGAAATGAAGATGGTAATATTGGAGAGTGGGGAGATGGATGGAACAGTAAAAATTCATGGGGTTGGAATCAGAATGAAAATAATAATCGCGGAGAGTGGGGAGATGGATGGAATATTAATAATTCATTGGGTGGGAATCGGAATGAAAATAATGACAATCGCGGTGAGTGGGAAGATGGATGGAATAGTAATAATTCCCAGGGTCGACATAAAACAGTCACGTTTTAGTGGGTGAGGTGAAGATGATCAAAGGAATCATAAATGGAGGAATCATAGTTGGAGGAAGAAAGTTAATGATTTGTCAGAAAAACAGAGCGCAGATTCCAGACCACCTTCTGGGCAATGGATCTCGATGAATAATTTTATATATGCACCTGTGAGTCACCAACGGGGTAAACCGGTTTATTGAGTTTGAAGTAAGAATATGTTTTGGTTTAATTGAATTACTTATACAGTACGTACTTCATTTTTGTGCAATAGAGATAGGAAACTAGCAAGGCATTTGGGACTGAACTCGGGCTGAGTTTGTCATGTTTGATTGGTAGTTCTTGAAGTTTTGGAGAGTTATCTCATACGCGATTTGGCGAATGTTTGTGAAAATGATAAATTATTTATTAATTAATTCTTTCGCTATTGTTACAGTTTGATATGATCTTGTACAATATCAGTTTGATTGGGAAATATTATTGTTGAAGTTATTGTTCTAAAATATCAGTTTGAAAGAGGACGACAAAAATTTCTTCCGACCCTCAAAACTTTTAATGGTGTTATTGTTGTTTTTCTTGTATCATTTTCCATCTGTAAGTCGTGTTGATGCTATTAATATTTTTTGAATTAAGACATTAACCGGTTTTCATGCACAACTTGCTGTCGCTCAATTTCCATGGGCCACAACTCCCAAAGGTAGTATCGCTACCGGTCCAAAAAGGTCAGTTCAACCGACTTTCGGTTGGCGGACATCTTCGGTCGGTGCAGTTCCGTCATCATTACCACCGCCGGTGCAGTTCCTTCATCCATTGCTGTTTCCACCACCGCCATCGCATCAAATAAGTTTTTTAAAATCCTTTTATTTACAAAGAAAAATTTTAAAATTATGCATAATATTTGAAAACTTCGCAACCTATAAAATATTATAAGATGCCCCTCATTTTAGTTACATAACATAAACATTACTTTTTAATGAAATTTTATATTATTTTAAAAGCATTAAATTAAGCTTTGTATAAATCCGTTCATTAAATAAAAGAAGAATATAAAAGCAATATTATAAGAAAAAAAATAAATTTTACAAGTTGATTCACCATGATTTTGAACTGTTGGGAGATTTTCATTAATCAATTTGATTATTTAAAGAGAGTAATAAAAAATATCTAAACAACAATAAATGACTTTAAAATTTTAATTTTGTATTTGTATTTGTTTTGTTATCCGGCAACGATGCAATAACATAATACCACCTGTAAAGGTGGTATAATTTTCCCCACTTCCTGTGAAACAAATTAATCCGATATGCTATCATGCCTAACGTTGCATGAAAGATAAGATAAATAATTCATATCCGCACTGACTACAAGATAAGATTTAGTTATCACATCCTTTTTTACAACAAACACAAGATATCATTAATTAATCACATTCGTTATTTAAACCTGAGCAACAAACACACCCTAAATTAAAATTTATTTCACAATATACCATATATCCAACACAAATTCCATATATCTAAAACCTCATCAAAACAAGATTTTTTGTAAACAAGATTAACCTAAACAAGATCTACACACCATGTACATTGATCCAACTATAATGTCAAATGATACATCCCAAAATAAAATGACGAGATCAAATATGCTCTTTCGAGCATTTTCCGGCGAAGAAATACCTTGTGATCTCCATACGGTGGCTAAACAAATCTCTTGAAGTACAAGTATTGCATTACATTCAACCGAGAAGCACCAATTATTAATGTAATTTTCGTGCGTGGAGTACATAAAAGACTTGGAAGATAAATAAATATGAATGACAAATTATTAACGTATATGCCTGTATAGCATACCGTCATGGCCCGGAAAATGGAACTCGGAGCTGCTGTGGTTACATTTTGGTACCTACTTGAAAAACTAAATTGCCCTTCATTGTGAAAAACAAACAATTGTTTTACCTTCATCTGAGCAATGTGCAACTTAACCACCTAAGCAGACAATATCACATTGCTTCACAATGTTTTAAAAACAGATTTAAGTATCAAGGATTACTAGGTACAATATTGATCACACATCGAGTGTGCCACGTGTTCTAGTTATTTAAAAACAAGAAGAAGCACGGGCAGTAAAAGAGAGGATACACAAAGAAGTATGATGCTCAAAACAAGATTTTTAGTACCTGCAAAATCTGAGTCAAATTGAAGGAGGCAAGTCCCAAAGGACTTGTTCATCAATCTTGGTCAGCTTTTCATCATCAAGTCGCTTCCAAGTCTTGATCCTTTTAACTCCCATCCACACATTCTTCCCTTTCCCAAGTTCCGCCAGTATAACCCTAGCTCTTCTTGGCCACCCGGCCCTACCATAGCCGTGATAACCAAACCCTCCACCATAACAAAACCATATACCATTTAGATTCCCGCAAAAGTCGTTAGTGTGATCATGTCCTATGAACACGGCCTTCACATCTCCCATGGAAACTAGGGTTTTTAAGACGCCTGAGTTCACCAACGAACAAGCTGCGTACTCCTGGTAGTGGCCCAGAATCTCTTTGACTTGGCGGACTTCAGGAATTGGAATGTGGAAGAATGCAAGCGCTGGAGGTGTGTTTGATGTTTGATCGTTGTCCCGATATTGTCCCTGTTATTGTTTGACCTGCAACATGTTATGATTTCTAAATCTAGAACACTGCCCTAGCAAGAATTGGAATAAACGGTTCTTAAAAGACCCAACCCAGCATGTTTTTGACCCGACCTGACCCAACCCTAATAGGACGGGTTTGGGTTCCAAAATAAGAACCCTGCGCAGGTTCAGGTCTAAGTAAATTTAATTAAGTTTGAACTGACCTGACCAGAATATAATATGTTTTCTAAAGATACCTTTATAATTAGAAGCAGTTGGGGCGGGGCGGGTCAAGGCTTATGCATATAGTGAATGGTGCAAGTTCAGATTTTTCAAAATAAACCTGCACCAGGTTGGGTTCAGTCATACTTCTAGGCGGGTAGGGTTCGGGTTTTGCCAAACATTTCCTCTAGATAAAATAACTACATGCATTTTCATCCTGCAACTATAATTGGGGTGGTGTTCCCAAGAAATATTTATGGGCAATAAGCCCAACTACATTTTTTGCAAAACATAAGTTGTCTCCTTTCTTAAGAATCCAGGATTCCCTAGCAAAATCAAACCAAACATTGGAATCCAGGATGAAGGGGAATTCAGGAATCCTGGACAGCTCAAAAAATTGAATTAAACAGACCCTAAAGGACAAAGCATCTGGATTGTTCCGTCGGTACCTGATATGCTTCAGAAACACTGCGAAGCCAACGAAGTTGAGATTCTTTAATCCATCCATACGTTCGAACTCCATCGACAACAGCTCTGTCTCCACTGTCAAGAAAGTAGAGATTGAGGACACTGGTGTTGGCCAAATGGGAAGACGGTGCGCCTCGCACTTCAAGATTGTAATTCCCAAAGCCATCAATACCGGCCAATAGGTGTTGTTTGGTAGAATCATGATGGTTATTATCTTTAGCATAAGGATTGGGTTGTGAAACTGAATAATCCATGAGGGAGATGAAAGACATTAATTCTTCACGAGTCATGGTGGATTCTTGATCATGGTTCCCCAAAACAGCTGCCCAAGGAAGTCCAGATTTTATGGCAGGACCAAAAGCTCCATACATAGATTCTGCAGCATCAGCAGCGCTTGTCCCAAATATATTATCTCCTAATTTCAAGAAACTAAACAAAATCAGTAGTTAAATATGAAAAAAAAGAAGAAGGGTACAATATAACTATATAAGGATAATGCAAGAGTGTTGAAGAGCATGATATACATTGTTGGCCTACTACCTAAAAGCTTAAGCTTTTGGGAGAGATGGTTCCTAATATGGTATCAGAGGTCAGGTTCTGCAAAGTCTCGGGTTCGAATCCTCCCACTTGAATTTGTTTCTCCTTTGTGTTTGTGCAGTATGCACGTTGTTGTTTGTGCACAAAGTGCACCTTTGATTTGGTTTGTCTCTCCACTTGCAAGTAGGGGTCGCACGTTGGGGGGGGGTGTGTTGAAGAAGATGATATGCATTGTTAGCCCACTACCTAAAAACTTAAGCTTTTGGGAATTCAGTCACAACTCATAATTAGAAAGAAAAAGAATATTAAGTATAAATGCCATCACCCATCAGTTGATAAAACATAAAAAGTAACAAAAGGCGGATCAAACCAGGTTGTCTCTCCACGTGCAAGTGGGGGTCACAAGTGAGGGGGAGCGTTGAAGAGCATGATATACATTGTTGGCCCACTACCTAAAAGCTTAAGCTTTTGGGGATTCAATCACAACTCATAATTAGAAAGAAAAAGAATATTAAGTATAAATGCCATCACCCATCAGTTGAGAAAACATAAAAAGTATAAAAAAGCGGATCAAACCTCTGGTGATTTTTTTCCCTCTAATCGGGTGGGTTTTGATTTTATCATCTGGGTTCTCTTTAGTCAGATGGGTTTTGTCAAAATCTGGATTTGGGTTCAATTTGTTTTTGTGAATTTTCAGACTGATATCACTTTCTGTGTGTATATATATACACGTATGTATGTGTGTGTTTGTAGAGAGAGAGAGATGGACTCGATCAATAGAAAATGGAAGGTAATTTGATTTCGAGGGACTTAGAGAGAAGATTTCGAGGGAGAGAGAGTGAGATGAGTTTAGGTTTGATTATTTTTGAGAGAGAAGATTTCAAGGGATTTGATTTACTTTTTGATTTGGGTCTAGGTTTCATTTGATGGGGAAATTAGGATTCATATGCGAAGGGATGAAGGAGAAGGGTTGGAGGAAGAAGATGACAGCAATATGGCCATTCTGGGAAAAAAGTGGACCAATTTAGACATTCGTTAAAAGTAAAACCCAGAGGGTTAAGTTAAAGGCTTATGAAAATAGGGGGTAGCTCTAATTTCATATTATAAATAGGAGGTAGCTCAAAAAACCCTTAATGCAATTAAACATCACCAAGGACATAAATATGAAATTTCGGGCATTTTCCCCGGAATCAATAGTGCAATCAAACACACATTCGGCGTATACATACATATATGCACACCCAAATATATATATATAGAGAGAGAGAGACAATTAAATCATCATACTGGAATATGATCCAGCAATTGCAAATTGTTTCATTAACTACTTTCCCATGTGGTTGGGAAAAACTTAAGTAGTGGTACATAGAAACATCAGTAACGAAAAAGTCTCAGACTACTTCTAGTTACCCAAAAACTAATATACAAGGGCACAAATCTAGGCCTCGGAATTGGGGCTTGGTGCCTATTCATAAATCTTAATAGGCAGTTAATGGAAGCAACTGCCACTTCTGGATCTTCTCAGATATATTTCCAAGGAACTAGTTCATTTAAACAGAAATGAGAGAAAACAACATGACATACATATGATATTAATAATGTTGTTCAAAAAAGTACCCGTAAAGGCAATGAAATCGGGCTTCTCAGATTCAATCATCCTCTTCAAAAACAAAGTCGTGTTGAGATCTGTGCAGTGCTCAAACTCAGTTTCCAACATGTCTCTGCACCGCGTCATCATTCCAGTCCCATAGTGCATATCAGCGACCTAATCATGAGTCACCAAAAATTCATTATAATCATATAAATTAGTAATCCTGGAAAATAAAAAAGGCTTCATTCATTTAGGGTCTGTTTGGTAAAAAAGTTGGAAAATTATTCAAAGTAAAATTAAATTTATGAGAAGTCAGAAAAAGGAGTCTGGTCCGATGTCCTCCATTTTTCTATTTTTATTTTCTTACCCATCGCCCAAAGAATTGGACTCTCTGGAAAAATTGAAAATGAAATAGAATATCTCACCAAAATCACTCATCTCTTTCTCCATTTTCTCAATTAGTTTTTTCTAACGATTTTCCAACTTTTTTTATCAACACACCCTTACCAGACCTGAAGTATTTTGAAAGTGCCATCGGAGCGGAAGCGTAGAGGGAGTTCTGGTTGTTTCTTGAAAGTGACATGCTCATGGTTTAACATTAATTTGCCGTATATTAACAGGTGTTGAAGGAGATACAAGGAAGCAGTGATGACGATGAGGTAGAGGAAGGAAGGGATCCATACCCTTTCAGATGTAATCATCTCTCAGCCTCAGCTGCTAAGAAACAAGAGAGAGGCTGTCAATGCTTTCATTGTTACCACAAAATACATCATCACTATCTACACTTTATTAATACTAGTATACCGCTGAAGAGTGCGCACCAACAGGTAGGGGTGTGCAGAAAAACCGTTGGACGGAGAAAACCGATCCGGACTGTATACTTTGATCAGTCCTTTTTCAACCCTCGGTCTGGTCCTATCTAAATTTTTGAGAAACCAAAACTTCAGTCCGGTCTCAATCTGTGGAAAAAAAAAATAGAGTGGACCACCCCACTTCTTATTATTTATTTTTTTGAAAAAAAAATAAAGTAAGAAGTTCTTTTAAGCATGTATTTTTCACTTCATATCTAACATATAGCATACCTTGATTGTAGCAAGCTATAGCATACTTTCTTTCACTAAAACGTGGCCCAAAAACTTATAAGTTGAATGCTAAATTATGCCTAAATGTTGATGGGCAAAATGCGAAAATGGTCCATGCCAACCGATGAGACCACACAAAAACCTAAGCAGTCCGGTCCCGTCTATACCCATAAATCGGTCTAGTCCGGTTTCTAGTATTTCAAAACAGACCTTGTTGATCCAGTCCAAAACCAGACCGACTGACACGCACACATCTACCGACAGTAAATCGCAAATCCTGCAATTATAAACAATATGTGCAGAAAAACTGGTATACAATTACAACTTACAAGCTATCCACCAAAAAAAAACTATTACAATCAACATTGAGAATAAGACCCCTGATCAAATGCTGATCTCCATATACCTTTTAAATTGGATGATAATTTTTCAAAGAAAAGTCAATGGCATGTACTAAGACCACAATTCAAATACAATTGTACAATTCAAACCCATGTCTGAAACCAAAATGTAATCAGAGAGAATGAAAGCATATGAAATGAAGAGAACTACAAAGGTACATGAGAGAGCTTGCATGTCACTCCCACCAAGGTACATGAGAGAAATACAAAAGATAATTAGAGTTTTCTTATATGTAAAGGATTTGACTTGGTGTAGCCTCCAAGCAATACTAATTATTTTAAGTTTAGGATTTAAGCAGTATAAATAAATTATGCCCCATATGTAGGGGTGTAAATGGATATTCGAAAATCCGAATCTGTTCCAAATTCGAATCCGTATTTTGTGGATATTTATCCGAATAGATATTCGAAAAAGAGGATTTGGATAGTGTTTATAAATATCCGAAAAAATGGATATGGATATGGATAATAATAGTATTCGACCTGGATAATCCGTATCCGGGGTGGATTATCCATACTTGCGAATATCCGTATCCGCTATAATTTAGTATATATTGTATATTTCTCTCCCCATTTCAAAAAAAAAAGCCAAAAATTTAATCTAGTGTGCACAAGCTAGCCCAATTTACCAAAACAAAAACTAACTAAACTAAAAAAGAGAAAAAATGCCTATAAAAAATGAAAAGAAAGAGAAAGATTGTTTACAACATATGTGATTTGTTAGCATGAAAGGGTCGAGACTATAACAAATTTAAAATTGTAACGGGGTATTGAAAATTGGGGCTTATTTTACATAACTTTACAAATAATATTTTTGTAAATCAAGGGCCTATATTTGTCCAAACTCCCAAAGAAGTGCAAAGTTAATTTTGCAGTAAATTTTTAAATTGCTTTTTTTATGGAGTCGTACAAAATTAAGTTTGCACTACATGTTTTTTTAGCAGCATATCATTATAAATAAGTGTTTTAATTGACAATGCTTTAGAATAATTTCAACAAATTACATATTTAAAACTCATTTATTAATACAATACACATGATAATAGTTTCGGGGTTTTGCAAAGTCACTCCTTATTTTCTAAAACACTACTATGTATCTGAGTTTATTTGATGTTGTTTTAGAGTTTTATGAATGAAACACAAGAATATACTTGTTAAAATACAAAGACATGATGCAAAACAAATTTGCATTAAATGTTTTGGATTGCAAAGTTAAGTTTGCACAAAACACAATTTTGTATAAAGTAAAATTTTGCTCAAAATACAATTTTGGTCAAAGCCCTCATTTTAAAACAAAATTAATAAATAGGCCCTTATTTTCAAAAAATATTATTCACCTGATTTTTTGTGAAAAACATTGTCACACAAGACCTTTTACCCCATTTCTAGAAATCGTAATGATTTTCAACTTTGATTTGTCATCTTAATCTATGTGGCTATCTTATAATTTTAACGTAAATCTTATTGAATCATACAAAAGAAATAAAAGAATTTCATTATTTGAGTTAAAAGTTTGATATAAAATGTTAGTAATTATTTTAATATTTTTTGCAATATTTCGTTATATTTTTTGAATTACAACTTGTATAATGTCTTATTTTAATTGAAAAGTTATGTAGTCAAATATATTTTTTAAATTGAGCTATATATAGAAAAATGGATAGGGATATTATCCGAATCCGAGATATGCGATGGGATAAGGATAAGAATAGTTTAATAAACTATTCGAATGGATACGGATAAGGATTTATATAGTAAATTTAAAAAAGGATATGTATAACGGATAGTGTAGAATCCGGTCCGTATCCAATCCGTTTACACGCTACCCATATGTAATAGATCATTCATTCTTTTATCAATATATCAAACATTTCAAAAAAAATTCTCTTAGGTCGAAGACGATCTTTTTTCTTCATAGTTTAAACCAATTTCTTACCCACTCACCAAAAGAATTTTATTCCATGGACAAAATCAAAAGGAATAGAACATTTCACCAAGTCACTCGGTCTCTTTCTAACTTCTTCGTGACAATTAGTAGTGTTTTCTATCACTTTCCAACTTTTCTATCAAAACACACCTTGGAATTAGAGATTTCAATGTGCCCCAAACTTTGAAAAAATTACCGGCGTAGATAGCGTATCTATGACAGAGAAAATTAGTATATGTAACCAAAAAATACTATCTATGTATCCGAGTACCCCCCCCCCCCCCCCCCCCCAAAAAAAAAAAAGGCAGATAATATAGTACATGTATCTACAAGGACTGCATTCTTTCAAAAATACAATTGTGGACTGTATTCTAAAAAGTTTTTATCTCTTGACTGAATCCTAAAACGACTTATTTGGAACTATGAAAAAGAGAAATGGAGCTAAGTACAAAAAAGCTGTAGTTAGCATTATGGCAGCAATTTCATTTGATAACTATTATTAAAATTATGATTATTATAACAACAAACAAGAGAGAGAGAGTTTAGAAAATCTGGTTCTTCATCGAATCTATCTATTTCGATTGGAACAACAACACAGCTTGTTTAATCAAAACAAATTGATCGAGTTTGCCGATTCGAGAAATTAACAAAAATTAACGAGCGATTAATCAAAAAAAATAAAATAAAACATAATAGTGAGATTGAGTAGTAGAGTTACAGCTGCTTGTGATATAGCTAAAGGAACAAGGATATGGTAAATAAATCGAAGAAAAGGAGGTACCAATTTGGTGGAGAGCTCACTGAGATGAGATGGCTAGGGTTTAAACGGCAGGAGGCTAGAGTTGAGATTTCTTCAACTTCTTCTTTTCTTCGGTCTCTTGTTTGATGGAAAGCTTTTTCAATTCTTCATTGATTCTTTTTCTTCCCCTCCTTTTCATTTCTTTCTTCCTCCTTTGTTTCATTCACAGGAGAATATAATAATAATAATAATAATGAGAAATGTTTATGCATTAGTACCGGGGAGATATAAATATTATATTCGGCCATTTATTTTTTTCAAATAATGACTTTGATTTTTGACCCAGTGGTGTTATTTTTAACGGTGTTATTCTTACTTCACAAACATTTTGCTTTTACTCTTGTTAAAAAAAAAGTTAAAATTTTTATTTTCAACCAACTAATCACTCATTAACGTTAATTATTATTCATCATCTTCTTCCTCTTTCTCTTCATCTTCATCTTTCTCTTCTTCCTCCTCTTCCTCTTCTTCTTCTTCTTCTTCTTCTCTATGGTTTTTACTCAATGATTAATAGTTAACAAAAATTCAAATCTAATTAACTCATTCTATTCCATTCAGTTCATTTTAAAAGCCAACAAAAATCTAAAAGTAACTCACAAAAACACACAAAATCTTCATTGATGTAAAAAAAAAAAACACTTAAGTTGTAAAGAATGGTAGAGAAAAGCGAATCAAGGATTATCAAGGTAGAAAAACCTAATGAAAGAGAGATATGTTTGTTTTTATTATATTTAATGTTTATTTTTTTTAATTAACATAAAAAAATTGTACCAACAAAACGAATTAGAGCATCAGAACAGGTTACCTCGGTTACGAGAAATCGAAGTTGGAGCACTTGTTCGGTTTTCGGTGACCGAATGTGTCATATGAAGAAGTGAAGGAAAATAATATTTTAGTTCTACAGAACCGACATTTATCATTTTTCTTGGTCAGTAATGGTCGAATACATGCCTATTACTCATCTCTTAGGGGTCGAGGTAGTGAAAAAAATTCTAAAGGGTTATGTTATTCTCCAAATACCTCAGTCCTTAGGAAATGAGGTATTGATACATATCAGCTATATATTAGTCATGTGAAAATTTACCAGATTTTTTTTATGTGTGGGAATATCCCAAAATTCAAATGTGTTCACATGTATTCGAACGATGTAATTTTTTTATTTTCATGAAATTCTAAGGATGTAATTTTTTTGTATATGAATGACAACAATTTTTAGTAACTTAATTAAATTCGATCACAGAGAACCGACCATTATTCAATTTTTTTTTTTGATTAAATTCGATTTCTTTGAGTAATTTGATTATATTCCAGACAATTTCGGTTCTAGGAGACCAAGCAATTTGATGAACTTCGGTCCTAGAAAATCGAAATTATCCAAAATACTCGGTTGTTAGAGATCGATGTAAGGTTCCGAGAGCTAAAAATATAGTCCAGAATACTTCGGTTGTGAGAGACCTAGGAAGTGGATGAACCCCAGTCATAAGAAACTGAAATTATTCTCAATACTCGATTATTAGTGGCTAATGTAAGGTCCCGAGAGCTAAAATATGATACGAGGAAGCCTAGGTTGTAAGGGACCGAGGAGTTTGATGAACTTCGGTCATAGGGAACCGACATTAGTCAAAATAGTATAGTTTCTCTCTTTAAACCCTTTCTGCTTCGTCTTCTACAAATATTAGTATTGAACAAAAAAAACAGTCACAAAAAAACTAAGTCAACGGTTGAATAATTTTATTAACTCTCCAACGTGTTAAGAAAACAAAATGAATAAGAACATTCAATTCTTTCTTCTCTACCATTCTCTATAACTTAGAATTTATGTGTTGCATTAAGGGTAGATGGATGCAAAAATTTAAAAACTATTGTTGAGAAAAAGAATTATTAATGATTAATTATAATTAGTTTGTGTTGCATTAAGGGTAAATAAATGTAAAGTTTTAGAAATCATTGTTAAGAAGAAGAAGAAGAATGAGGAGAAGAGGGAGGAGGAGGGGAAATATTAATGATTAATGGTTAATTATAATTAATCATTAATTTATGTAAATTAACGTGGGGGTGGCAAAAGAAGTAATGAGATTGTTAATGAATAAAAGAGAGTTGGTAGAAATGGTAGTGAAAGTGGAAGTGATACCAAGTATATATTAGGGTCAAAATAGCACTATCCTTTATTTTTATTATTCTGTTAAATAATTTCGTTCGACCTGACTAAAGTCATGTAACACTTGTCTAGTTTGAGTGACCATTTACGTTAAACAACTCACTCGTTATGACTTCAACTATCTCTGGCATCTCTATCACTTTTCTTCTCGCGCTAATGCTCCCTCTCTCCTCTTCCTTCTCTCAGCTCTACATCTCTACGGCTTATTCTTTTGTACAAATCGGATACCTCCAAATTTTCAAACCTTAAATCACCACCTTTTTTGTTTTTGATCGCCGACTAGCATCATCATCATCATCATCATCATCATCATCATCTCTGTTGCCATTTCCCCTTAATCAAACAACTTCAATTTAGTTATGTCCCACGAGACCAAAATTAACCTAAAAAAAATTAATTTAAATTTGTTTCACATGATATATTTATATTTTTTAACTAGTATATTTTTATATGCCACTCAGGTAACTCTAAAGTAATTTCAAATAAATTTCAATATATAATAATGTATTAGAAAATAAGAAGTGCAAACTTAATTTTATATAATCCAAAAAAACTGTTATGTGTGTTTTTATTAATAAAGGGCTTTAAATTTGTAACTTGTTAAAATAATTATAAATCTAAGTCAATTAAACAGCTAAACATAATAATCTACTAAAAAATATGAAGTGCAAACTTAATTTTACAAGATACCATAAAATATTACAATTCAAAAATATACTTGGAAATTAACGTTGCACTCCTTTTAAAGTTTGGTCAAAGACAGGCTTTTAATTTACAAAAGTATTATTTCATGGTTCTTTTGCAAAAAAAACTTTGTTAAAAAAGCCCCATTTTTCAGTATCTCAAAAAAAAAAAAAAAAACAACAACAACAACTCAATTCCATGTCATAGCAAGTTTCTGCCAGAGGTTGGTCTCTGGTGGACAATTTTTTCACTTGTCCTGCGTTTAAGGGTTCGACTTATAAAATGAGAAGGAATTTTTATTTATTTATAAGATTAAATACTTAGACCTCCTTTAATTTTATTTTTTTTAAATATGAATTCTAATATATTAAATAAGGAAAATAATAATATGTGTTAATCATACTAGAAATAGAAAGAATATCATTTTACATGAGAATCCGTGCCTAATTTAATGCATGTTATAATTTAATTCTTTCTATTTATATATACGTAACATATGTCTTTAAGATATACGTTAATATAACCCATTAAATAATGCAATTTACTAGTTCATAGAAAACAACATGTGACATTTTAGTTAAATGTTTTTAAAATTTTCTTGTGAATTTTTGTATGCTTTTGTTTTGTCCCCTAAATACAAAATTATGGATTCGTCATAAAATGTATTTATTGTATTCAATGGTTTTGTCCTCGACCTTTTAGAATTCTTTTGACTTTTGTCAAGTCTACTAAATTTTATCAAAATTTTAATTGGAAATTAGGCAATATTGTTATTGTTGGTGCATAAAACTAGACAAAGATAGTTTTAGACCAAATAGTCAAATGATTAGTTCAAATGATTAAGGTAATTAATGCAACGAGTTAAAGGAGTCAAAAATATATAGAGAAGATTCGCCTCATATGAAAATATGGGCAAGTCCTCATCTGTGGAATAGAGTTAGGAATTCAGTTTGCTTTATTATTGAAATAACTAAATGGCTATTACAAACTCACAAAGTCTCTTTAGCTATTATATCCTCACAATGTTACAATAGGAGTATTCTTTAGTTACATGAGTTCTAAATTCCCTGTATTAGGAGCTTTACTGTCTGCTTTGTAGTTCGATTTCTCTCTATTTCTTTTGGTTGTTCATTGTTTACTACTTGAGTGCTAGATTTTTTTTGGTTGTTTGTTAATTCTTGGTTGTTGAAAGAAGTAAATGCATCTTCTATATATATGACTATATATACTGAAAGGAAACGTGTTAGAGAGCTCCTACAACAAGTCCGAAGCTATCTCCTGTCTCCACCAACTCTGACATTATTTCTTCATGAATTCCAATACATTAAATATAGTTGGTATGCATTTAATGAAAGTGAGGAAAGTTTTTATTCCTCTGTAGGGCAGGCGACAGTCTCCCATGCCTCTATTCAACCACTCTGACAGAGTGGTTAGGTGAGAGAGTTCTAGAGCTCATTGAAAGAACTCGGGCTTTTTAGCTCCGTTTTTCGTTATGCGAAACCAGTTCTTGGATCAGATACCCAAATCATAAAGAGCTCCGATCTCCTTCTAATGCTTGAACAGAAATCCTTCGAGCTCCTCTCGTTGCGATAGGCCAACTCACTGACGTAGTGCTTGCACCATCAGTTATTATTCATGAAATCTTGTAGGCTAATTTTATCAAAAATTTAAACCATTTACCGCCCAAAAGGAGTTTTTGCCCTTTGCTCAAGAGTCAAGGGTACCCCTCAAAAATACTTTCTATATTTATATAATATAAAATATAATGTTTTGTCAACTTTTTTTGAAATGGGTGTACGCTCACTTTATATTATGATAGTTGTAGAATTATGTAAAAAATAAAAGGTTGTATTATTGAATTCCTAACCGTCCCAATTTTATTTTATTTTTCTTTTAAAGGTTGTCGGAAAAAGCAACAAACTCAATAAATTAGATAATAGGATACAAGGTCCAGCGAACAATCTAATGATAAGGAGTTGCAACTTCTCGAAATATAAGACGCAACCAAATTACAATCGCTTGAAATAAAACCAAAAAAAACATCCAACCCATTCGACAACTCGACAATATGGTGCAATATAGACCCGAACTCGTTCAAATACAGGGCACCATCAGCAATAAGGTGATGGCACATTTGGAATCACTTTCCACTATTAACAAGGACGCTTGCTTTGAGCTCACTTAGAAGATAGAAGATGAAGCCAAGTTGTAGCAAGTGGCCAATGGAAGTAAGCCCACTGTAATAACGAATACAACAACCCAGTCCGTCCCCCGAATTTCCACCTTCAACGAAGCATCACAATTAACTTTTAACCCAACCCGACAAAGGAGGCACCCAACGATGAACACGGCTCTGTGGAGATAGAGGACTCGCCCCAATGAACTAGATCAAATGCTTCAATAAACCCCATTGCATCAACGGGTCTCTCCGAAGATTTCCACAAATTCTCAAGAACCTACTTGTTTTGGTCATTCCACATGCCACCAAGCAAGGACACAAAACAACCGAAAAAGAGATCCACCCTCCACACCAACAAAACGCGCCGCATCACAAAAATAATGCTTATGATACCGAGACCATACCTCCAACAGTTGACTATACTGCCAAGCATCGGATATTTTGGGGCAGCTCCAAATAGCATGAGATGTAGATTCTAGCTGAGCCTCGCATCTCGGACGCCACTCAAACTTTTATACCATGCCTCACCAAATTAAAGTCCTTACTAGAGTATTATACATTTTAAGAACACTAACTTTAAGGCAGAAAAGGCCTCAAATTAAACTTTAGGGACAGGCTTGATGTCACTTATTTCACCAAAAAAGATGCTCAAGATTGCATATTTTGCGCCTATGTTAATTATTAATTAGATTAGTTTTTTCAATTAATCAAATCTCATGGCACAACTTGTTTTAGCTTCATTTTCATCTAAGAAGCCAAACAAGTTTGTACAATATAATGATTGTGCTAGCTAGCATCAAAGTTTGGGAGGGATTCAATTCTCCCTGTTATAATTAATTTTAAATTTTTTTATTAAAACAAAGAAAAAGGAAAAGAAAAATCATCTAAGGGAATACGTTATAGTCTAAAATTACTCAAAATTCAGCCAAATGACTTCATAATGCTGCAAGTTCATGGAAAAACACTATCCATAGACGGAAGACTGCAAAATCCTCCAACAAAATTCTCATTTCATTCATAATGAGCAAATACGAGGTTAAAAACAAGTGTTAAGCATTCTTTACATTATTATGTCAATGCCTTGGAATTCATGTCTCCTAGTGAAAGATAGGCTAAAAAATGCAATGCTCAGATTAAAAATGTTCATTATGACAGTTGTATCTATATTCTACAAAATCCTCTTTCTGTCTTATCACGCTACAGTTTCTCTCTCTCCTTGCTTGATAAGAAAGAAAGCATTATGGATACAGCGATAGCATTGAATACTTTTCTTTCTATGTTTAATCTCTCCTTGAGCTTGAAAACAAAATTATACAACACATCAACAAGAAGATAGTCCTGCATGCTAATGAAAACGAACACAACTTGGAAGATTGTTTTCCTCTTGTTGCCGCTGCCTCATTTGTACCAACCGGCGAGGACCCACCTAAGCATGAAACAGAAGCAGCATCCAATGGCCTGCAAAAAGCAAATGGATTTCTGAATCTTATGAATCCCATAATGAATATTTATTGTGATAATGAGATGGTACAAGGAATTGAATGATAACAAACAGATGATGAAATCAAAGATTCATATTGTTAGGAATCATAAGCTTAAGTTGTTAGGTAGTGGGCCAACAATGTATACCATGTTCTACAACACTCCCCCTCACGTGCAACCTCCGCTCACACTTTATTACCAACGCAAAGGCGGAACAAATGCAAATGCCAGGACTCAAACCCGAGAACTTGCTGCAAACCTGAGCTCTGATATGCCATGTTTAGAACCATCTCTCCCAAAAACTTAAGCTATTAAGTAGTAGGCCATCAATGTATATACTATGCCCTCTTATCAAAAAAAATGTATATACTATGCCCTACAGCACAAATCACTTCAGTGGCTCTTTTAAAGTTATCTAGCTCCAATTCTCCAACGCATGCAAGGAAATCCCAGCCCTTGTGACACAAATTCAACGAGCGAAATTGAATCTGTTACGCCACATCATCGTTACAGCCATTGTAACAGATATTTACTGAGAATGGGTTAGAAACATGGCACTTGTACAGATTCCGACTATTTCCCAGAATGTGTCAAACTAAAGAGTCCTATTTCCTTTTCGGGACACAATCCAATATACAATATCTCATAGTTGACAATGCATTGTATTCTTAACCACCAATTGAGTTGAATTGGTGTTTTCTTAAAAGTAGCAAAGTCAAAGTAGAACTTCTAATTTGAGAAGGGGGAGTACAATATTTACCATCAGATACAATTCATTTCAGATCATTTTCTTGAGCATCTCTTGTATAAAATTTCAGTTAAACAAACATATAGAAGTTTCACATAGTTTTTCAGGTAGTTTGAATATTTTGATAGCCCCCAACCTGGAATTTAAGTCCACAACCAACCCACCAGCACAATCATATTAAAAGTAGTAATACTTCTACCTGTCTCTTTTTGGGAGAGCTAGGAGATATTTTATAGACTCTGCTTTCTATTCTCTGCATTATCTTTTGGGCTCCTTAGCTATATATTATCTTATGTAGATTTTTATAGAACTGTACTTGTGGGCCATATTTAATTCCCAATGCCTAATTACGGAATTTAAGATTTCAATGGATTCACAGAAGCTTGAGGATAAAAATGACACAATACCTGGAAAACAAGTAGTAAGATGCAAAGCGACTTTTCGGACATTGTGCCAAATCTTCTTAAGAATAAGTTCACGACAGTACCGTCATTTGTCCCTGTCAGTAATCCTGTCTCAGGGTTGAACCTGGAAATTTTTAATAATTCAGAATAATACCATCAAGGAAAACTCACACAAATGCGCACATTAATTTCTAAGGAAAAACCCATCTGAAGAATAATTTGAAAGCTACCTTGGGAGTCGATGCCGTGGACAAGGAATATATCCAGAAAGCTGAAGGAAAGTGAAGAGAATTAGATAGAGGTTCCTATAAATGGTAAACAATCAGATAGGTATCTAATGAGTCTATATATATAGATACAGCTACACGTAAATGCATATATATAGAGAGAGGGAGAGAGAGAGAGAGAGAGAGAGAGAGAGAGAGAGAGAGAGAGAGAGAGAGAGAGAGAGAGAGAGAGAGAAAGAACCTGAGGGAGTGACAAAAGAAAGTTCAAAACTTGTGGTATGAAGAATAATAGGAGAGTTTCACTGTAACAAGATTCAGGGAAGTTGATTATTCAACAATTATTGGCACAGTACATAGCAGAATGATATGAATATTTGAATAAAGACACAATTTTGTACATCAAAACCTATAAACATTAGTTTCATATATAATATATACATCAGAAGACCCACCACAGGGTGCAAGAACTTTTGGAAATTTTTGTTACAAGAAATAGAAACTAAAAATTTATAAAATATTAGTGCACAAGGTGGACGAAAAGTTTTTTTGGATTACAACCAGGGCTGTCCAAAGATATATAGGGTCTTGCCCAAAAGTTGAAACAGGCACATTTTTTGCTTATAAAAGATATTTTTGGGGCCCGTGTTCTAATTTTGTATTTAAAATATTGGGCCGTTCGCATAAGTTATAAAAACTTCAATTGCATCAAGGACAGTTGCCCACTCTGCACACCCTTGGAACTGGCCCTGATTACTACAGTAGCTTATGGTATGATATTTATGTCAGGGTTGTTTTGTTTGTTCTATAGGTACATACTATATGTGATCTTACTACTACTTTCCTTTTTGGATAACCAACATGTAAAATCACCTATTTTATTCTGTGTACCTGTAGACATAGGCGGAGCCATGTAGGGCAGAGTGGGGGGCGAGCGCCCCCGTTTGGTTTTGGATTTTTTCTACTATCTATGAGTTATTTTTTGACCAAAAAAATATATAGGGACTTATGTGCAGAAACTTATACTTGAAGGTAACCAAAGTATAAGGGGCAAAACAATATTTAGGGAGCCTTATTTTTCTTAAATGCTTATCAAGTTCATGAGAGGTTATCTCTTATAAACCTATCAATTTTTTCACAAAGTTCTCATGTGGGACTTACCTATTTTCATTCCATTTTTCTATCTCAAGTAACTCAATTTGAGTGACAATTTCTCATTCATCCCATAACCATTTTGAGCAAATTAACAAATATACGATTTTGATATCCTCACGGAGGATAACACGAATTTATAATAACCTTTCACAACCGAGTGTGAGGTCCCATTGAAAATTACCCTCAAAATGGCTCGAAAATAGTATTTTACCCATTTTTCCAACACTACCAAGGTAAATCATCTCTAAGATCTACTTTTTAATATTAGGTATAATTTTATTTCTTAATTACTTACATAATATTAGTTGTGTTTCTTGATTAATTGCATAATATTATTAATGCTATTATATTTGTGTTGTATTATTGTAATTTCTCATAATTGTTCACATTCGCTATTTGAGTTGTATGAAGTATTATTATTAATGCTATTATGTTTACATTCAAAATTTATAGCTTTAAATATGTTTTTGTGTGTTTTGAATTTCGCTCCCCCCCCCCCTTCTTAGCCAGATTCCTAGCTCCGCCACTGCCTGTAGAACTCTGTTTTTTAATAGGAAACAGAGCTATACATTGGAAGTAA
Organism: Lonicera japonica; assembly: GCA_021464415.1. Classification (NCBI taxonomy): domain Eukaryota; kingdom Viridiplantae; phylum Streptophyta; class Magnoliopsida; order Dipsacales; family Caprifoliaceae; genus Lonicera; species Lonicera japonica. The sequence goes on from CM038464.1 coordinate 39,618,499, forward strand.
AAAGAGACAAGGATTCTACAAGAGATGAGAAGAAAGGACGAGGACACAAATGAAACATATAAAGTAAACCCCAAAATTTCAAAGAAAGGCAGTAAAGTTTATCTATTGCAACCCTTTCTTGAAATTTCAAAGTTTTTAATAAAATGCATATCAAGCAAATACCTAAATACCCTGTTTCTTGAAATTTAGGTATTTCATCAACGGACACTTTTCTTCAAATTTTAAAGTTTTAATAAATTGTACCCCACTGGGGTTCGAGCCTTGGGCACCCAAGTTCCCTCCCCCTCCCCCCCCGAGGCTGACTGGGTGTAATTGTGTATCGACCCCGACCCTTTAGAGCTGTCATGCCAGACTTTCAAAATGTGACGCCCGAAAGAGGGTTATTGTAAACACCGGCAGTCTTATATCATTAGCTAGAGGAAAAAGGAGAAGGAGACACCAGGCAAGTGGTCCTCTTAGATTCTTAAGTACTTCATCCCAAATTAAGAGTCCACCATTCCTTTTTGGGATGTCCCAAGTTAGGAGTCCATTATTCTTTTCAGAACATAATCAATGTCCCAAAACTCATGATGGGAAACAAGTTTTGTTCTAAACCAAATAGACGAATTTAGTGCATTCTTAAAAACAGTGGAAGTCAAACATGAACTCTTAATGAGGGAGCGAGGAAGTATATCAAAATAGGCAACAGGTAATAGGGAAAGTGAGGGACACACCTAAAGTGCCCCAAAATACCAACCACTGCCATTGTCATCCCAGCAAAGTATGTGTAGGTGTCACCCACAAAGACTGAAGAAGGATACCTTGAATATGAGAGAAAACAAAAGGTAGCAAGGGTTAAATGATTATACAATAAAAGAACAAGTTAGTAGATATGTGGACAGCATAATTACCAGTTGTAAGAAAGTAAAGCCAAAGAAGTGGTAAGCAATGGCTGGACAAGGTAAATAGAGAATGCATGGGCCTGCTTATACTCAGGGTCAACAGATGCTCCAATTTGCATGACATTGTGTATCAGAATCTGTAATAAACCACTATTACAAGTCAGATTTTAACCTTTTGCTCTTCTTATTCTTCTTCTTTTTTGGAATAACAAGTAAAAGCTTTATAACTTTAGATTCCATCATAAAGATAAAGTTAGATATCCCTCCATCCCTAATTAAGAGTCCATGTCTGACTTTCACATTTTTAAGAATGCACTACTTTCATAACAATCAATGGTTTAGAACAAACTTGTTTCCTGACGTGAGTTCTGGTACGTTGATTATGTTCTGAAAAGGTAAACTGGACTCATAATTTGAGACATCCCAAAAATAAATAGTGGACTCTTAATTTGGGACGGGGGCAGTATTCACTGTATTATACTTGTACATGACTTGATGCTTACAGCAGACGCGATTACAACTGTCTGCCCAACTTCAAGGCCATTTAAACCAGCATGAATATTGATGGAATTTGTGCAAAATACAGCCAAGAGCCCCATGTAAAGTTTATATATCCATCCTGTCAACATAGAAGATAATAGAAGAATTTAGACTGGTGAATAAGATACAAATCAAATTCGATCAAGTAAACTGCCACTCAACAAATCCTAGTCTGATTGCATTATGTATCATGTGTCCCCGTTATGTTATGTGTCGCGCAATATCTTTTGTGATACCAAAAGCTATCGTATGTTTCTTTCCGTATTAAGTATTTTAAAACTCCATACATCCAAATTAAGAATTCAGTCTGGCTTTCACATGTTTTTAAGGATACACATATCAGCTACTTGGAAAAGAATGGTGCAAATTGAAGATATATCAGATTTTTGGCAGAGAGGACATTAATTTTTGGCAAGAAAACTGGTAGAACAATGCAAGCTGGAGTATAAGCATATGACTGTGAAGGATGCTTTAAATGATGAGAGTGGATGTCTAAGCCTATGAGCTTCTCTTTTGCAAGCTTCTTCTTTGGTGTAAATCAAGGCTATGGCTCCTTATATTGTAGATGTAGATGACACATGCATACAAGGCTACTTCTAATGGTAAGTTTACTCTTTCTTCTGCTTGGGAGCTATGTAGAGATAAGTTTTATGCATATTCTTCTGCTTGGGAGCTATGTAGAGATAAGTTTTATGCATATTCTTCTGCTTGGGAGCTATGCATAGATAAGAGGAGTTTTCTGCTTTCTAGTAGTATGATTTGGGCACACTATATCCCTGTTAAGTGGTCAAATATTATATGGAGGGCTCTCAATAGAAAACCTCCTTTGGATGATGCTTTGCAAGAAGGAAGATTTACTGATTTAGATTGCCTCCAATGCAGTTGCTGTTCTATTCCAAGTATAGAATCCGTGAATCATGTGTGTGTTGCTAATGGGACTGCACAGTTTTGGATTATAGCACAAATTGTCTATACAAAGTGCATCTTCCCTTTTGCAACTGAAGCTTAATGAGTGATGGGTAAATAAGATAAGATCTCCTTGTTTTAAGGCTATTTTGTCTCTAAGCCCTACTTGCAGGTAGGGCTCAGATGTTCAATCTATAATTTCCACTGGGGAAGATTCCATTGCTGCTATCCTTAATAGAGATGCTGTATTGTAAAAGCGATGTTCTCAAGATGAAGTTCTTCTTAAAGCTTTCAAGATTCAAGCTGAGGTTTTGGCTGCTAAGAGGTTTGTTGTGACTAAGTGGATCAAAACAGAAATGCGGAGATTCAATTTGAATTCTGATGATGCTCTAAAGGCAATCTAGGCCCTAGTGGACGTGGTAACATCTGAGGCTCGTGTATTATTTCAAGGTGTGCAGATGAAGGTATGAGGAATATTGATATAGAGGCTGATTCCTCAGTTCTTATTCAGATTTTACATAAGTTATGGTTCTTTGGAACATTACCTATGAAATCAGAAGGTTGTTGCAACTGCTGATTGAACAACAGGGGGCACATTATATGGCAAACTATGGATGTAAGGATAAACGTTATCTAGTTTTGAAGGCTATGGAAGCTTGCCTCGCATGATGAAAGGATTTCTTAAGGCGATAAGATTGCAATGGCAGTTTGAGATGAAGGAAGTTTAAAATTGTTTTGTAAGATTTACTGATTAATAAAGTTTGCAAAACAATTTAAACTTGTTTTATTGATTAATAAATTTTGTAGGTTGTGCGAGTGGGTTAGCCTAGTGGTAAGGGCGCCAGCCTGGATCCTGGGTTTAAGTCACACCTGCGGTACCTTCCTGTTTAATTAAAAAAATAAAAATTGGGTGGCTGTTGCCTCCCTTTTTGGTTGGGAAAAAAGAAAAAGAACAAACTTGTTTGCCATTTTGCGATATCGTACGTTAATTATGTCTTGAAAAGGGAACAGGACTCTTATAGTGGAGTCTTAATTTGGGACGAAGAGAGTACGATGCAGCCTTGATCCACTCAGTCAAGGTGTGAGTGCGCTAAACATTAGGTATAAGCACAAGTAAGTTGACATATTTGTGCAAATGAAACATTATAATTGTAAAGAAACTAACTTACCAAGATCCAAAATCTCGACTCCAACATGTGGAACAAGAGGCTTTGGTATAATAATAGTTGTATGCCCGGCATAGGCCATCAACAAGGGAAGAGCAGCAATTGATGGCAACAATAATTTCCTGTTTCAGATATTACATAAAAGTCATATAAGGGTCTTTTTCAGCATTACAGTGGAGACAAATAGACTTGTAGAAGCTAAAAGCAAAATCCCTCAAGTTTGAATGAAATCTTACACTCTCCAAGGGATATCAAGGACATCGTCCACAAATCCAAGCAAAATCATGAAGCAGATGGATGCTAATGCCGCATTATACTCGACAAGCCACTGCAAAAAATTAACAGTATACAACAATATAACAATGTCTATAACTGACATAGTCGCTGTTGAATAGGGTTAGTTTTGACTGGTTACTATATAAATATTGTGATTGTGAAGTTATCAGCCACGTCAAAAGGCCTCAATTAAATACATATCGTCCAAATTCTATGCCCCGGTTCAAAATAAACCCACCCCAAACCTGCCCCATTAAGGTTGGGTTGAAAACCTGGTGGGTTGGGGCTTTTTGTCATCCCTTTACAAGGTAGTGTGTCAAGGGAATTCCATTTGTGCTATATACCATAGGCCAAACACCATTGAGGTAAGAGGTATATGTTCTGATAAGAATTATAAGCAAGGAACTTTTGAATACTTACATTTGAATCAGATGTGAAGTTAAAATACTGGAACAAAATTGCCATGACCAAGAAAACAGTCCCAACAACAATACCCAATGACTCAGGCCTGCAAAACATGAAATAGTGTCAAGATCAAAGTCTAGCTTAAAAACTAATGACTAATAGGATATGATTTATAGTTATCGGCGGCTAAGCAGGTTGCGTAATGTAATAATACATTACACATAAGCTGTTTACACGTCTTTGAATTTGAGCATTTTCTAACTACCATGCAAAATTTACTCAAAATGAAAGCACGTGGACACGTTCAAAAAGCTTGATGTAAAAAATAAGATCAAAAAGCTTGATGTGAAAAATAAGTGTAGCATATAGCACCACTGACCTAAAAACCAGATCTAGAAATAAGTTCTGACAACATAATGAAATCTCTCGCTTTTTTATCATAGTGCTTATTCAGCAACCAACCTAAAAGCCCATTGAAACTCAAGTCTATGTCAAAGAAATATTACAATAAAGTTCAAGACACATTCTGATTAGTAGAAAGCAGGCACACAAAAAAATGAAGGAAACTTTGATGCTAAAAGCATTTCAGAAATAAAACATGAATGCTTTAATGTGTGTGCAAAACTTAAACCTGAAAACATAAGCGAACAGACACTAAATGCAAACCTCAAAGTTCTTTCAAAACTTAAAACTATTTATCAGTTGACAACAAGTGATTATACAAAAAATGTTCCCTATGCATATATAGATGATAAAAATAGAATTTAAAACTCATTTGTGTTGACTTGCAACGCGCACAAACGGTCTAAGGTCTAAAGTCCTACTTCACAAATTTGAATAAAATATATAAAGTGAAAAAACTTTGATTGGTCATGCTAAGTCTTTCAAACCCTTCCTCTCCCTTACTCAAATCTCTGCTCAATGTTTATGGTCAAATAAGCTTTTGACACTGTTTATTATATCCCATTTAGGGAATGCTAAAGAAGTGATCTAGTTCGCCGAGGATCAATACAACGAGTTCCCTGAGGATGTACTTGTGCAATTGAATTTAGCTCTTTTATACCAAAACTGACTAATCCTCATACATGTGAGATTATGAAGCCCATGGGGATTTTCTTTTCAAATCAAACTTGGGGACCTTTTTCTATCTTAAAATAACTTCTTAATAGGCATCAACAACTATTATTCCCTCCATCCCTAATCAAGACTCCATGTTTGACTTTCACATTAAGAATGCATTGATTTCTTCACATCGATGGTTTTGGAGCAACACTTTTCTCCTATTTTGAGGTTTGGTACGCTGATTACGTTCTTAAAAGGAATAATGGACACTTAATTTGGGACATCCCAATAACCTTACAAGAAACAAAAAAAACATTTGAATAGCCGAAAAAAATGGTTGAATCAAACAAGTCACAACTCACGTGCCAATTGGGTATGTGATGCATATAACTATATATTATACAAAGCGAGGATAGATTTCAACTGCGATGAAGTTGTGTCTGATTTTTGAATTGCCAAATTTTCACTTGCAATCTTTCTTTCAATATAAAATATATTTGCAACAATGTTTGAACCTCTCACTCAACCAAGATGAACTTATATATTTATAGCTTACCCACTAGGCCGATATTTATCAGTATTATTCTTTTTATTGCTCCAATTAAAACCTAGCTTACGTTATCACAATTCAATAACATAACAGAAAGATAAACAAAAATATAACATGCTTCAAGTTCACAATCCAATCCCGCACCAAATTTGAGAAAAAAAAAAAAAAACTCACACTTTAATTGAACCTTGAGGAGTGCCTTTCTTATTGATATCGTAACCAAACATATTACGCCTCAGAACGTATCTAGAAGCCACGGGGATCATGGCTAGGGTTAAGATGAAACCTACGGCGCTAAGTAATGCGTTTATGAGGATGGATCTCTTGAGGTCGGGTTCGATTCTGTAATGGTAGCAGATTAGGAAGAAATAGGGGACGAAGAAGAGTAGGGAAAATGCGAGTATTTGAGCTGCTTTTGATGGAGCGATCGGAGAGTTGGTTGTTGAAATGGGGGTGATTTGTTGGGATTTGCTGATGTTATGTATTGTTTCGGTAGTTGATTGAGGTTTGGGTTTTGCATTTGATGAAGCTCTCTTGCGAGCTGCCATGGCGGATCTACTATCTCTCTCTCTCTCTCTATTTGATTATGTTGTGGTTAGCTTGAATGTCATTCAATTCACAGATACTCTTTTGAATTGATTTTCCAATAACAGATTACTCTTTCAGAACATTCACGTCTTCTCTTTCAATCAATTCTCCAATAACAGATACTCTTTTGAATTGATTCTCCAATAACAGATTACTCTTTCAAAACACTCATCAGTTCCTCACTGTAGTGTTTCTCCAATAACAGATCTCTATGTAAGATTGGGCGTGTCATAAGGCCATCTCCAATGGTGTTTTCTATTTTTGCATTTCTATCCTATGTGTCAATATTATTTTATAATATTTCTATATCTATTGGCAATATATTTATATTGGTGTGGAAGGATAAAAAATATGGTCTTCAATGGTGATTTTTATTGTTCAATTTCTTCCTTACTTTGTCCCCTATTTAATGAAGAGAGAGAATTAGTGGGTGTACAACAACCAATAAAAAATTGCCATGTCACATAGAGAATTTCTATCACCATTTCTACATGTAGAAATTGTGATAGAAATTCCCAATCCCAATAGACTTCCACCTAGGATAGAAATAGAGATAGAAATGCCCATTGGAGAAGATTTTTTCTATTATTCATTTCTATCATAGAAATTTGCTTGGGTAGAAACACCATTGGAGATGGCCTAAGTGAGTCCGTCCTAATGTGGAAAATGGTTATTGGATTATAAGCCCAAGATTGACTTGGACCAAAGCGGTTAGTGGTGTCCGGATTTTAAGAATTCGTATTACAATTAATTGTTAAAACATTTTATTGTAAAATTTAATTTAAAATAATATTATTAATTTAAAATATTTTCTTAAAAAAAAATGAAACTATTAATCAAAACACAAAAAGTATAGTTTTCAGAAATATATTTTATTTCTAACTTTTGACTCTTGTAGATTGTGAAAGGGTTCTTTTATTCACACCAAAGGTTATAGTTGTAGCTCATTGGTTAGCTCAAATTGCAAACAGTGATGATCATCTGCCATGGAGGCATGGATAGAAAATGACCCTGATTTCATGTTACCTCTTCTCAAACGCATGTACCCCACTTATTTTAGTAATGTAAGTAAAAAAATATGTTAACACATCCCTCATAAATAATTGGATAATGAATTATCCTTAAATTAATTTGAAACTTGGGAAATTATTTCGTTTCGTAAATTTTGCACTGCCACATTGTCGAACGTCCGAGGAGACGCCAATGGCAGTTGTTGTAGTTTGTGGTGGTCGGTTAATGGTGAGACATATCGATTGCAATGGTTGAGAGGGAATAAAATGTTTAACAGAAGTAAAGAGAATCGAAGCGAAGGAGAGTTGAGAATCCAAGTAAATAAAGGACCTCACAGATACAAGTAAATTACAAAATAGGAAGTACAATGCTTGCCTTAACGGACGCCACTTTAGCCAATATACATAGTTCCTTTTTCTTTTGTCTGAAGCACCATACAAAGTTCACTTTGTGGAATGAAAGCAGCGCATAAAAAGCCTACGGTAAAAGATAATGCTGTGCAAAAAGTCTAAAACAAAATTCTTGTTCAGTATGCAGCATTAACATCCAAGCAGCAGATTCTAGTGTACCAACTTTGCAAGATTTTGAACAATATTCCCAACTTCCAAACACATCTATACATTTCCCAAGATTGATGAGTTTGAATCCGAGAGAGCTGATTAACTTAAAGCTTCAGAACAAGGCCGATAGGACAATGATCACTTCCGGTAACATCTGGGAGGATGTACGAGTCATGAACCTTGTCTGCTATGGACTCTGAGACTAGGAAGTAGTCGAGTCGCCATCCTGTTTCAATTACAATATATAGCAAATGAGATATACAGAAATATAAAAACGCATTGGTCCTCTCCAATGGGTCTACGGCAATAAGGTGGTATTTGATTTAATCATTGTCCAAAGACTCAGGCTTGAAACCAAAATCCAGTCGGCTGAGACAACTTGGTTTCCATACTCCCTTCCGGTGTTGCCTAATTCATGGACCCCCTACATATTGCGAATTAGGTGCACTGATCCCAAATAGGGTACATTCGCAACCCAAAACGCCAACTCAAGTGATACCTATTTTGACTTGCACAGGTAGAAAAAGAGACGCATATATTTTCACATATACATCATCTATAATACATGTATCAGAAATATTAGGATTCCACTCTACTATATATGGTCACCATTTTCCTCATTATTAACAGAACAAACTAGACTTGGCATAATTCCATGAATTTTCAGCCAAAACGAGTAAATGTTAGCAATTATGTCACATCCCAGTCCACCCAATGAGATATTGTCTGCTTTGGACCCAAGCCCGCAAGGAATTGTTTTTATCCCCAAAAGGTCTCTTACTAGAAAGTACAAGTGACCAAAGATATATATAGCACATTAGTTCACCTCATCGAAGCGATGTTGGATGAACACCTATAGTGCGTAGCCCATAGTTGTCAAAAGCTAAAGACACACCGAGGCGCCAAGGTCCCTAGAGCCTAAACACAGGGCACAAGGTGCAGGAGCACGCTTTTTCGAAGCGAGGCGCACCTCATGCAAAAACTTGAAATATATAATTCTAGTCATAATTTACACCATCATCTAGAGCAAAAAAACCTTGAAATATATAATTCTAGTCGTAATTTAAATAATAGTAATGAAAATAACATAATAATAATGAACCAAAATGAAATAGATAATAATTATTATTTTTTTATTTCTAAATAATAAATCATTAAAAAAGTAGCATCCAACCATCCAATTTTTTCCTAATAAATAATTCAAACACAAAAATTATTCACATAGTTTTATTATTTAGGTAGAAGTACGTACAATAGAAAACCACTGCCTACTGAGTAAATGTGTGGTGGACAAATATAAGGGCATTTTAGGAAACTCACAAAAAATAAGGGTCTTTCAGAAAACCCACACAATTAAGAAAACCCTAGGCATCATGTTACTCCTTTTCTTTTCTCTCTCTAAAAAGTGCAGTTGCTTTTTCCTCCTCTTCCTTCTTCCCCTAATCACCGTCAAATTCACTCGAAGTCATCTAGAAATTGTCGTGACTGCATGGGAGAGAAAAAAGGAGAAGAAAGAAGAAGTACCTGTGAGTCTGTGAGATGATCGATTTGAGGAATGGAAGGCTGGAAGCACGGCGTTGAGTGAGTGTGTGAGATGATCAACTAGGGTTTCTTCATTTGTTCATCGGTTTAAGACCCAAAAGGCCAAACGATGACATTTTGATGGGAAAAAAGAAGTCAAATACAAGAAAAAAATGCCTCCTTGAAAAATCCCACGCCTCGCTGCACCTGAGCCTGGAGCCTAGGCACATAAAGCGCACGCCTTGCTGAATGGGATGCACCTTATGGTAGGCAAACTCCCAACCCTTGCGCCTGGATGTGCCTTGAGCCTAGGCGTGCGCTTTTGACAACTATGGCGTAGCCTACCCAACACCTACTGCAGCTACAGTGGGGAGCATATAGCAGCCCACCCACAAATCTAGGGTCCTTATATCCACCTCCCTTGTAATGTGCTTGTTGACACACTTCCGGCTGGGTTTCCCCTCACACCATTGTACATTGAGTCTAGTGTTCTAAAAGGCGGGTGGCCGAGTCAATTTGGTCCCCATATACTCTCGTGTCCAAGTTGAATTTCTTCTATAGCTGATATGGACAAATCTTGTCAATATTACAAGATATTTAACTACTCCAATCTTCATCATGGACGAAAGTATAAATGTCCTCACTCAAGATTAGTGGTACACTCAACCATTGCAATACAAAATAATGATGAGCTAGGTGCGCATTAGAGAACCAGTAGAACTACAAACAGTGACGCCGTTTTCACTAAGCATCCAAGAATTTAACAAAATAATGATAAAATAGTGCTGCCATATTATAAACATAAATAAAACTTAGTTATGTAAGAATAAGAGCAAATAGATTATGCTTTTCTGAAAGGACACCAAATGGTAACTAAGAAATTCTCAGAAAGAAACACAAAAACATTAAACAAAATAAAACATGCACAAATTTGGAAAAATACCTCTATTATTTTTGCGCCCACCATGCCTGAAACCCCAGTAAGTATAGGCAACAACACCAGGGTGTTGCCTCCTAAAAGTGTCCACAAAACCCTTATTTAGGAAGTTTGTCTCAAATGACTGTCTTTCTTCAATTGTAAAACCAGCACTCCTTTTATTTCCCTAAAAAACAATGAAAAAATAGGACCATGAGTAGAGGCCTTGAGTGGATCATGCAGTTGAGAAGTTCACTTTCAAGTGAAAGATCCCAGTTTCGATTCCGGTCCCTCCCCTTCTCCAAACAGGGCATCTATCCATCACTATGTACAAAAAAAAAAGACAATGAGTTGATGACAATGCTTTTCAGAAAAGAATTATCACTTCAAAAATTAATACCAGCACTTCTTTTATGTTGCAGATCCCAACTCAACTAGGGTTCACTTCTTTCCCCGGGGTAGTCCTGTGTGGGTGGGTGGATTTTTTTTTTATCCCTTTTTATGTGTGTCTTGTTGTGTTGGGGGGGGAGGGACTGATTTGTATTCGATACACTGGACCAAAGCCCAATGATGCTAAATATGGATCTCCAGTGCCCTGCCAGGATAATTAACTGGTTCAATCTTCCAAATAGCATACTCTCTTCTCCCCAGAGTTAAGTCTCTATTTGATTTTCAAAATTTTAAAATACTAATTTTAATTCAACCAATGGTCAAGATGACAACTTCTTTCCATCGTTGTTGACTCGATCTGTGATGTGCCAAATAGGAAACTGCGGCTCTTACTTTGGGAACAAGGGAGTAATTAAAGTAACTAACTAGCTCAATAATAAAGAAGTTGCAATTGTTTATTTGATATCCTATGCATATTGTCTTGCATACATAAATTGGTTCTTAGTCAGAGCAATAAGTTGTAATATAAGGATGATAGAATTTACTCACTGCAGGATTATAAATGTCTATTTCTTGATGTGCACAGTTGAGATCACCAGTTAGAATCACAGGTTTGGACTTTTCTAGCTCCTGCATCAAGCATGGGAAGCATCAGCATTAAATCTTAATCAGAGGAAATTGTGCATGAACATTGTTTAGCAATTTAATGTAGAATGATAAAAGATAGATACCAATAAATATTTATGAGGGGGGAAAGAGAGAAAAGCATAAAGAGAGGTCTAATTCAAACTATAACATATGGGTAAGTGTTTATGGCATAAATTGAAAGCTGAAAAAAAGTTATGAAACTGAATGGAATTGTACAATTCTTTTAATTCACTTGTGATTAGAGAGCATTCAGCATTGCAAGTATAACTAGCACAACGGAAAGCACAACCAGAAAACTTGCCAGCATGAAGATTAAAAAACCTAGAACTTGTGCACTCTATGCCTGTGCCATATTATATCTAGTAGTTCATCACATTATGTAGAAAATATATTAAATACATGTGATTGCATTTATTAAGCGGTGATATGTGTTCTTCATATTTGAGGGCAATGGTGGAGGGAAATGGGGACGGGGGGTCAATAGACCCTTTTTTTATTATTTTTATCCATTAATTTTCTAGGGTTGTATGTGAAGTTTTTAAACAATGTAAGGTATAATTTTGTAGATATGATTACTTGAATAGGGCTGTAATGAGCAGAACATGGTGTTGTTCAAGCTTGGTTCATTAAACATTTTGAGCTTATGAATTTGTTTGGGATTGCCTTGTTTATCTCTCGAGCCAAGCCAAGCTCAAATGAGCTTTAAAAAACTGAGCTCGAGTGGTTTCATTTTTCCAAGCCGAGCTCGAGTAGTTCAATTTTTTAACATAGTTTTACAGTGTTTTGGATATTATTGACCCAAGCTCGTTAACATGTCGAGCTTCAAAATGTGTTCAAGTTTGGTTAGTTTGTCACAAACGAATCTCAAACGAGCTTGTACATAGTCAAACAGTCACAAATCGAGCTCAAGTAGCTTGGCTGATTTTCCAGCCCTAGATATGATGGAGCAAACACGCTCATCTTTTTTTCTTTCTTTTCTTTTTGCACAGACATAACCTAATCTCCTCTCAACTCCCTCTCCTCTCTAATTTTGACCCCCTTTTGTTTAAATCCTGGCTCCACCACTGGTTGAGAGCCTAAAAAATGAAGGATAATTTTGAAATTTTACATCCATAACAAAAGTTCGCCTCTCACTTAATTTGTAGCCATAGATGTTATGGAACATAAAAGGTGCGAAGAGAGACGAAGGGAATTAGACTTACTTTCATATGACTGCTAAGAGATGTGTCCCACTGTGTAACCCTGTATGACTAGATATATGGGCACTCATTAGACCAGGAAAGTCTTGTCTATATAAAATTATTACTCAAGAAAATAAATATATAAATCCTTTGAAGAACAGAACCACGTAATATATTCCTTCCGTCTCAGATTGGTTGTCCCACTTTTACTTGGTACTATCCAGTTTCCAAGGGCAAACTAATTTCAACCTAATCAATGGTCAAGAAAAAATTTCTTATTGAGAGATTTGGTACATTGATAATGCCAAGAAGGAAACAGGACTATCAATTAGAGACATCCGAAAGAAGAAAGTTGGACGATCAATTTGAGATGGAGGGAGTAGTAAAAATTGTTTTCGGCAGAATCAATTACCAGTCTTTTTAGTCCGTCACCAGAATTAGGAACATATCCACATAATAAATAAAAGGAATCAAACTCTACTGTGACAAGCCGTCCTTCACCATCATGATCCGATATGCCAAGTCCATATCTGACGGAGAGTGGTTTAATCTGACAGAAAAGGTTGTCAATTTAGCCAGCAAAGTGATAAAGAACCATATAATCATCTCAGAATCAAACAAGTTATACTAGAAGCTCAAATAATCACTTTGGAAAATATCACAGAAGAGGAGGATGCCAGTACAATAGCAAGAATCTATTTCTGGGACACGAATCTGGAAATTTAGTCTTTCCAATGACATTTGAAAGCATAACGGATGTAGACCTAGTCCACAAATACTGAGAAGTAGCTAAAATTGAATGCGCCAACTCCTTTTTGTTTCCTCAAAAACTCTAGGCAAGAACAAGAGTGAAAAATGAGCTACAAATTGGGGTTAGCTGTCCCTGTCAAGTGTCTACTACCCCTTAAATATGGATGGCAACGGGGGAGAGTTTGGCCGAGCATGATGCGCCTAAAAATATGGGTGATCTGACCCCGAAATGATTTGGGTTTATTTTAGAAAACATGAAATCCATCCTGTTTAATATTATGGATAAACCTGAAACTGCCCCGCCCCGACCAGCGGTAATTATATGGTATTATAGGGATATTTATGCAAAAAAGAATTATTATATGCAAGTCGGGTCAGGTCAAATTGCTTAAATTTACACAACCACAAACCCCACCTGAATCCATGGTGGGTTCTTATTTTACAACCCATAGCCACTCCGGTTCAATAAAAATGCCCTATTAGGGTCAAACAGGTCAAAAACCAGCCGGGTTGGGCCATTTTTCCATCCCTACCCTTAAAGGGATTTGAAACTACCCCTTGGCCTGCTCATTCTTGTGAAAGGTGGGGTAGTGATACCATGTGAGGTGACAACTCTATCGGTTTCTTGCACCGATGTCCTTGCAAATTCTCTAAACAGGACCTTAGTCAATAATAAGCAAATAAGATATATATAAAAAAAAAAAAAAAACACAAATGAATAGACAACTACATCGTCAAACAATGTTTATTTTCTACAGGCACAACATGTAGCTCCACCAACCACCATGTACAAACTTAAATGTTTCTCTTAGCAAAATTATTTTTGAGAATTCAAGAATCCTCACCAATACAAAACTAAATGTTTCTCTTAGAAATATAGTTTAGAACAAGAGAAACTACAAACAAACCGAGAGAGATACAAATTAATAGCAGTACTATTAGAAGTGGCAATAGAGTAGATAAAAACTCTGCGTTCTCAATAAAAAGAATGAGCATACCCTGGAGATGATTGCAGTGCCAGAATACCCAAGCTTGGAGACACTGCATGTCCAGAAGCTACTTTCATATCCTTCAAGAAGAGACTGTTTGATTGCCTCTACATCTTTCTCCTGCTTTTACAAAATATGACATGTCAATAAGAAATATATTTTCTATATACAAATCTTAAGCATGTGCTATAAATATTGCCAACTACTGCCCCCATCCCAAATTAAGAGTCCATGTTTGACTTTCAAACTGTTTCAAGGATGCACTAATTTCAGCATAATTGCTGTGAGGAATAAAGCTTGTTTACTATTGTCAAGTTTGTTACATTGATTACATCCTAAACGGAAACTAGGATCTTAATTAGAGACGTCCAGAAAAGGAAGAGTGGACTCTCAATTTGGACGGAAGGAGTAATAAGTAATTGAAATCTATGGTCCTATATTTGTAACTTTTAAACTTGTAACTTATAAATCAAGATAACCCATAACCACTCATGCATAGCAAATGAAGATAAATCAAAATATATATTCTAAAAAGCACGACTATGGACTTGGAATACGGATTACGCCAACACAAATTTTAAGAAAAAAAGGTAGGACAAGGATATGCTAAGGATGCGTTTATCACCATTTATATTTTTATAGGTATGCATATCAAGAACATACGCTATTTCAACCGAATTAATGATCTCAAATTATTATCAAATATGCATCATATTTTATTTTTGCAATAATAGACATTGCCATAATAATTAATGGCTCTATGCATGACCAAAAATAAGAAACATTGAAACAATAATTTGCAAGTTTAACAATCATATCACTCGTAGAGTCATATTCTCTTGGGTTCCGTTTCATTAAGTGGTCTTCTTACTGCAAATTTTTAAAAAAAAATTAAATAAATAAGGAAAGGAAGGAAAGGTCTAAGTCTCTTCCTTTTTACAAAAATAAAAAGGAAAAACCCCACCCCAGGTTCATAAACACACCCCACCAAATAAGCACAATAAGGACCAACTTGCCTGTATTTTAGTCTCCTGCAAGCACAATACATCAAAACCTTCCCTCTGTGCAAGTTGAAGAGCCGAAAATCCCTCCAACTTTAGTAAAGCTCTTAAACCATTGACATTCCAAGACATTAATTTCACATGCTTTGTATCAGCAGTAAGAGGAGGTGGCCTCATGGTTCTGGGATTGTATGGTATCCATCCTTTTTGTGGCTTTTTGTGGGCGAGAATGGTCCAAGCTTCATTTTGAGTCTCAGAAACATCAACCCAGTCTAAAGCTCCAAGATCTCCAGAAGTAATTTCCGATGATAATTTGATCTTTGACTGGTTGAATTTTGTACCTGAGAAATAACAAACATCATAAAGCAAAATCTCCTTTGTTAAATCACAGGGTTCTTGACTCATCAGCGTTCTAATGTGAAATTAGACTTCGCCCTGTTTTCATAACCATTAGAATTTGCCCCCTGCATGTATGGGAATCTAAAAAAAATTACATAAAAATGGGGTATATTATCTAATTTTTTTAACGTAATCCTTTGATTTAACCCCTTGTTTTTATGTAACTCTTTAAGATTGCCCCCACATGCAGGGGGCAAAGTCTAGTGATTACAAAAAAAAAGGGGCAAGTCTGATTTCGCATGTAAAATGGGGAGCAAAGTAAAAAAGGCCCGTAAATAAATTAACATCATAATTTTAGGAAATAAGGAATTGTAAGTTCAACAGGAAAAAGTAACAACAGAGGCACCTGTCGCCTCACTGGTTTTGATTGATGGCTCTTGCTTCATTGCAAATAGTGTAGTTTCAACTTCAACAACGCTATCCTCGACTTGGGCCTCTTCTACTCTTGTTTTAGTTCGTTTCGTCCCAGATACCTCAGAATCAGTGCTTATACTCTCAATGTGGTCCTTATCTGATGCCTTTTTAGCCTTTCTTTTCGAGTTATGTTTGGCATAAATTGGTTTGTCATTGGGGGATACGTGATGGTCTACTACTAGAGAATCTTCACCTGCAGTCACAACACTTACAGTGACTCTCTTTTGCCACAAACAATAAAACTTAAATTACAGAGTATCCCTTACTCAGCAACAAAACTATAATAACAAACAATATTGGAGCACAGGGACAGGGATTAGCAAGTAGAATGGATACCCTCATCTTTCTGATTTAGGGTACTCTTCAAGGCAGATACCAGATCACCTTTACAACCCTTGGCCGGAACCCCAAGACTCCTACAATTCAAAAAAATCAGTTCAACACCAAAAATAATAAAACAAATTGCTGAAAATTATTTTCATTTTTGCGAAGAACAAAGCATTATTTCTCCTATATGCCGTGACATTCTCTAAACAAACATTCTAAAGAAAGTGGCAGGAATCAATGGGGTTCCCTACTCACGAGTTTCATATAAATTCAATGCTACATACATGTTTCTGAGAGAAAATATTGCCTACCCAGGTTGGTTACACAAGTCATATTTTATTAAGCTCCAGGTGTGGGTATATGATTGGCCATCCACCAAAGCATATCGATGCATGTCATAGTCCACATACGTCCGTTATACAATGCATAGAGACACTCTGTAGCTTATCAAAAGTTAAAGATTCAACAAACTGGGGCATTTGGGGGATACATGATTCTCTAAATTTGTTGCAAACATGAGTTGCAACATAAAAAATCAGGCTTTATTGAGTTACCCCCCTATATTAATAGCATAATCCTTTGAGTTAGCATTTGGATTCTGTTAGATTCCCCGGGGGGTAACTCTAAGGATAAAACAGGGGGTGTCTCTAATATTCAATTAATATAGGGGGGTTTACACACTTTGAAGTACCCGCATGTATTAATAGCATAATTAGAGATACCCCCACCATTTTCATAATCATTTGAGTTACCCCCCAGAACAGAGGGTATCTCTAAATTGCTCAGCTGCACAAGTCATATTTCATTAATCTCCACCTAGAGCATATGGTTTTCATAAGAGTTGTAACATACATATTCAATATAAAATATATATACAAAGGCAGACTCGGGGGGGGGGGCACGGTCCAAAAAAAATTTACCACTAGTCATCCTAAATTTTTAGCATAATATCCAAAACCTTTTATAATTCTCACCCAACATCTTTATTATCCAAAGCTACTAATGTTTAATGATTTTGTCTTTTAAACCTATATATAATATATTCGACATATACGATAATAATATTTGTGTATACATATCAAACTAAAAAACTTAAAATAATAATATAGAAATCTTAATGATAAGGAAATCGAGGAATTCTTGGCATTGATGAATATGGTGGGTTATATCAAACTCTCTAGAACGGAAAGGGACAAGAGAATTTGGGTAGGGAAAAATGGGGTTCCTTTTCTTCTAAATCCTACTTTGAGTTATTAATCAATTCGCCGGATGATGCTCTCTTTGTGCCTTACAAAACAATTTGGAAAGTCGGCATACCACCAAAGGTAAAGGTATTTGCTTGGTTGGCTTCTTGGAAGAAGGTAAATACGTATGACTTGATCCAAATTAGATGCCCTTATCTTTCCATCTCTCTGTCTTGGTGTGCTCGTTGTAAAAGGGACATGGAATCCATTGACCACATGTTAGTCCATTGTCATTTTGCACAAGTTATTTGAAATGAGATTCGAATGGAGTTTGATCTGATAGCAGCCCTGCCAAAGTCATGGTATGATCTTTTGGCCATTGAATGGTGCTTCAAGGGTAATAATAAGAAGGCAAAGATGCTGTGGAGTTGTTGTTGTATGGCTGTGGCAGCAGCCTGGAATGTGTGGCAGGAACGCAACGCTAGGATTTTTGAAGATAGATCATTGGAGGCTCAGGAGGTGTGGAGCAAAATCAAGTCATTGGCTTCTCTTTGGGAATTTTCATCTAAAGTTTTTGGATTATTATCTGTATCAGAAACATCTAGAGATTGGGGTGCAACTATGAGATAGAGTTGTAGTATTCATTATTCTAGAGTCTGCTGGGGTTTTAAATTTTTGCAGATTCTATTGTTATAGCATGACTGTGTGATGATTCTGGAAAGCTGTTGTGGTGAACTTCTGGTCCACCAGATGGCTCTTTTTTGATCGCATGTATT
This sequence comes from Lonicera japonica, assembly GCA_021464415.1. NCBI lineage: Eukaryota > Viridiplantae > Streptophyta > Magnoliopsida > Dipsacales > Caprifoliaceae > Lonicera > Lonicera japonica. The sequence goes on from CM038464.1 coordinate 39,636,940, forward strand.
GTTATTTTATATCAATAAACTATTTAGGTATTGTGAAGTGTGAATTCGAATCTCTTAAGACTCTCAACTTCAGTAGGTATTTTGATTAGTTTTACTTTTATGTAAAATTTTCTTCAAATTCTACTAGTTAAAAAATTATTATTTTTGTTATCTAATTTTGTCTCTAACTTAATCCTCCATGAAATCCTGGATCCGCCCTTGTATATATTATATATATTTTAAATATTATTGCCTACCCTGGTCAGCTGCACAAGTCATATTTCATTAATCTCCAGCTAGTGGCATATGATTTTCATAAGTTCACCGTCCAAATCCTACAGATGTCTGTCAGACTGGACATATGTTAGTTATACCATGCACAGAAGTACTCCATACATGCAGGTTAAACATGAGAACAGGGGAGGGGCAGGTGTTTCTCTAATGTCTTGCAAACATGATCTATCACACGAATGTCTCCTTCTCACAGCCACATAGTTTTCAACCACAAATCCCCTACAATAGAAGTCTAGAATATACATTTCTCCAATGTTGATAAACAAAGGCAGGAAAAGCAAGATATAGACTGAATCTTAATTTTATTTCATTTTTAAATTTGGAAGGGAACAAAACAAAAATGGATCTCATCTTTACGGTGTCAACTAAACTACTCGGATGACCAAAGGTCAGTTCTCCTTCTACTATAACCCAATAATATAGAATATATGACATGGTCCTATGAGTAAACTTGCACCTAAAATCCAGCTTGCAACCGAAGGGTACCCACAGGTTCATATACTCGTTACTAATCATCTAATCCCATACTTCACTGTTGTGCAACTATAAAAATTATAAGCTTGTAGCACCGTATATCCAAAATTCAAGAATACCTCGAAATTTTAGATTACCCTTAATTCCAATATTTCTTGAGAAACCAGATGCTAGGGAGTGGGTGCACATAAAACCACACCTTTTTGGGAAATAATCGACGTGCCAATTCTCACAACAGAAAATAAGTTGTAATTTTGACTATTGATTAAGTTAGCATTTTCTTACAAAGTACCAACATCAAGATGGGACTATCAGTCTGAGACAGAGCAATTATATGTTAGGCTTCAGAATGATTTTACCTTAGCTTTAATCTCAGTTCTTGAACAGTCATTCTCTCCACTGAATCTTTCCCAATACCCTCCATTTCATCTACTTTGCTCTTTACAATGCTCTCCTATATACCACCAATTAGTCATATCAGTAAGTTTGAACTACAAACAACAATTTATAACAGAAACAAATAAAGGCATAAAACAATTAACAAATAACAAAGACCTTTACATCGCCATTTTCATCTGCAGGTTTAATACTCAAAGAGTTTGTTAATTCTGCCAAAACCGCTACTGAATTGGAAAATTTTCTTTGAGGCCCAAAGGAAGCAGTAACTTTCAAGTTCTTCGGACCTAAAGCACAACTACAAAACCCTAAGTAAGCGAATTTAAGCGTTCAGATAAACGTACTGGAAATGTATTAGTACTGGGAAATTGTTTATCAATTAAATGGCGCCATTTGTGATATTTTTGGTTGCTAAGAAAATAATAAATGCAAATTAATGGAATTTCCACGTTGAGTTTAAAAAAGAGAAAGAAAAAAATAGTTTGATATCTTTCTAAATTTATTTTATTTTTTCCTGTGCAAACAACGGGAGGGTTAAAGAAGAACTAGGACAGAATGTTACAGACCCGGTATATATACCTGTTGTATTGAAGAAACTATGAAACCCTAATCTCAATGCTAGTTTCATCGATACATAGAGAGAAGGGGAGACTATGCGCACGTTCAATATGATTGGTGCTGTTATTGCTGAAGGGACCCTTTTGAATTTGAAATGAACCCACAATTTTTTAAGGGTGGTGCTATTTCCACCCCACAAACTACTTGCTTTCACTCCCACTCTCACTATCACTCCCACCAACTCTCTTTTACTCATTAACACTCCCACTACTTCCTTTACCACTCCCATTTTAATATACATAGATTAATGATTAATTATATTTAACCATTAATCATTAATCCTCCTCCTCCTCCTCCTCCTTCTTCTTCTTCCTCTTATTCTTCTTAACAATGGTTTCTAAAATTTTACATTCATTTAACCCTTAATGCAACACAAACTAATTATAGTTAATCATTAATTCTTCTTCTTCTTCTTCTTCTTCTTCTTCTCAACAATGGTTTCTAAAATTTTACATTCATTTAACCCTTAATGCAACACAAACTAATTATAATAAATCATTAATTCTTCTTCCTTCTCTTCTTGTTCTTCCTCTTCTTCTTCTTTTTCTTCTTCTTCTTCCTTCTCTTCTTCTTCTTCTTCTCAACAATGGTTTTTAAATTTTTGCATCCATCTACTCATTGGTCCCTTACAACCGTGGCCTCCTTGTATCATATTTTAGCTCTCGGGACATTACATCGCCATCTAAAAATCGAGTATTGAGAACAATTTCGGTTCTCTATGACCGAGGTTCATCCACTTCCTCGATCCCTCACAACCGAAGTATTCTGGACTATATTTTTAGCTCTCGGGATCTTACATCGGTCTTTAACAACCGAGTATTTTGAATAATTTTGGTTTCATAGGACCGAAATTCATCAAATTGCTCGGTCTCCTAGGACCGAAGTTGTCTGAAATATAATCAAATTACACATTCGGTCACCGAAAATCGAATAAGTGCTTAAATTTCGGTTTCCCGTAACCGAGGTAACCTGTTCTAATGCTCTAATTCGTTTTGTTGGTACAATTTTTTTTTTGATATTAACTAAAGAAAATAAACATTAAACATAATAAAAACAAACATATCTTTCTTTCATTAGGTTTTTCTACTTTGATAATCCTTGATTTGCTATTCTCTACCATTCTCTACAACTTAAGGTTTTTTTTTGTGTGACATTAATGGAGATTTTGTGTGTTTTTGTGAGTTACTTTTGATTTTTTGTTGGCTTTTGAAATGAATTGAATGAGATAGAATGTGTTAATTAGATCTGAATTTTTGTTAATTATTAACCATTGAGTAAAAATCATAGAGAAGAAGAAGAAGAAGAAAAGGAAGATGAAGAGGAAGAAGAAGAAGATGAAGAAGAAGAAGAAGAAGAAGAAGATGATGATGAAGATGATGATGAATAGTAATTAATGTTAATGAGTAATTAGTTAGTTGAAAATGATTAATTGAGTGGGGTGGAAATAGGAGTTTAGAACTTTTTTTTTAGTGGGAGTGGAAGCAAGTAGTTTGTGGGGTGGAAATAGCACCACCCTTTTTTAAAAATTTATACTTATTTCAGTGGTTAGGTAAGCTTATTAAAATGATATAGAAAAGATAAAATTTTATCATTAAAAAGTAAAAGTATTAAATAATAATATTAATTTTTTTCATTAATAGAAAACATAATAAATAAAATTTACATTATTCTTAATAAATTTTGTCTAAATACTACCTCTGAAAATAAAAAATATTAATTATGATAAATACAATTTTAACAATTATATGATATTTCATATAAATTTTTTTATTTATTACTCTTAAATGGTTATTATTAATATTTTAAATTTGTCTACAAATTTTATTTTTATCAAATAAGTAAATTAGAAAATAATAATAAAGGACAAAATATATGGTGTCCTTATAACGAAGGACAACCTTTTTATGCTATTAGTTTAGAGGACAAAATTAAGAATAAAGGACTAAGGTTATAATGAAGGACAATCCCTGCCACCGTTTTTTGGGTAAATAAAATTGTTTTTTTATTTGTGTTATTCCATTTGTTTCCTTATGTTATATCCAAGTTTTTTGCTGGTGGTTTCAAGATGTGTAACTAATGGGTTTTGTTGAGCTTATCTGGTAGATTTAGGGGAAGTTTGTTGATACATTAAAACGGATTGTAGAATATATGACTAAATTTTAGGGTGTTGGTTGGGGCGTTTATACGTATTAAATGTTTTAGCCCTATAGGGGTTTATGGTAGTGTATAAGAATTAGGTTTTGTCCTTTGTTCTACATCTTGTTTACTTTGCTTTGTAGTTTTTAGTGTTTGGTTTGAAGCTTTTGAGGTATGTTTGAGATTACGGTTGTGATTTTTTGTATTATTATGTAGTATTATATATTCAGAGATATATGCATCTTGCAAAATATAGCTATATGTTGAGATTATATATGTATAGATGCTCTTCATGTTTATTGGTGTAATTTGCTTTCACAAGAAGCCAACTACATGGCGTTTCCAGGTTTCATTGTATTTGTGATAGTGACGTACATGATTTCAATTCATATTCCGTTTGTTAACAGATGTGTATGTTGTTTGTCAAACTCCGTTGTATCCACTTTGGCGTTCATATTTTGTTTTTGGTCATGCTCGGTTAAATATGTATTTTATACGATGGAGTTATTATGTTTGTTTAGTATATGTTTGGTGTTACAGTCAGATATAATTTCAGTTAGATTTAGTATTGTTTACAAGGTACATTTAGACATTTTACACGCAAACATATTGAGTTGTCCCCGCACTAATACAGTTATATTATGTATAAACATATTGAGAATACGAGTAATTGAGTTGTCCCCACACCAATACAGTTATATTACGTATAGACATATTGAATACACGTGTATAATTTAGTTGTCCCTACAAAAATACAGTTACATTAATTAAGCGCAGACATATTTAGCACATATTTATAATTGAGTTGACCCCACAGCAATACAAACATATTGTGCGCAGATATATCTAAACCATACATGTATATAAATGTGTACACATCTATAATCCAGTTGTCTGCATATCAATCTAGACATAGTAATTCAAATATATTAGCATGTTTACATATTTCTAGCTTTTATGCAATTCAAGCACATTATACGCATAAACCATAATGAAGTCCCACTTTAATGTACATCGAGGGATATCCTGTATAGTTTCAATAAGGTTTTATTTACGTGAAGGTCACATTATTGTTTAGATGTTATATCGATATTTTTTTCTTTACAACGCTAACGCATGTGTGATGTTGTTTTATGTATTGGACACAAACGGATGTTTATGTTGTCTTCTGATGTGTTGTCGACCATGATGTGATTATTTTTTCTCTTCCTAATACATTGTCGTTTAATGAGCTAAGCGATGTTATTCGATCTAAGTTCCCGATTCTTGCTTCTGATGATATTGACATCAAATACGTACTGCCAGGGGCTGATCCTTGCGTGCTTAGTAATAATGAAGACATGAGGTTTATGTTTTTGTTCCAGCCAATTACAAGCATCGAACATATTGAGTTGGTTGTCAGTTCGATGGATATAACCAACATACAGTCTGATATGGCTATTACTGATGTTGATCCGCAATTCAACCCTCATGCAGACTTTGACATTCAAGTTGATTCTAGCACTAAGGTTTTCCTATGAGAGACGTGGAGGTCATGCATTACGCACGTTAATCAACATTTCCCTGGTGGTGTAAATCAATTCAGGTTGGAGCTGGGCAAATATTGTATATCAATTGGGTTTGAGGCTCGATTCAAGAAGAACGATTGGAACCGCGTCACTGCCGTTTACTTAATGAATGATTCGGAAGGTTGCTAATGGTTTGTGCATGCTGTATTGAGACGTTCAGATGTAAGTTTTATTATTAAGAAGTTTGTTAATGAGCATATATGCTATGGCCGTATGATAGTGCGCAAGTCAAAAATGGTTAGATTTAAAATCTCAGACAGTGTGCAGTCTGAACCTTCTGTTTCAACGAAAGAGGTCACCAAGTGTATGAAGCATGAATATGGGATTACAGTCCCATATTAGAATGCATGGTATGCGAAAGAAATGGCATGGCGCGAAGCTCACAGAGGTGATGACTAGTCATATAAAGACCTTGCTCGATACGTTCAGTTACTTGAACAAACCAACCCTAGTTCTCATATGGCGTGCTTCCCAGTTTTAAAAAATTGATTCTTGTCGATTCATTATCATTAGTCGTTAGCATGAATATCTTACACTATGTCGATTATTGTAACCGTCAATATGACTGAGATTCATTTTTCAAATGAAATCCCTTATTAAATAATATGTTGGAAGGTGGCAATAGCAATAGTGGATTTGGGTTTCGGATTTTACGTTTGGTGTTAATTAACGGTGATACACACCTCTTTTACGGTTAGCTTTTACCCAAAATCCATTGTTACATATTCGGGCAAAGACTACTGTTATCGGTTTAAATTTATGTTGTGTTATGTGTGATGGACCATGATGTAAGGCCTATTTATTATACTTTTGGCTAGTTTGTGCCATAGTAGTTTCAATATATATTTATAATTTAGTTTTCCTTTCTTTTAAAATTCTGGCCCATCTTGCTTACTTCATATTTTTTCAAAAATCATGGGGTAGATATACACCCCCCAAGTGCATATCACAGGTCTACCATACATATCATCATTGTAGCATTATGTATTTAAATTAATGTTAATTATGTTATATTAACTCTTTTATATATATGAGAATGATCGTTTTATGATTCGGGTGGTCCGAATGAATTTTGGTTGGTAAATACGAAGTTTTGGGTTCTTTGTGATTCGTTAATTTAAGCTAACTTTGGGTTATCGTAATTCCTCCGTTACTTATCCGGTTGAAGTTTTGCTTATGCATGTCTTTAGTATTTGTATCATTCTACAACTTTTGTGTTTTGGACGAAAGCTAATTCGCACTCCTCGTGGGTCAAAACAGGGCGCGAAGTAGGCCCATCGCTAAATTCTGATTGTTTAATAGTGTTCGGCAGAGCGCTGTCTTCAGTGAATTTTTGGGAAAAATGTGTCCATAATTTGATAAAACTTCCTCTTATAAAGTTTTAGAGCTTTGAAATACCTTTCCGTGGACATAAAGAACGCCCCAATTGGAGTTATGAGTCAAAAGTTATGGCCAAAACAAAAACAATGCTCCAGAACTAAAAAATCTGCGCGAGTTACTGTAGCAACCGACTTAAAGTGCGTTAAAGCTCGTTTTAAGCTATTTTTCCACCATTTTCGAACCAGCCTCTTCCACTAAACTCTAGAGAGTTCTAGAGAGAGAAAGATAGGTGTTCTTGAGCGACTCTTACCTATTTTCACTTCTGATCGAAGGATTAAGCATCGAAAATCATCCGAAACACCTCCTGGCTTGCTATTCATCATCTTCTACCTTGAGGATTCTTTGGGGAAGGCTTGGAGCATCAACTTTCTTTCTTCTTTCTCACTCATAAACTGAGGTAGGGGTTTTCTTACTTTCTAAACACGATAAAATGAGTTTATTACTTGACAATTCATGCGTTTGATTTATATAAAGTTAGAAAGTTGAATGTATACATATATTTATGATGTTGCATGATATGTGTGATATTGAATATATGATTGGAGGCATAATATGCCATGTATACTTGATATAAAGAGTTGTTTGAACTAAATAAGATACCCTTGGCGATATATTTACGACATGGTTGATAAAAGTGATTTATTTGTGAACTTTTGATACCAAGGGATATGTGGTTAAACTTGGTAAAATATATATGGCATAATTTGCTTCATGTGGATAATTAGCATCATGTTATACATATTATCATGTTATGCACGGTATATATATACATGTCATCATTGTGTCAACCAAAGGCCCGAAAACTCTTATGGCAAGTTATTGGATGGACTTGTGGATTCGTGATTTATAACTTGGCAAGTTATCTTATGAAAGGCCTATATCATATCATATTGATTCGGAGAGCTTGTGTCTCTCGGAAAATGACTCTTGGTGTGAATGTATAGTGCTTACTGGGATGGAAAAATAAGTAGGGCTCGGTGCCCTTGGGTTGAAAATCCTTAAACCCCTGGGGGAGTAACGTTTGTCCGCCTATAAGCCACCGGTGTGGAGCTCGGGAACCTAGGAAAATTGGCAAAGCACTATGGTTTTGCGATTATCTGTATTTATATGGGATCGGGGTGAATGATCCCAGGGATATTGTTATCTACACTTGTGTCGGATCGAGACAATTGATCCTAGATTATGATATCTTGGCTGTAGTGGAATCTATTCATCACTCAGGCTTTCTATTATACGGTGATCGGTTGACACGGGAGGTAACCTGCATTAGCACATTCATGCATGATCACTTGATGAATTTTGGATTTTCTGTTGATTTATTGATATTATCATGGTCTAAAAGATATGTTTACAAACTTGTTTTTAAACATATGCCTGATACCCCCCTACTGAGCAAATGGCTCACCCCGATTTTTCTTTAAAAATATTTCAGGTACTCACAAGTCCTACGAGGATAAGGAGACGACCGGGTCAGGGACGATATAGAGGCTCTAATACTACGTGTATATTTTGGTTTACTGTGATGTATGTATATTTTTTCGGGAAGCCACGGCTAGCCCGAGGAGTTTATATACTTTGGTTGTTTGTATGATTTGGATTATGTGTACTTGATATATGCTAGAATGTGTAATATGTTTGATACCATATGCAGTGTGATACTTGATATATCTGTTGTTGTTGACTTATTTCTTTCTATATACCTATCTTAGTCTTACTAAGGTAGGTTAGTAACGCTCCAGACCTTAATTACAGGCGTTATCATGTACATTAAGGCGGGAGTGTTACAATCATCATCTTTAATCTATCATTCACCCCTTCAACGATAGCTATTACTCCTTCAATCTATGGTGATTATACAGATACCTGTTAGCGGGGGTTTGTGATTTACGATTTATTGGTTCGTCAGGTATAAGTTGAATATTCAACTTTTTTCATATATTCCCTCAATGATATGTCGTTACCCCACCCTTTACATGTTTATTTTCTATATTTTAATAATATTTTGTATTCTGTTCATTTATATGTTTTCTTTGCAAAGTATTAAGTTTTTTAGTGTTTTGTATATTAGCTAAAGATTGTTCCAATCATAATTCGTTTGGTTTCATTGTGTTTGAACAATGCATAATTCGGATGAGTTTATTATCCACACTTGCTTCATTACTTCCTCGTTCGTATACCATCTGCAATAAACAACAATCCATGGATATGTACTGCATGTATGGTGTTGGCATATTTGTATATTAATCCCATGTTTTTGCTTGTTTTATTCATATGTGTGTCGACCATTCACAAGTTTAGTCTCCTTTGGCAATACAGATATACAACGTCAGACATATTGCATAAATAGAAGCTGCACCAATTACGTTTACTTATTATTGGTGTGTTATTGCTTTGCGTTTGACTTTGTTACTATAATAACCCACTTTCTCATCCGCTTTATTTTTTGAATTTTTTTGATTTTTAATTTCTTGCTATTTGACTTTAAAACATCATTTAATGACATTAAAATAATAAATTTATTAAATAATCATGTTTATCTCTTTGAAAGGGCAATTCTGGGAAAATTATTATTATAATTTAGTTTTATTTTTATTTTTATTTTTATTTATAGATTTGTCCTTTAATAAAAAGTTGTCCTTAAATATAATAAAAAAAAGATCGTCCTTCATTAGAAAGAAAATAAGATATTTGTCTTTTATAAAAAAAGCCCCCAAGTAAATATAAGTCTTAATTTACTATATTAAAAATATTGAAAGATCAAAAGCTCTGATCCATATATATATAGTAGTATGTTTAATATACAAAAGAAAATTCTCATGTACTTAAAATATTTATTCCCTTTTCAATTAAATTTAGATCATCCTTTAATTTTTATGCATTTTGAAAAAATTATTAATTATTTTCAACACAATTATTAATAAAACAAAATTAAATTGATTTTTTTAATAATATGAAAATTTAAACATTAATTATATTATATTTAAAGAAAAGCCCTTACACTATTTTATTTTTTTTATACATTCATTATGTAAACTACCTATGTCTCTTTCTAAAATGTACATGTTGGCGATATATAGTAATAAGTTAGGTTAGACTGCAAAGATTCGAAGGAGCCATTGAAATTAACTAATTAGTTAACAAAAGTAATAATTAAGTCCTATACTATATATATATATATGTGTGTGTCTTAATTTAGTATATCAAAATATTAAAAGATCATTTTTTTTATCAAAATATTAGAAGACAGACGACAGAGAAAAAAATCATTGTAAAACAAATGTGAATTGTGATGATTTTTTCCTTAGAAACCGGGGTGAAAAAAAAGTATTTTATGCTATTTTTTAAGATAGGTTTGACTTGATTTTGAATTTTGGTGGGTTGAGAAGACTGATTTTATGGGTGCATTTAAGAACACCCTTTTGTTTTGTTATCAAAGTAGTGCGAATAAAATCCACATTTGTACAAAAATAAACATATTTTTGGGGTGCAATTGACCATTCTGCATTATAATTATTACTGGTTGTCTTATATAATTACTACTGATGTGTTATATATAATTATTATTACTTGAACTCTTTGTTCAAATTTCGACAGAAACAAAAATAATTATGGTTAGGAACAGACACACATTCCCGACTAAGAATTAGTCATAGTGCAAAAAAATTATTTTGTGCCAGAGACCAAAAATATATATATATATATATATTTACTGTTTTATCCATATCATATTTTGACATTTAAAATAATTTTATTGGTAAATTGTACATCAAACTACTAATTTGTGTCATTTTCACCCTTCCGTGGTGGAGGGGTCAAAATGACACACTTTCATTTTCTTATATTTTTATTAATTAATTTTGCGGGGCTCATAAATCTCTAATACGATATCCAAATGACGCATCATTTGAATCATTAGTTAGAATATATAGCCCTTCACAACTTTCATGATTTGACTGAAATTTGAATCATGCAACTTGATGGCTTAATCAGTGGCTGAATTTAGGAGTTTACAATGATTCAAATAGTGCCACTTGCATATGTTAACCTCCAACTTCAACAGCTGATTAGACCGTTGAGATACATGATTGGGAGTTTAGTCAAAATATGAGAGTTATAGAGGATTATGTCATCAAACTAATAATTCAAATGGCGAGTTATTTGGACATCTTATGAGAGAGTTACATGTCCGCAAAATTGATGAAAAACTTAATTCTTTTTTGATTTAATGTTTTCCTTAAATATTTCTTTTTTCTTTTCATAAGATTAACCATCATTGCGAGCATAATAAAAACATAAAAAATGAATACTTAAACTAAATCGAAACAGACAATAAAACAAATCTAATTTTAATCAAAGATTTTTTGCAAGCACATCTCATGGATCCTCGCAATATCTTTAGAATTTTATTCAATTCTCGTGTTCAGGCCATTTGTTTTTCATATTATAGTTTAACAAATAATATTTGTACAAATTCTCAGGGTTGTGTCCATGCAAGGTCAGTGATTAGTTACTTGAGGCAACGAGTCACGAAATGAATACTTCATGCCTATCACATTAATCATTTTACACGTGTGAGCATGATTAGAACATCATTTGGGTAGATGGAATTGTATTCGATAGTTAACCCTGAAAATTGAAGTTTTTGACCAAATGTGACATCGTGAGTCTATATTTACTCGCTAAATATATGGTGAATTAGTGTATATTTATTTGATTGACATCATTTAAGTCAGTGTTGGGTCGAAGAAAAAATATTCAACCAAACTCGTCCAATTACTAACGAGGAAAAAGAACTTGCTTATAATGTAACGAGCGAGGATGCATACATAGTTAGGAATGTTAGTATAGTTCAAGGCAGAAGTTTTAGATATATATTGTACTCGTAGATGAACAAGATTGCGTATATATAATTGATATTATATGGGTTATGATAGGAGTTTAAATAGAAAAAAGTGTGTGTGGCAACAGTGGTGGATATGGCGTTTATTATGCAAATAAGAAGAGGGACAAGAGTTACACAGAGTGGTAAGAGGGGCAATGGTAGTGATAATGTTAATGTCAAAAAGAAATATCTTTTCATAAAATATGGAGTGTGTAATTAAAAAAAATAAGCCCATGTTCAGTTAAGCATTTAAAAACACTTTTTAAGTTTTTTTTTTTAAAAAAATCTTGTTTGGTACTTGTTTTAAAAACCAAATTTAAAATCTCATTTCTCTCTCATAAAACTTTTAAAAACTTTAAAACATCATAACTTTAAATCCAAAAATCGGAATCAAATAAAATATATATATTTGAAATCTACTCATCAAGATCTATAAAATAAAGTCTGCTACGACTATTTAATGAGTTTTTTTTTAATGAATTTTACTTTCTCTCATGAGTTTTAGGCCTTGTTTGGTGGAGTTTTTTAGTTGAGTTTTTTAGTTTCTTTGTCAGGAAGTATGAAAGTAGGTGGAAAAGTTGAAGGGCCATTTGTATTTAGGTACCCAAAGTTTTATAATAATAGTATTTTGGTACCCCAAGTTTTACATATTGGTATTTGGTACCTATTTTCAGTTTAATAGGTATTTTAATACTCATTCTGTTAGTTGACCATTCACCTTTGTTAATTCAACACAAATAATTAGGTGTTTTTCCAAAATTGACCCTGTGATATTTTGTTGATTAAAGAAACATGAAAAAAAAGATGATCATAATATAACAAACAATTGAAAGTTTGAGAAAGAAAACCCTAGTTTCCATTATATCCCTAAATCATCAAACCTTAAATTAAACCATAAATCTTCGATTAAACCTTAAATTAGGTTACGAAAACCATTCATAAAACCTTTATTGTAGTGTTCTTTTACAAATCTTGGAAGAAATATGGGGTTTTCATCTCTTCTGGGGCAAAAAATTATGCTTCATAAACTGTTACATTTTTGTTTATTAGTATAATATAGATGTCTATTATATGTTTAAGTCTATTAGGGTCTATTAGTATAATATAAATGTTTATTATAATATATGTTAAATATTTAAGGTTTCTCTGATACTTTTGTTCAAATATGATGTTTACGTGGGGTTTATTATATGTTTCCCTTTGATTCTGTGTGAATAAGGAGTTTATTTATTGCTATATACATTTATATCAATGTTTCTGGTCCCACATATTTAATATATTGAAACATATGGTCCCAAAAATTAGGGTTTTATCTGTTTACTTGAATTTGTCTTATATGGGTTTTATATGTTTACTTGAATTTGTCTTATATATTAATATTTATGTGCTTACTCATATGCATGTAAACCTAATATAATGAATATATGCACTGTGTTTTTTAGGATAATGGGAAAACTTAATTTACTTTTCAAAACCCCAAGAAAATAGGCTCTAAAGCCTCCAGTCATTATAAAATCACATAGATTTATGGGCAAAATTAAATTACCTTTTAGTTGTAACTCAAAAAAACCTATAGCACTTAGTGATGATAAACTTGATTTTAGTGATCCAATTGAACCTGAACTACTTTGACATGCACCACTTCAACCTAAACCAATTGAACCTGAACCACTTCAAACTAATCCAATTGATAATAGGAAAATGAAAGGGTTATTGGATAAGACAGATGTGTATTTACCTATGATATATAGGTTGCCTGATGTGGGTTTGTTTGACAGTCAAGTCTCTATGAATGATAGTGGTCCATATGATTATAAGAGTAGCACACCTGGGATTTATATTCCTTTAAATGAACTAAAGCCAATATTTGGAATTGATGATCTAATGCAAAATATGAGTATCACAGTATGGCCTATAATGATACTGATAGCCAAAATAGTGGATTTGAACCATGGGACTGTGATAGATATGAAGCTGAGAAGGATGCTGATAAGGGTAGTGTGGGTAGTGGTGATGATAGTGAAGATAATACTTATAATGGTGGCAGTGATGAGAGTAGTAATGAACAAGTGAGTTTTTGGGGTAGTAGTGATGAACAAGTGAGTCTTGAAGGGAGTAGTGATAGGGGGATGAACAATTTTAAAGATTTTGCTAATAAAACTAAAAATTTATATGAAGATAGTGAAAGTGATAAAACATGTGAGGTATATGCAATGGTTTATTAGAAGCTGTTAAGGATGACAAGGGGGAAACCTATGATTCATAGTCTCAATTCCTTCAAATTCTGAAACCTCACTTGATGCAACATAAGGGGATAATTACATTTATGTCAGATAGATGCAAAGGTTAATTGGAAGTTGCTAAGGATGTGTTCCCTAGAAGTCCACATAGGCATTGTTTCAGACATATATATAAGAATTTCAAAGCAAAACATGGTGGGAAGCATTTCTAACATTTTAGCTGGGGGGTGCTAAGTCATACAAAATTGAAGAGCATGATAATTGGATTAAACAAATTTACAATCATGATTTGCCTGCTAAATTCTTGTTATATAATGAGGATAATGACAAAGAAACTTGGGTTAGAGCATGTTTTGACACAACATGCAAATGTGAACACATCACCAACAATTTTTCAAAGTCGTTCAACAATATGATACTTGACTTGAGGTATCATATCATTAGTTAGACTATTTCAGAAGTATCAGTATATGGTCCTGTCATTGATATATAGGAGGATGATAAAAATCTAGAGATGAGATGGGGGGAAAAGTTATTGTTCTTGGGGTTGAGAAACTGAAAAACAGTATAAGTACTATATTATAGAGGGTACCACTGATTGGATGCATGTAGCAAGTGATATGAATGGAACTAGTTGGACAGTGGACCTAAAAGAACAAAGCGCGCTGCAGCTGTAAGAAGTGGCAGATATCTGGGATACCTTGTGTGCATGCCATGGCTGTCATTCCGCCATTGAGAGAACAACGGGGCAAGTAATTACTTAATCCTGTCATTAATTTATATTTTAATCTATTGCTTTATTAAATGTAACTTTAATTAATTGCTTATTTTCAACAATTGCAGGTACTGTAGCAATTACTTCGCTATTGATGTATATAAGGCATCATATAAAGGTTATATAACTCCAGTTGAAGTTTCCAAATACTGGAAAGAGGTATTAATTGACTTCATTTACTGTTTTATTTGTATTTGTGATTAATTGAGTGTCAACATATCAAGGGTGTTCTTTTTTGTAGCCCCAAAAACAAGTACTTCCTCCACCACTTTATAGGCCTTTTGGGAGACCTAAAAGCAACAGACTTAATGGGAGGGATGAAGTACTTCTAGAAAAGAGCAATGGAAGGAAAAAATGTGGGAATTTGGGCCACAATAAAAAGGCATGCAAAGGGCTAGCTGCTCCACTAGTTAGAGGTAGCATTAATTGAATGCATTTTTAATTACTAACTTTTATAATCCAAATACTTTTAATAACATTTATAAATAATTTAAAGGAATGAGAAGTGATGGTGTCAAAATCTAGAACAGATAATTGACGACCGACCAATCAATGAATAATGGTGAATTAGAGGTTTAATATTGAATTGTAACTGTGAATAGTGATTGTGAACAGTATCACCGTATATGTGAACAGTGGTTGTGAACAGTATCACCGCATATATGAACAGTAGTTATGAACAATATCTGTGAACAGTGACTCTGAACAGTATCTGTGAACAGTGACTCTGAACAGTATCTGTGAACAGTGACCGTGAACAGTACCACCGTATATGTGAACAGTGACTGTGAACAGTACCGGCAGAAACTGATTAAAAATAAAGATGAACACGAGACGTTTTTTATTAAGGTAGGTTCCCCCGGTAGCGTTTATGCTAGTCCGGCAGTACGTCCTCCTTTTGTGTGTGCTTGCTTTGTATTAGCTCAAAGGCAATCAATTCGGATGATAATACAAGCTACCAATCTCTCTCTTTCTATAATTTCCTTAATTCTATTTATAAGTATAGAATTAGGATTACAATTATTTCAACAGAATAAATAATAAACTGTGTAGGAGAGAGAGTGTATAAGGATTGGTATTTTTTTTGGGGTATGAAAAGAGAGAGTATAAGACCCTCAAAAATTGGCTTGTATTTAGGAAAGATGGATGGATATTGGGAGAGAAGGAAAAGATGTTTTTGGTGTGTTTTGAATGAATGAATGAGGGGGGTATTTATAGGTAAATGTAGAAGGGCAAAAAGGTAAATTTGGTAATGTATATGATGTGTATGCTTAGGTCACATGTATTCTAGAATGTATATGATGTGTATGCTTAGGTCACATGTATTCTAGAATGTACATGATGTGTATGCTTAGGTCACATAGGTAAAAATGGTATTTTACTGGAGGTAAAAAATGGTATTTTACTAGAGGTAAAAGTGTTGAATTACCTTTGTATGCCAATGATAAAATTAGTATTTAACCCCATCAATTGCCCCCTATCCTTGTCATTTAGCTCGGATGAGCTGATTGGTGAGGATATCCTTCAACCCGGGAGCTAGTAGTAGCTTTGAGCTCTGAAGTTCGTCATGTCTTAAGCCCGAATCTTTCGTAGGTGAACAAGGTCGACAATTCGATGCCTGCAAGAGGTCTTTTGCCTTTTTAAGAGGTTTTTTGCCTTTTTAAGAGGTCTTTCGCCTGTGTTAGAGGTCTTTTGCCTTTTTAGAGGTCTTTCGCCTGTGTTAGAGGTCTTTTGCCTTTTTTAGAGGTCTTTCGCCTGTGTTAGAGGTCTTTTGCCTTTTTTAGAGGTCTTTCGCCTGTGTTAGAGGTCTTTTGCCTTTTTTAGAGGTCTTTCGCCTGTGTTAGAGGTCTTTTGCCTTTGTTAGAGGTCTTTTGCCTTTTTTAGAGGTCTTTCGCCTGTGTTAGAGGTCTTTTGTAAAAATGTTCAAGAGATGTTCCACTTGTGACTGTTTAAAGCATAGCCCTTATATGTCGATAGCAATTTTTTTTCGAAATCCTTAGTTTCTTAAAAGGAAAATTTGTTCTTTTTGGCTAAGTCTTGAGTAGAGTCATGCCCCCTTCTGACTGAGGCAAATTCTGACAATTTTCTCATTTAAGTCCTTGGTTTTTTAAAAGGAAAATTTGTTCTTTTTGCTAAGTTTTGAGTAGAGTCTTGCTCCCTTCTAACTTAGGCAAATTGCTAAGTTTTGAGTAGAGTCTTGCTCCCTTTTAACTTAGGCAAAGTGCTGAGTTTTGAGTAGAGTCTTGCTCCCTTCTAACTTATGCAAATTCTGACAATTTTCTCATTTATTACCAAGGTTTCTTAAAAGGAAAAATTGTTCTTTTTTGCTAAGTCTTGAGTAGAGTTATGCCCTCTTTTGACTTAGACAAATTTTGACAATTTTCACATTTATTACCAGGGAACGTCAAAATCTTAATCTCTGGACCAGTGGTGTAGCAGTAGATGATAATTCTCAGCCAGATCTCTTTGGGCTGGGGTGGTCCAGCGGTTGTTTGTCGGACTTCAAAATCACATTTAGCTTTGTGGAAGTTTGATATCCGCTGAAAATTTCTTTAATTTCTTTCTTGTGGTTTGTTGGATGAACTTGATAAAAATTACATTTAATTGTAATTTTTTTGGAAGCTCATCAATTTTACCTACAATAAAGATTATTAATCGTAAGAAAATGATACAACTTTAGATATATTAAAATAAAGAGAAAAAATCATATATGAGTTATCAAAAAATAACTTATCTCTTCTTTTGAGTTTTATCCCCTTGGGTAACCGGATTTTTGAATGATTATGCGCCCGTAAATATTGAGCTAGCATAGGCTTGCTAGATTTTCGCATTTTTTGTTGCAGCAACTTTGTATCCCCGTTTTGGACCCCAAGATGGCCAAATTTGAAAAAGGATTGAACTGAAAAGTTGTAACTCTTGAAATTTTCTTCAAAATGGACTCAAGAATCGCATGATTTGGAGTTCTGAGCAAGAGGTTATGCTTCCGAGAATATTGAGCTACGTACACCCGCGGGATTCTGAGTTTTTCACCGAAAATTCACTTGTAATTTCTAAAGAACGAGAGCTTTAGAGAGCTTATCGTTCCCACAGACGGCGCCAAACTGATGGTGTCAAAATCTAGAACAGATAATTGACGACCGACCAATCAATGAATAATGGTGAATTAGAGGTTTAATATTGAATTGTAACTGTGAATAGTGATTGTGAACAGTATCACCGTATATGTGAACAGTGGTTGTGAACAGTATCACCGCATATATGAACAGTAGTTATGAACAATATCTGTGAACAGTGACTCTGAACAGTATCTGTGAACAGTGACCGTGAACAGTACCACCGTATATGTGAACAGTGACTGTGAACAGTACCGGCAGAAACTGATTAAAAATAAAGATGAACACGAGACGTTTTTTATTAAGGTAGGTTCCCCCGGTAGCGTTTATGCTAGTCCGGCAGTACGTCCTCCTTTTGTGTGTGCTTGCTTTGTATTAGCTCAAAGGCAATCAATTCGGATGATAATACAAGCTACCAATCTCTCTCTTTCTATAATTTCCTTAATTCTATTTATAAGTATAGAATTAGGATTACAATTATTTCAACAGAATAAATAATAAACTGTGTAGGAGAGAGAGTGTATAAGGATTGGTATTTTTTTTGGGGTATGAAAAGAGAGAGTATAAGACCCTCAAAAATTGGCTTGTATTTAGGAAAGATGGATGGATATTGGGAGAGAAGGAAAAGATGTTTTTGGTGTGTTTTGAATGAATGAATGAGGGGGGTATTTATAGGTAAATGTAGAAGGGCAAAAAGGTAAATTTGGTAATGTATATGATGTGTATGCTTAGGTCACATGTATTCTAGAATGTATATGATGTGTATGCTTAGGTCACATGTATTCTAGAATGTACATGATGTGTATGCTTAGGTCACATAGGTAAAAATGGTATTTTACTGGAGGTAAAAAATGGTATTTTACTAGAGGTAAAAGTGTTGAATTACCTTTGTATGCCAATGATAAAATTAGTATTTAACCCCATCAAGAAGGATTGAAGAAAAAGGAGTTAGGGGGCTTTCAGACCTGTAGTTGCTATTCCAACAGCCCCACCAATAAAAGGAAAAGGCAAAGGATGAGGATCTGCAAGAGGATGATGAGGAAGAACTGCTAGAGGAGGAGGAAGGGGTGCTAGAAGAATGGAGTTTTATCCACCAAGCTCAAGAACTTTTAACACAGGTTCAATTCCTACTCCACAAGGTAACAACTACAATTATGGAAGGGAATTGAAAAGGGTTGAGAGAAGTTTACATATGTAGTAGTGAAACTTATGAAAACATTTTTTTTTCTTAATATGTCACTTGGTTAAGTCTTATTTTGCTAATATCCAGGTGATATATATATATATATATATATGTAAACATTAAATGTTTCTACAATTTTTTGGTGTGTAACACAGTTGGACTATGTTGTTTTGTTAACTAATGTGTAGTCCA
Source organism: Lonicera japonica (assembly GCA_021464415.1). Lineage (NCBI taxonomy): Eukaryota > Viridiplantae > Streptophyta > Magnoliopsida > Dipsacales > Caprifoliaceae > Lonicera > Lonicera japonica. The sequence goes on from CM038464.1 coordinate 39,656,170, forward strand.
ACTGTGGTACATATATTGAATGCTATTAAAATGAATATGGAAACTTCATCTTATTCTTATATGAGTTGCACAAGTCATCTAAATTGACTTATATCTTCACCCGTATGTTGCTGCTTCTTGTCTCATTCTTTATTGCATCTTTCAACTATTCAAAATTTTCACATTTCATACATTTTAGAAACTTTTTTCCTTTACTCCATTCTCTTGTGGAAGTCAAGAGCTTTCTTGCACCATAACCTACTTGATAGTTTGATGTTTTCCAAAGGCAATTTTTTGCCCAATGACCACTTTGTTCACAATGAAAGCAATATCTTAAACTTTGAGCAGCATTTGAACTTTCAGTAATTGAACTTTGAGCAACACTTATACTTTATGTAGCTTGAACAATTTTTGTGAAAATAGTTGTGCTGTTGTGTGGCCATGTTTGTCACACAGTTGGTAGATTATTTGATCACAATTACATTGTTGTTTTTCACCTCCCAATATTGAAAATACTTGCATTCAGATTCTTTTATGTTATGTATTTGTGTTTGAATGGATTGTGTGGTTGAATGGGCATATGATGCTATTTATAAGGCGGGATGATTGCCAAACGGATATATTTTTACTCTCAAATGGTTATATTCATTTGGTGTTGCATTTAAGGCCATCAGGGGTACTATGGTCTACAAATAATGGACTTAACAGAGTTAGGATGGAAAATAACATAATGGGTATTAAAATACCTATTAAACTGAAAATGGGTTCCAAGATACCAATATGTAAAACTTGGGGTACCAAAATACCATTATTACAAAACTCCGGGTACTAAAGTACAAATGACCCAAAGTTGAATTTTTTTTATTTTTTTGGAGTTTTTTTCAACTAATTCAAAAAAATTCATGAAAAAAAAAACTCAAAAAATAATCACAATGGATTTTATTTTATAGATGTCGATAAGTAGGTTTCAAATATATATATATATATTATCTAATTTTGATTTTTGGATTTAAAGTTATTGGTATTTTAAAAAATTTATGAGAGAGAAAGTAAAATGAAGTAAATTTTGGAAAGTGTGAAAGTAAAGTTGACTTTTTGGTAGAAAATTATAAAATTAGTTTTCTAGTTTTTAACTAAACAGGGGCTTAGTCTTTTGTGCCAAACACAAATAAAATTTAAAAACTATATTTTAAAAACTCAAATTTTAAATAAATTTTAAATTTTAACTCAAAAATTCCAACCAAACGAGCATTAAGTCTGTTTTATTAAGGGGAATAAAACCAAGTACCTTGGTGGGTGGAAATAGCACCTACTTAAGAAAGAGTTTTGTTTAAATTACATTAATTTTAGAGGATAAAATGACAAAAAAACACTCGTTTGGGGTCAATTCAAAGTTGAACCATGATGTTTCAATTATTCAAATTTAAACCTTAAAGTTCAATTAGTACTTCAATTCGAACCTTCCGTCCATCCTAGTTAATGCAAAGTAACGGAAATCCGACTTGGCAAACCACATGGCTAGTTGTCAGACCACGTGGACCCTTACATGAACAAAACGCATATAAGATAATCACACGAGGCCAAACAAAAACGAAATAAAAAAAGCCCTAATTCTACTCATTTGATTAATGTGCAAGATTGGGGTTCCAGAGCTCAACAGTTTTAGGGTTAGGGTTTGGCGTAAGAAGTGTAGTGATATGGGAAGGCTTCATGTTCCTAAAACCGCAGTCTAAGCTAATTATGGTATATCTTCAAATTTAAACTTAATTTACATTTTTTTTAAGTTGTTAATCAATATATATATTAGTGTAAATGGAGTAATGGCTTGTTTGTCAAATGAATAATCTTGTACACTGTTTATTTTCTTGTGGTCCCCCATTTGTCTTACTTTGTGTGACAATGGCTAACGTTTTGTGAAAATGACTAACTTTTTGTACATTATTTAGTAGTGTTTATGATAATAGTTGGCATTTGAATGACTTTTTGACTAAAGTGTGTGTTTGTTATGTAATAAAATGTGTAGTTGATGCTTAAAATGGATAGGGAGGAAGGTTTGTACAATTTACAAGTCACGTGGAGTCCTAACATGAATTATCATCCAATTTTTTTAAAATTAAGGTGGATGGAATGTTCGAATTTAAATACTAATTGTAATTGAAGGTTTAAATTGGAACAGTTAGAACATTAGGGCTCAACTTGGAATTGACCCCAAACTTTTAGAATTTTTGTTTCGTCATTTTCCTATTTTAAAAGTACTAAAGATTGCGAATAAAAAAAGAACTTAAATAATGAAATATCAATGAATTAGTTAATAAATGAGATGATAAAAGTATGTGTTGCAACCACTGACGAATAAACTTAGTGTGGTGTTATTTACACTACTTAATGTGTCACAAACACCCCCTTCCAAAATTTAACTAAAATTATCTGATATTAGGCGAGTGCTTAGCTACACATACTCTTCATTTTAGTATAGTTTATGTGATTGCACCCACCTCTCATTAGGCAGGTCTTATTTGAAAAATACTCTAGCATACTAAATACTTTATTGCCTGATGTTAGGCAAGTTCTTACTTACAAACTATTTCAAAGTGGGCCGAGTGTATATGATTGCACTCATTTCTTATTAAATGGGTCTTATTTTGACAAGGGGATGTTAGTGATAATAAATTTTCTTTAGGAGTGTTCGTAATAAGGAAATGTTTGTGACAAATATAGGAGGTGTAAATATCATCACCCTAAACTTATGCTGTATATTTTAATCACTTATTTAAGTACCAAAATTTACTTCGCTAGGGTTGTCATTTTTTACCAAAAAATCGAATCGAAAAAATCCAAATCGAATGAGAAAAAATCCAAACCGAACATATACAAAACCGATTAAGTTATGATTCTTAAACATAGTTAATTCAGTTAACCGAACCGAACCCTTTTTTTTTGTTAAATATAAAACTCAGCAGTCCCGTACTCCCACATAACAAAACTCACCCATAATTCTATTTTTCCTCACTAGTATATTTCTCCTCTCAAAATCACTCACAATCATAACAGAGTACCACTCCCACACTCCTTCTCTAGTCGTAATTTTGCCACCACCTCCCAGTATCTCTCATTCACGCAATCAAGCACTCAAGCCTCCACCACTGATGTTGTCAAGAATGGAGGTCATTGTCTCAGTTGAAAAATGGCAATTAGGGCTCAATTAAAAAAGGGGAAACTTAATAAGGGAAAATTTTAATTGGATTTAATTCGAAAAGAAGGAAAAAGATTACATCGTCGTTTTAATTAGTGAGTATTTATTGAGGAGGCGCTGTTTTGTAGGAGTCGGCAGTTTTTGTCGTTTACTGCTTTTATGCCTAGTAATTGTAATTTTCATATTTCATTTTGTTATTTTTCTTTTATTTTATTTTTGTAATAATTCTATTGGTTCGAGTGTCAGCTGAGTGCTATTTGAAAGGTATCGAATGTGTAATTCGATTATGAAAAAGGAATATATTTGTCTTTTCTCTCTCTCTCTAAGTAATTCTTCTTCTTCTTCTTTATACTTTATCCATATCTTATATATATTCTTTATACTTCGTATCTTATTAATTCATAAAATCAAGTTATATTCGCTTCCTTATAATTGGTATAAGAGGATTTATCCTTCTAATCACTTCTACTGTAAATAAAAATGGCCAGTTGTGCTGTGAATCTATTAAATGAGTAAGTTGGAGGAAATCCAGCAGCCATGGAGGTAACATTTAAAAGCATAGAGGTCATAAATGAAGAATTAGGAAATAGGCAAGATGAACTGTAAGTGAAGATGGGTTCAATATAGAGTTCCTCAATAAATTTTTGTCTACATTTAACAAACAATTTGACTGGCTTAAGCATCAATTGGAGTCTGGAGGAGAAAGAACACCAAGTGAATTACTACCAATAGATCCTAGCTAGAAGGGCATATTGGAAACTCCTTTAAGACCATAATTAGAGGATATAAAAACTTAACAACTGTGGATACTAGACAAGGATCAACTAGTGGATGCACATATCTGCTTATGAACAGCACTCCCCACCAATTGGCCAGTTATAGATTACCTATGTATGATTTTCCTCAATTCGATGGTAATGATGATGTTATATTAGTTGCAATAATGTAATTATTTTTTCCTTTTAAATCCTACGCCTGAAGAGCAAAAGGTTCCATTAATGTCATTGTATTTGGAAGGGAAAACTAGGAGGTGGCTATTTATTAAATTTAAGTCCCTTAACACTGTCAGTTGGGATGTGTTCAAGGAGGCAGTCATTAAAAGGTTTACGTATCAAGGTTACCATAATGTGGTGGCTGAACTACACGAGTTAAAATAAATTGGGAGTGTAGAGGAGTATCAAACTATATTTGAGGAACTGAGGGTGCAGGTGCTAGCAAATGAGCCAAAATTATCTAAAACTTACTTTATCTCTAGCTTCATTGGAGGATTACAGGGTGAATTAAGAAATTTTGTGCACATGGTGAAACCAACCACACTAGATGATGCAATTACCTTAGCTAGACTGCAGAAAGGAGCCTTCAACAACTTGCTAACCAAAGCCAAAGCCAACATAACCAACGGAAACAACCAAACCACCTCAAACCTCACTTTAAATCTGAAACGTCCTCAGCCAACACCCAATACCACCACTACTATAGCCCTATATAAACATCCACAAATCACATATAACACCACTTTATCATAGAAACTAAACTCTAAACCATTATTATCATCATCATCATCCATAACCAAAACCTCATCGCCTAGTGATGTTTTGCCAGTCAAAAAGTTGTCCCCAGCAGAAATGCATGCTAGAAGAGACAAGGGTTTATGCTACAATTGTGATGAGATCTACACCTATGGTCATAGGTGTAAGAAAATACAACTCTATCTCATTAAAACTGATATGGGGGTTGAATTGGAAGAGGAGGAAGTACCAGCTAAAATATCAATAGAAAAAATTTATTCGAATCAAGGTAATGACAATGGAGCTGGTATATCACTCCATTCTATAATTGGTAGCCTTCTTTATCAAACCTTGGTGTTGCAAGCTCAAAGTAAAAAGGTACCATTAAATGTCTTAGTAGATTTTGGAAGCTCACACAATTTTTTAGATCCAAAGGAAGTTAAACAAGTTGGGTGCAAGTTAGATCCCACCAATAAACTAATGATCACTATAGCAGATGGCAGTCGAACCAATAGCAATGCTCTTTGTACTAACTTCGAATGGTCCATACAAGGGGAGACTTTCAACACTAACATGAGAATTTTACCATTGGATGGATACAATATAATATTGGGAGTAAAATGGCTAAAGCAAATTGATCATGTTACCTTTGACCTGAACCAACTTACCTTGACTATAAATAAATGAGAAAGGTTGGTGCCACTCTAAGGAGGAAAGAACACATGAGGAGAATTGCAAGTAATTGGTGGAGGTTCATTGTTTAATTTATGTGCTAGCCAGGAATGTAACTTTGTGGGGCAGTTAACTTTTGTCAGCCATGAAACACAAAAGAACCAACATCTACCAAATTGTATAAATGAATTACTGCAGCAGAACCATCAGCTATTCCAGGAACCAAAGGGGTTACCACCCTCCAGAGCACAAGATCATCATATTCCCCTTAAACAAGGAGCTACCCCCTTCTCTATAAGGCCGTACAGGTACCCACATGTGAAAAAGAATGAGATTGAAAGCCTAGTGAAATACATGTTAGAAAGTGGGATTATTAGGCTTTCATCTAGCCCCTTTGTTTCACCAACCTTGTTTGTACGGAAGAAAGATGGGGGGTGGAGATTATGCATTGACTACAGGGAGCTAAATGCATCAACCATTAAAAATAAGTTTCCCATACCAATTATAAATGAACTATAGGATGAATTGAACAGAGCTACAGTGTTCTTTAAATTGGACCTAAGCTCAGGTTACCACCAAATAAGAGTGAAGGAGGAAGATGTGACCAAAACAGCTTTACAAACACATGAGGGTCATTATGTTTTCTTAGTGATGCTTTTGGCCTTATTAATGCCCTTATTTCATTTCAAGAATTGATGAATAGTGTATTTAAGCTCCATCTAAGAAAATTCATTATAGTCTTCTTCGATGATATTTTAATTTACAGTAAATTAATGGCAAAGCACATGGAACATTTGAAGATTTCGAATCTTGCAGCACCATCAGTTGTATGTGAAGAGATCTAAGTGCAGCTTTGGCTAGATAAATTAGAGTAATTGGGGCATATAATTTCCAAAAATGGAGTGGCAGTTGATAAGACTAATGTGGAAGCAATGGTTAAATTGCCCCCACCTAAGAACCTCAAAGCATTAAGAGGCTTCCTAGGACTCACTAGATACTATAAGAAGTTTGTAAGAGGGTATAACATCATTTCTAAGCCACTAACTTAATTACTTAAGAAGAAGAGTCAGTTCACTTGGGGACCTGAAGCTGTTGTTGCATTTGAAGCTTTGAAAAAAGCAGTCACTACCACTCCAGTATTGGCCTTACCAGATTTTTCTAAACCATTTGTTCTGGAAAATGATGCATCAATGGAAGGTATTGGAGTTGTGCTTATGCAAGAAGAAAGACCAATAACCTTTTTGAGTAAGACATTACCTCGAAGAAATAGAGGGTTGTCCACTTATGAAAAGGAGGTGTGGGCTTTAATATATGCTGTCAACAACTGGAGGACTTATTTGTTTGGCCATCCATTCATCATCAAAACAGACCATCAAAGCTTGAAATACTTATTTGAGCAAAGGATTACTTCTATACTCCAACAGAAATGGTTAACTAAATTGATGGGGATGGATTACACTATTGTTTACAAGAAAGGGGTGGAGAATAAGGTGGTTGATGCTTTCCAAGAAATGATAGTAATGATTCAGTTGATAACCAATGTGCTGCCCTAATGACCCTCTAATCTTCTTGGCTAACTAAAGTTCAACACAGCTGGGAGAATGATGAAACTTTGCAAAATCTCATAGTCAAAGTATTGGCATGATTTATTGAAATGAAGGGCTACACTTATTCAAATAATACTCAAAGGTATAAAGGCAAGCTATACATTGGTAACAATGGTGGGTTGAGGGATAAATCTTACAAGAACTACATGGTTCTGGTAGTGGTGGGCATTCAGGCCAAAGAGCCACTTTAAAACGAATTGAGCAATTCTTTTATTGGCCCAACTTAGTAACAGATGTTATAAAAGCTGTTCGAGAATGTGACATTTGCCAAAGGAGTAAACATGAGCATATTCCTTATCCGGGTTTATTACAACCTGTTATAGTACCCACCAAACCATGGACTGATATATCCATGGATTTCATAAAAGGACTACCCCCTTTTGACCATAAGAATTCAATAATGGTGGTGGTGGATAGGTTCTCAAAATATGCACACTTCATTGCTTTATCTCACCCTTTCACAGCTCAAGAAGTGACTACTATATACTTTTCCCGGGTGCATAAGCTACATGGATTACCAGAAAGCATCATTAGTGACAAAGATCTTTTGTTCCTCTCTCACTTTTGGTCACAACTGTTCAAACTATCGGGAACCAAACTGAACCATTCCACTGCCTATCACCCACAATCAGATGGGCAAACTGAAAGAATTATCCATTGTTTAGAGACCTTTCTCAGATTTATGACTTTGGATAAACCTAGACAATGGGCTAAGTGGTTTGCTACTACTGAGTGGTGGTATAACACAACGAATCATATAGCATTATAACTCACTCCTTTCGAAGCCTTGTATGGCTATCCTTCACCACATTTGAGCATACCCCAAGCCAACGACTTTATAGAACCAGATGTTAAGCAATTCATTCAAGAAAGTAAGGCATCCACCCAATGCATTAGGGGAAGATTGCAAGAAGCCCAGCAGCGTATGAAATTCTATGTAGATAAACACAGACTTGAGAGGTCCTTTGAGATTAGTGATTGGGTGTTTTTAAAGTTGCAACCTTACAGACAAACTTTTCTCGCTATGAGAAGATATTATAAACTTGCTCCTCGTTTCTATGGCCCTTACAAGGTGCTTAAAAAAGTGGGTCAAGTGGCTTATTGTTTGTAATTACCACCAACCACTGGTATACATCCTGTCTTCCATGTTTCCATGCTAAAAAAGAAACTAAGCCAATAAGTTTCGCCAACAATTGCTTTACCTCCTATTAATTCACAATGCCAATTCCTTGTAAAACCTATTGCTATTTTGGAAAGGAGAATGGTAAAAAGGTAAAACAGAGCTATTCCTCAAGTTCTAATCCAATGGTTAAACATATCACCAAAAGAGGCAACATGGGAGGATTATGAGCAAGTTCTTCACCAATTTCCCAATTTTGATCCTTGAGGACAAGGATTATTCGAACCAGAGGGCATTGTCAGAAATGGAGGTTGTTGTCTCAGTTGAAAAATGGCAATTAGGGCTCAGTTTAAAACAAGGGAGATTTAATAAGGGGAAAACTTAATTGGATTTAATTCGGAAGGAATGAAGAAGATTACGTCGTCGTTTTAATTAGTGAGTTTTTATTGAGGCAGCATCGTTTTGTAGGAGTCGGTTGTTTTTGTCATTTATTGCTTTTATGCCCAGTAATTATAATTTTTATATTTTCTTTCGTTATTTTCCTTTTATTTTATTTTTGTAATAATTCTATTGGTCCGAGAGTCAACTGAGTGCTATTTGAAGGGTATCGAAGGTGTAATTCGGTTATGAAAAAGTAATTTATCAATCTTTTTTCTCTCTATCTTCTCTATCTCTTTAAGTGATTCTTCTTCTTTTTGGTACTTGCTCTAATTCGGTTATGAAAAACGAATATATTTCCTTCCTCCTCTCTCTATCTAAGTAATTATTCTTCTTCTCTGTACTTTCTCTCTATCTTCTCTATCTTCTTCATACTTCTTATCTCATTAATTCATAAAATCAAGTTCCAACCGCTTCCTTACAAATGTCCTATCCACCACCATGGCACACTTCTCAACCTCTCATTCACGTTGTCATTAAGCCTTAACACCAAATCAGTCAGGTATGTCCGTATCTAAATTTATTTGAGATTTGAGTTCATATATATATATATATACCATATATTTATCGAATTGATTATCTATGTAGTATTGTACTTATTATAAATTTATAAAAGTTTGATACTTTTGATTTTAGGGCTTTTTGTTTAAACTCTGGCAAAAATCAGGGAATCTTCTCCACTTGCGAATAACTAGTTTTGATGGAGATGTTGCTGTTTGGCATTAGCATGGGGAATTTGGCAAGAAAGAAACGTTAGAATATTTAAAGATAAATCTTCCGTAGCCAATGAAGTTTGGTTTAAAATTAAACATCTAGCATCATTTTGGGCCATCTCTTCAAATTTGTTTGGATCCTTATTAGTCTCAAATTTATGTGGGAATTGGAATGCAGCTATCCAGTAGTAGCCCCGTTTATGGCTGGATTATTTGATTGTTGTCTGGTTTTTTGTAAATTCTGTTTTTGTTTGTTATTTTGTTATCTTTCTTTTTATTTGAAGGGGCTTTGGTGGCTAAAGATGTAATCTATATTGTATTACTTTAATTAGTTTCTAATAAAAGCATTTTGTTTCTGATAAAAAAAAGTACTAGAACCAACCTTACTCCTTTTGAAAGTACTGCAAAAATCAGGGGAAACTTTTCCACATCATAAAGTATATATACACAATTCTATATACTTGCCATTAATTTATCAAATTAAGAGAACTTAAAACGACGTTACTCCTTTTTGTCTCATCATTTATTTATTTAATAACATGCACACTTTTTCTTTTGTCTGGAGGATTTCATTAGTTTATATAATTCTTTAGAGAATATTTATCTCCCATGTACGCTATGTTCATTCATGGAATAGAATAGTGTACCTAATGTAATTAATTAATTAATTAGGAACACTTTTGAAAGTACTGGAATAGTGTGTTTGCTGCTCTTAGAGGACAGGATACCTGAGTTTTCAGTAGAATAGTAGTGTGTTTGCTTGGAAGAAGGGAAATAGGTTAGAAAAGAATTTGACTTTTGGTAGTAAATTTTTATGCAATAATGATGTAATTTTTAATTGTTTATGAATATTGACAAAAAGAGTAGTTCTTTTTATTAAAGCAACGCAGTTAACAACAAGAAGGAAGTTAAGATATTTGTTTTCTCTTATATTGTTCATTATATTTCTTTTTCACTGGTTTTTTGTGGTTAAGTGTAGGGCTGGTCAAGTGTGGTTCACTTCATTTTTTTCTTTTTAAATCAATTACTTCAAATTAATTAGTTTACTTAATGTATATATTTGGAATAGTTCTAGAGATTTGTCATAAGTAGGAAATACCAAAATACTCTTGTAGCGATTGCTAGGGTGAAGGCCACTGAATTATTTGGATTTTTTACTGCTGAACTTTGAAGAGTATTTCACCATTTTGCCATTTTAGTGGTAATGTATTTAGTAGTATAGTTATTAAGTTGTTAAGAACTTAAGATGAAATGTTTATTTGCATGCAAGCTACTGAGATGTATAAGTGCAAGCAAGCTGTAAAGCTGATGAATTGATGATGTTAAGCTTTATTAGTTTTTTGCAAATGTTTTTGGCTGCTAAACTGTACAGTGTAAAGTCTATATTTTGGTTGGCTTTATTCCTTCGACAAAAACACGTTTGCTTGTAAATTGTTTGAGTCGTTCGAGATTATATCTGAAGATCTACAAGCAAGTTAAGTTACCGAAGTGATGCAATGAAGATTAATTCAATAAAAATTCGGTAAGCATTGTTATTTGAATTTAATTTCTTAAGTGGTGTTTTTAAATCAATTGAAATTAGTATTTTTCCATGTGGAGGAGTTCTGGTTCAAAAGTTCAAGTTTTCATCCACCATAAGGGTGAACCGGTACACATTGCATTGAGTGTACCGGTCCGGCTGTATTTGAGATTTTTCAAGGAAAACAGTTTTACCTGAATAGTGGACCGGTAACCGGTCCGATGCTTAAAGGTGGACCAGTACACATAATGCTAATGTGTATCGGTCTGACAAGGTTTCTGGGCATCGATTTTTTTATCATAAATTTTTATCTATTGGGTTATGTTTCCTAATTCAAAAAATAAACTTACTCAATTTTCTCTTATAAATAATACCTCTTGCCCAGAATTCATTAACGCTTTTTTTCTAATAAGTAAAACACTTTTACATATATTTTGAGAGTGTTTTTTACACCTTAGAGAGATTAAAACCTTAAAACATAAACCACCTTAGGGGTTTTTATTCATGCCAAAGTAAGCGTTCTTTTTATAAAGAACAATTAAGATCCCAAAGTGCGTGTGATTCGCAAATGAAGTTGAAAAACGATGTGATACCGTGGCAAGTGATTCATTGTGAACCTGTTCGTGTGATTCGGATAGGAGGTTTATACACTCGGAAGGTGGAGACTTTTGCAGGCGGCTTATGCGATTCGAGTTTTATAAGCCTGTGTGATTTGTGATTAATCAAGTCTGTAAATCTTTGTGCATATAATGGATTGTTGAGGATTAGTCCTGCACTGCAGGGATACCTCATTGATTCCGGTGTTTGCATCGGCCCAGTGGCTTGTCCATCAATAAATTCCTGTGAAGAATTCTCCTGGTATAAGGCTGCGTTTGGTTCACGGAAGGGAAATCAATTCCCTTATCTTTCACATGGGGGTGGAAAACTAAAGTTTCCTTTCTTATATTTGGTAAAGTATGGAAAGTATTTAGATATGAGTATTATTATCAATTTTTTTTTGTAATAGATACCGGAAAATAATAAGAAAAAATTAATCCCATGAGTTTTGAGATAAATAACTTTACCCCTTATTTTCTCTTCTATTAAAAAAATGTTTCCAAAATTTATTTATATTTATTAATAAAAAAAATTATTTCTTTTTTAAGTACTCAAATCTAACACCCAAACTAGACTTAGGTGGCGTTTAGTAAAAAAACTGAAAACTGAAAAAGCTGTCTGTTTAGTTCTGAAAATTGTATCTGAAAAAATGTTGTTTGTTTGAATATAACACATCTGAAAACTGAATTTTGTTTATTATGACTATTTTGTCCTTATTATTTTATTTTGATCACATGATTCTAAATGAAAATAAGAAAGATCATATAATTTAAACTTTTTAATAAGGCTAACCTATGATGTACAAATGAAGACGGAGAAGATGCCAATGATGAATCTTGTCTAGATGGAGGTGGATTATTTTGGATAGGGCAGTGAGGCGGTATTTTGGACAGAGCAGTAGGCAAGGGATTGTATATTTTGTATATTTTTATCTATATATCTTTACAAGGGGAGAACCACCATATATATATATAAAGAAAATAAAGAGAAAAGAAAGGAGAAAAGGAAGCGGAGAAAGAGGAAAAGGAGAGGAGAAAAGAAATATTAATCTAACACGCACATGAGAGGAACGCCGGGAAGAAATGAAGAAAGGAAGGGTTTTGAATTAACCTAACTTGCGTGTAATTTTGATAAAAGAGAGGGGGCAAAATGAACCTTTTATACTCTTTAAAATTAAGTTTCAGGTTTAAGTAGTAACTTTACCACTTAAAATTTTGAATGAAAATTTTAAATTTTAAGTTGTAAAAATTAAGTAATCATTTAATTTTTTAAATTAATGAATAACTTTATCAAATCGCTTAGTAAGTGGCAGTATTAGTTCCGCTAGTATGGTAGAAAAAAGGAAAAAAAGTACTTCCCCAGAATTACTCTTTAAATTATTATTTAAAATTTATCTTGTTCTTCACTCATGCTTTCCCGGAGCCTCATCTAATTGCCGCTGATGGAGAATGTTCAACCCTCGCCTCTACTAATCGCTGTGTTAGCGAAAACAAGAATAAATTAATGAAATGTAAGACCGAGTCTCGTATTTCACACGAGCTCCTTAAAACAATTACGCCGCCTCCCGTGGTGCTTTGAGATTTGCTACGGCGTTTGTCTCCCAGGATGAAACGGTGTAAAGAGTGTCTACCTTAGCACGTGGGTGTCACTCATGGAATGATGGATGAAACGGTGTAAAGAGTGTCTACCTTAGCACGTGGGTGTCACTCATGGAACGAACTAATATGTGTATGAACTTTATCACCAAACGAAGCCAAACTGATAAGAGGGAAGGACGATGGATTCGAGTATATTGTTGTGTAGAATGATGTTCCAAAGCCTTCAATTTATACAAGGGGGAGGAGCCTTTGAATTAATCAAAAACCGTGGCTGATCATTTTCGGAGCGATATTCGTGTCCGCAGGTGCGGGTGCACACAAGCCAAGCTTGTGTCATGCCAAATTCGGTTCGTGATTTTCACCCCTCCTGCGCCTAGGTGCGCGAGAGAGAGCCTTATTTTTCTTAGAAGCTTATAAACTAGTAAAAGGTTATCCTTTATAAACTCATAAATTTTTTCCCAAAATTTCAATGTGGGACTTAACCTTTCCCATTCCATTTTTCATCTCAAGTAGTTCATTTTGGGTGATAATTTCTCATTCACCCCATATTCGTTTTGAGCATACAAATATACAATCTCGATGTACTCTCGGAGGAGAACATGAATTTATCACTTTCTTTCACAACCAAGTGTAAAATCCCGTTTAAAATTATCCTCAAAATGGCTCAAAAATAACTTTAAAGTCTATTTTTTTTCCAACACGCTGCACCTCGGCCATAGCCGGGTTTACTCCCATTTTTTTACCCTGTTTACCTTTTATCTTTGTCAATTGTATTGATTTACTCCTTTTTTTTCTTTAACCTTGTTTCTACACCCCAATTGTAAATTGTTGTTTTTTCCTATTTTTTTAACCTAGTTTCTTCTTCAATTATTTTAGATATTGGATTTACTCATATAGGTAGCTTCTTCTACATCAAGCATGTCAAATAAGGTATTGATTCACACTAGTTAGACTTATTATTTGAACATCACAATAGCTAGGTATAATAAGTAGGATAAAAGAGATATATTTATAACTTTTTGGCAGTTTTAGAGTTATAGCTGATTTGGGTTCTTATTATAACCTCGAATTTAAAAATCATTGTTGGAGATTTAATGTTGTTTGACAGCCTGTCTTTTGGTTTATATGGACCCTTTTCCCAGAAGATTTTGCAGAGGGTTGATTTTATTCAGTTTGCTAATCTAATATTTTGCTTAGGCCTTGTTCACTTGCCACTTAATTTGCCACTTAAATTTGAAAACTTAAAATTTTTAGATTTAAGTGGTTGTCAAAGTTGTTCACTAACTAAAAAGAATTAAGTGGCCACTTAATTTTTATCACTTAAAACTTAAAATTTTCATCCAAAATTTTAAGTGGCAAAGTTGCCACTTAAATCTGAAACTTAATTTTTAAATATACAAAAAGTCCACTTTGCCCTCTCACTTTTCTCAAAATTACACATAACTCTACCCTCACTCCTTTATCAAAATGAATAAGCCTTCTAGGTCATAACGTAACACAAGATCTCTCTCTATCCACGCTGCTCTCCACCTCCATCTTCGCATTCTCCACCTCCATCGTCGTCTCCGTTCGCCGTCTCCAATTATTTGAACAAGATGATGAAATAACAACTTATATAGAGAATATTACTACGTGGATTATCAAAAAGGAGTTGCTCTATACTTGGTTCAAGGATTGAAAGATAGATTATTAATATTTAAGTAATTTTAATTTAATATAATATTATGTCTTTCTTATTTTCATTTGAAATCATGTGTTCAAAATAAAATAATAAGGGCAAAATGGTCATAGTAAAAAAAAATTCAGTTTTCAGATGTGTTATATTCAAACAAACAACATTTTTTCAAATACAATTTTCAGAAATAAACAAACAGTTTTTTCAGTTTTCAATTTTCAGTTTCAATTTTCAATTTTTAGTTTTCAGATTTCACTTTTTAATTTTTTTACTAAACGCCACGTTACTCTCAATATTGTATGCCACAGTTTTATCATTTATGTTTTTTGTAAATCTTGTATACCCATTTGTTTTAACACATTGTTTGTGGAAATGCAGGGGTTGCAGGTTGGGTGCGGTCCTCACCGTTCAGCAGTATACTAGCAATTGACAAGGGGAAAAGATTAATGGGGGAAAAGATTAATGGCGAAAAGAAGAATAATGAATCAATAAATAGCTTCGGTCCAGCTTTCTTCTCCCGTGAATTAACACGCCCTCAATAACAATGGCCATCCGCATAGTGAAGAGACTAACTTTCAAACCATCCATTACAAACTCTCCTTCACTGTTACTTCTCCGCTCAAAAACAACCTCATCCCAATATGTATCCTCAAGAGTTAGAGACCCCACATTCGAGAAATTCATGGACAATTACAAAAACCTCCTCAAAGTAGTTGCCATTGAAGACCTCATCCTCGCAAACCCCAAAAACCCTTCTATCTCCATCGATTTTCTCAACAGACTCGCCCAAAAGCTCCACCTCAACCGAGGCGCCACTGCCTTCCTCCGCCGTTACCCCCACATCTTCGATGTCTTCTACGACCACTCCAATTCTCAGCCCTCCTGCAAATTAACCCCTGCCGCTGTCCAAATCACCTGCCTCGAATCCGCTGCCATCGATGCCTCACTGCCACTTGTTGTCGACCGGTTGGTCAGGATCCTTTCGATGTCAGTCTCGAAATCGGTGCCGCTCCGAGCCATCTTCAAAGTTTGGAGGGAGCTTGGCCTTCCTGATAACTTCGAGGACACTGTAATTTTGAAGAACCCTAATTATTTTCAACTACTTGATGGGAATGAACCCAATACTCATGTACTGAAGCTTGTTGGTTCCGATTTGAGCTCTAATTTAACTGCTTGTGTTGAGAATTGGAGGGTTTTGGAATGTTGTAGGGAAGATTGTAGTGTTGATAGGACTGAAATTCAGTATAGTTTTAAACATGGGTATCCTCCAGGGATGAAGTTAAAGAAGAATTTTAGGGCTAAAGTTAAAGAATGGCAGAGCTTGGCTTATATTGGGCCATATGAGGAGATGCGAGAGAAAAAGAGGTCTAAGAGTGGGATTATGGGATTAGAGAAAAGGGCAGTGGGGATTGTTCATGAATTCTTGAGTTTGACTGTGGAGAAAATGGTGGAAGTTGAAAAGATTAGTCATTTTAGGAATTGTTTTGGGATTGACTTGAATATAAGAGATTTGTTCTTGGATCACCCAGGGATGTTTTATTTGTCTACTAAGGGGAAAAGACATACTGTGTTTTTGAGAGAGGCTTATGAGAGGGGATGTTTGATTGATTCGAATCCGGTTTATGATGCGAGGAGGAAGCTTCTTGATCTCGTTCTTATGGGAAGACGTGGTTTGTTAGCTGTTGATTCTAAGTCGAAGAGTGTTGGTTGTACTGATGAGGATATATTGGAAGTGGAGGCAGATGATTGAGGTCATAAGTTTCCAAATAATCCTTGAGGGTCCGTTTGGATGGTCGGAAAAGAAACGGAAAGTGAAGGAAGGTGACTTTTCCTGCACTCTTTGCCAGTTTGGGCTTCCCGCGTATTAATTATCTCGATATGGGTATTGATCAACTTTGGCTACTGGTAAGACAGTTCAATTATGCAATATTTGCTGCCAGTCTACTTGCCCATTTGTAATGGAGGTTGGAAATCGACTCAGCGTAGTTAAATGGATGATTATCTCAAAGGTGATTTCTCTCTCTACACTATATGTTCGCATGTTGATAGGATACATCAGTAAACAAAACCGTTAACCTATCAATAGTTGTTAAGGGCTCGTTTGGTTCGAGTTTTGGAAATGGAATGGGCATGCTTGATTCCTGGAATGTTTCTTTCCTGGCATCTAGGATGCCATGCCAATGTTTGGTTCAACCGGAAATAGGAATGGAATAAAGTATCAATTACAAAAATACCCTTCTTTTTATAAGATGAGAAGACATCACATACTAATTTTTTCAAAAGAGACCTATAATACTATAATAAATTACAATCATAAGTTACACATGCCTAGCTTCCCTCCAATAAACTATCCTACAAAAATTACAATTTTTGTAATTAAAAAAAAATCTACACTCATAGGAAAAACTCAGAATATAATAAAAACTTGAGTTCCAATTTTTTTTTATCATTTTTGTACAGCAGTGTAACTAAAAAAAAATTGTTTCAAACAATATTTTCATACACGGATGGAAAAAGAATTATTTATTCATAAGGAAGAGTGTTATTTTGGTCCTAACATGAAAAATTAAAAAAGATGCCCATTGGTAATGGTACCCTTATTCCTTATGATTTAAATGGGAGAAATTGCTCGGGGGGAAAAGATTTGTTCTTGGAATCATTTATTTCTGGACTTAAAACTTGATACCAAACGTTAGGGAATCGTTTCTTGGAATTGGAATATCAGCATTCCTGGCCCAACTGGTATCAATGGAATTCTGCGATAAAAGGTGAAATTTTGGTCATCCTCTCGCAAGCTCATCTCCACATGCGTAACCTTCATTAAATAATTTGTCTTCCATAAACCAAGACATTACCTTCTTCGTCCTTATGCATCTCACTTGATCCAAGTCACCTTTAGCAAGTTCATTTTGGTAGTATCCTCCTCACCACCGCCTTCTCCCTTTGCTTCTGCATCTTCTCATCCGCTAATATAGATGCTAACAAAGACTATCTTCCTGATTCGACATATCATTTGGGAAAACCCTCCCTAGTAGCTGATATTTTAGCTTGATCTTGATTTTTACTAGCCAAATATGATGCTGCCCATCCATCACAAATTAAGAGTCTCAGCGTCTCATTTTGACTTTCGTACCTCTTAAGTCCTCCCAAAATTTTATCTTGAAAACTTGACATAAGCACTTATTTAACCTGCTCCACTATTTTAGGGCTAGGATCCTAGTCACCATTTGAGATTTAACAACTCGAAGTGTCTGCCTTATGTTTCTTGTGAGATATCATAGTGTCAACTATTTCCATCGATAATATTCCATCCCAAAACGAATCCTCCTATCATGAACTCTTCCAACAAAGATGAACCCTTGCTTACACTAGATGTAGCTTGCTCATACTGGATCGGACGATTTGCTTCTGGGCAACGACCTAGCATTAACACTGTTTGTCCAAAGGACTAAGTGACTGAACACATGAAGCATTGAAGTAACACATGCCTAGCTAATAACTATCCTACAAAAATTACAATTTTTGTAGGAAAAAAGAATGTTCCAATATCATTTTTGTACAGCAGTGTGTTTCAAACAATATTTTCATACACGGATGGAAAAAGAATTATTTATTCATAAGGAAGAGTGTTATTTTGGTCCTAACATGAAAAATTAAAAAAGATGCCCATTGGTAATGGTTTATTCCTTATGATTTAAATGGGAGAACTCGGGGGGAAAAGTTTGTTCTTGGAATCATTTATTCTGGACTTAAAACTTGAACCAAACGTGGGAATCGTTTCGGAATGGAATATAGCATTCCCGGAATGGTTTAAATCTTGAACCAAACGAGTCATAAAAGTTCTGATATCATTTCCGCACTACATTCATTTTGGTAGTATTCCCCCCCTCTCCCCTTTGCATCTTTCATCCGTAATATAGATGCTAACAAAGACCTATTGATACATGGGATTAGTAGCTGATATTTTAGCTTGATCTTGATTTTTACTAGCCAAATATGATGCTCCCATCCATCACAAATTAAGAGTCTCAGCGTCTCATTTTGACTTTCGTACTCTTAAAGAAAACACTAATTTTAACCTAATCAGTAGTCAAGAGAACAACTCGTTTGTTATGGTGAGATATGGTACATTAATAATATATTTATTTCTCCAAAAGGAAACAAGACTCTTAATTTTAGACATCCCGGAAAGGAAAGTGAGACCATGAATTTGAGGAGTGAATATATTATTGGAAGGTATCAACTTCATATGTTGTATTGTGCGTACGTCTTTGAAGAGTAGTTAATCATGTATGTGTTACTTTTAAGTATCATTGAGAAGGAAGAAGTGCTTAAGATAAGTTCATACAGGCTCTAATACCACTCTTCCGAAACAAGTTTAGTCTTTAGTAGTCTCTTTGGTTTACTATAGAAACCTCAAAGTGAAAACACCAGGCAACTTTTAGCAATTTACCCATAGCCGAAATTGATTGCATTACTTCCCTATGCCCTTGATGATTATTGAACCATGTGGTAACAATGTGCTTTTGCTTTTTGGAAGTCATATCACTAGTCATATGCAGCTGGGTTTCTACTCAAATATCTCTTTAGTCATAATGAGCTATAGAGCAAAAGCATTTCTTAAGGTTGTTATAAGGGTTTCATTCTAGGTTGTTAATAATTGAGGGTGTGGATTAGTTGGTCTCATTTGGGCCAAAAGTTCTAGTATCTATGATGTTAAGTGCGAGGGGGAGATGGCGGTTACTGTCGGTACCCACTTGAAATTACCAAATTACCCTTCATTACTTTAGAAAAAGAAATACTAATTGAAGTGGGATTTGAACCCATATTCTTTTATGTAATATCATAGCACCTTAACCACTCAACCAACTCAATAACACGATTCTGAAATGTATTAAAAATCTATGTTGTATCAAGATTGGAAGGCATTATATTCCACGTGCATCGAGTCTGCCACGGTTCTAGCTAGACATTTTCTGACAACAGTGAAAAATGTTCTTTTTCGGTTTGAATTTTCGAATAAATTCACAAACATTGGCATCATGTTTTCCATTATCTTTCAGCAAAGTGATAGAAATAGGTTGTTATTATTGTTTCCGAGGTATCATTTTTCGTGGCAAGGAACTAATCTTCTTATTCCTGGTTTGCTGTAGGGCTCTCGGTAAGCCATGCTCTATGGGGTTTGTTTATTTTCCGAGTCTTCTGGAAGGAATATTGGCAAGGTGATTATCCGTTATATACATGATAGACACTATGTGCTGCTATCCCAATAGATGAGGTTTGACTTTGCAACCTTTGAACGTTTTTTTTCCCTTCTCTTGTAATGAACACATGCTTACATTGTCGACGTTTGAACAGCTAAATGGTTCTCAAATTGAAATATTCATAGAATTTTTTGGTCCACATTGGATTCAATATCTTGATGCATGATGTTTTGTCTGCTGTGGTGCAAAATATTTTCTTATTACTGGAATATAAAGAGCCAAGTAAAATTAGTTTGCTAAGTCCCTCCCTCCCTCCACCAATCCTGTCCACTTACCATCCTGCTGGCTTAGGTCGGGGGAGCGGCAGGCCACACCGCTTAGAACCTAGGCCGTCTTAGAAGGGGATTTTTAGAACACCCGACTATTCTCTGTTATAATTTGTTGCAGTATTTAAGTTTTAGGCCATCGGCGAATAGAGTTTTATGCCATTTACGTTATTTTAGTTTTTTGGTGTGGGTGTGCAATGGATTGGTCTCTGTATTAGCGTATTGGTTCTTGATTGTGTTCTGCAAATGAGACAGGGAGTTGGGTGGAGCAGATGGAGACGAGGCAGAGATATCATTACTACATGGTCATAGGGTTACACTAGAAGACCTTGGGGTCGGGATGATTAGTTTTGTTTAGTTTTAAGATTCTGCATTAGTGTAATGCCATTAACCATGTTTTTTAGAAAGACTAATGCAACTTTGTGATTTGACTTTGCATGCATGTTAGACAAGTAATTGCATTCTATGCCATATCTGGTTATTATTTTTCCCTGGATCGAACACATTGCAAACGGTCAGAACACGTTTTTATATTTAAAAATGCCTGCAATAAAAACATACAAGACTTCATTTTTCGGACAAATAGTACATTTGCAAGGTAACTTGTGCATAGAAACTGGATGTTCGAAGGCACCTTGCGCAGATTGTCTCTGTTCACTACTAGAGTGGCAAACATTTTGTGTATGTTCGCAACTTTCCTGGTGAGCACGAGGCTCACATTTTGTCCTTTTTACCTTGTTCGCTAGGCTGCTGTGAACCCTAGTTGGTAGGGAACATTTTGCTACTTGTAATCTACTTGACTAGCGAACTTCATTCCCAAACAGTATTTTGCTTCTTTATATGCAGTATCCAAATTTTGTGTATCGATTAAAGGTGTGCTTGTCTTTTTTAACCTTTGAATACTTAATGATGAACGCTGAAATCAAGTTATGAAATCATTGTTTGTTTTTATTCTGAATGAACTTGTGAATATTAATTGTTTGTTTAAATCAATTGTTCAAATTCAGCATTAAGCTTTTAACGGGGCTAATACATTTTAACATTGAATACTTAGTTATGTAAAAATATGGCTGTTAATCTCTTAATGATTTAAAAAAACAAATAGTTTATAGCACCTCCTATTAAGCATCAAAATTAAACACCCCCTAAGGATGGGGTTTCTATGCATCCCTTCTGCCCAAACTTAGGATTTCATTATTTCTTTTTGGGATATCTTAAATTAAAGCTACTTTTGATAATAAAGTGGAAAAATTATTGGAAATTTTTTTATGAGACCATAGAAGATGAGGTGAGTAATTTAATGAGATGTTTGTATGTATTTATGAGTGGATACTCTCTCTCTCTCTCTCTCTATATATATATATATATATATTTGTGTTTATATGAGTAGATGTTCTCAACTTTTCCTTAACTTTTTACGAAAAAATTACTTCCCTTTATTCGGTGAAGTTTGAAAAAGTAAGAGAATATCTTACTACGCATTCAACTCATTTTCCTGTCTTCTCACAAAAATTAATTATTATTTTTAACTTATTACCAATGGACCCTAATAGTTCACTGAGAAACACAATTAAAGTAGCAAATGTTGCGATAATAAACAAGTTATTAACACAGGCTCCTAGTTTAAAAGTGGAGAAAGTATTTAAGATGCCATTGCATGCTAAAGTCGGGGCAGTAGACATAGCTTTGCTTGCTGCTGCACTTCGCCAAATATTTTGCAGGTTTAAACCAAGTCACAGATACGTACGCCCCATCTTAAACATTAAACACACAGGATTCTTGGCCTAAGCATTATAAGAAAGCTGCTGCAGTGTTTGATTTATAATGTGTTGATTGATCTTGTAAATGAAAAGATTGTCATTAACTTATACATTTTTTTTTGTTTCTTTATTAAATTGCCTAATATTAAGTGTATTTCTTGAACTATTGATTAATTGTTGAATATTTGGTGATTTAAGTTTAAACTCCTAATTGTTGAATTTTATTTTTATCGTTGATTAATTGCAAAATTATTAATTACATAATATTAAGTGTATTTCTTGAACTATTGATTAATTATTGAATATTTTATGATTTAGGTTTAATCTGTAATGTTGGATACTTGGATATTATTTATATACTTATAATTATTTAATAATTTATTTTATTTTATTGAAAACAATATTGATGGACAAATTATTGAAAACAATATTAATGGACAAATTTTAAATCGTATTAAAATTTAAAGACTTTAAATATAATTTAGTATGATTTAAATTTTGCTCACAGTTGATTCAAATCTTGGTTTTGCCAGTGCCAATATGCAGTTAAATAAATTACAAAACAAAATTTGCTTTATGCTGTTCGACAAAAGAATTTCCCTCCTTTCAAAGTAAAATAAATGTGCAGAGAGACATTTCCAAGGGAAAGTCTGTTCTATCTCAATGGATAATCAAACACTATCATCCTGCCTTCTTGAATTTGTGTAAACAAAAAATGGAGCAGAGATCAATATTTAAATAGAAACCCTAACTATCGAATCAGCCAAGGCATTCAATTTAAAAAGGAGGGGAAAAAACGCTAAAAATCTGTTACCAAAACCCTGCGCATGTTGCGGGGTCTAATATCTAATAAGACTAATATCTATTCCTGAAATTTACATCAGCGCTTGGTTAATGATCGGGAAATTAAATTGCCATGAATTATATCACAACTAATGTAACTAGCCTGCTTCAGAGTCTGATTGTATATATATTAGGCCGGCTCTAAAGTAGACCAGTCTTTTTGCGGAGCAGCTGGACTGGCTGTATGCATATATATCAATATCAAAGAGGAAGGGGGTTTGAGTAAAACAGTGTGCTAAATATCGAGGCGAATATCATCTGGGTGAGGAGGAGAGAGTGGTGGAATTGCCGTGTGAACAATTTCCAAAACAGCTCTTCTAGTTGCTTGAAACTCTCTCATGTTACCCATCTTTCTCGAAGAGATTACCTTATTAGATCCAATGGCTCCAGAGTTGTTACTGCGCTCAATGGCCGATAAAAACTTTTCCTTTGGGGTACGAGCTTGTGCTGATTCAATAACAGAACTGAAAACGCCTGATTCCCTTAAATCCTTGAATAATGACCTGTCATATTATTGAGAAATATTGAGAATCCTCAACTATATATTATAGCATATCTCAACGATAAGCTAGTGACACTGAAAATGATCCATTAGAAAATGGACTGAATTGGACTCACCATGGGAGCATATATGCGAGTCAAAATTCCCTTTTTTAAAAGTCTTGTTTTCAGATCTTTGTCGGTCCATACAACATGTTCACGATACCTAAAGCATTAAAGGAAAATACTTCTTAGAAAACATGTACAATTCACAATTCATCTAATCAAGGCGCATATATTTTCTTTGATTTCACAACTGATATCACTTCAATCACTCTAGAGTAGAGTTGTATATCTGGACCATTCTTTTAAAATTGCATGTTTTAGATTTAGGCCGCTGGTGTTTACCTTCGGTGATAAACTCATTTAAACAGAATCTATCGGTCAAAATCTGAATAATATATTTTAAACGAATGGTTTAGATTTCGTCAACTATCCCAATACGCTAAATACTGCATAAACAAATCCCATTTGAATCCAATGTATATCGAGACACAACCATGAAAGAGAAAGGAAATAAAAAGGGATGTAGCCTTCGAAGCACCAATCCTTTTTAAGGACTTGAATTTCTAAGTGCATAGTCATATTGGCGTGCTGTTTACCAAGTCTAACAAACCATTTTGCATCAATACGATAAAGGACAAAAGTAAAATTCAGATTGAAATGAAAGGATGGAGTAAGAGAATCAATGGAAGTATTTTTCCGTACGATTATTACCAGTCACGCATTTCCTCCTCTGTTGCAGTTGAAGCAATTATAAATGCCTGCAGTGAAGAACCATAGTCAGATAACAGTTCGAAACATAAGTTGTGTATATATTATTGAAATGCCTGCAGTGAAGAACCATAGTCAGATAACACTTCGAAAACATAAGTTGTGTATAGATTATTGGGATACAATTTCTTGTAATAACTTTTGTTTGGAATGTCCAACATATGTTGGAGCTTCCCAACTTCCCATCCATATAAGCATCAATTGCCGTAAAATAATGTATTATACATTCCAATAAATTATACTACCTCCATCTCAAATTAATAGTATTATTTTTGTTTTTGGAATGTCTCAAACTAAGAGTTCTATTTATTTTCTAGGACATAATCAATGTCTCAACTCTCAAGTCTCGCAAAACAAAAGGAAGTGTATTCTTGACCCTAAAACTCACGCCAGCCAGCACTATCACTGTACTACAAGACTATTGCAAAAGGGAAGTTTATTCTTGACCATTGATTATGTTGACATTAGCTCTTGATAAAAAATACGAAAGGCAAAGTGAGACTCTTAATTTGAAGCAGAAGAAATAAAATTTTTTTTTTTTCGTGAGTGGCTGATTGGAATGAGTCCCAAATTACAACATTCTTTTTAGACAACTGATGAAGGATAACAGTACAATATAAATTTTGGAGCACATTCAAGTGCATCATTAATTAGAGAAGTGGCTTATAGAATACCGAAAATTCTAGAGGCTTCTTTAGTCTAGTAGTTCAGTTTGAAAGCCTAGAGGATACAAAGTTTCATTGCAAAAAAACAATAGTTTACCACTATCGCAAGCCTATTATGGTGATTCATTGTTATACAAGCCATTGTCCAGATTGCAATCAATTACCACAGTTGTCCGTTAGGACCGTTACAGAGCAAACTTTATTACACTTGGCATAGTCCATCTCGCAATCAATTACCACAGATCTCTGTTACAAAGCACTCGTTTCCTTTTTGTTTGTGTAAGGATCCGTCATCATCAATCTAGATTTATTTTGTGTGTTAGCAATCTGAAGTTGGTTCTTGCTAAAAGCTAACACTCCTTTTACTTACTCCAGGTATGTTGATGATACATGCCATTGTACGTTCTGTCTTTAATTTATTAGCTTATTTTACCTTCTATAATTTCAATATAATTGTTTCCATTAAGTATATGCACATCCTCAGGGCAAGAGTAATTGCATAATTCTAAAACAGAGAAGAGGCAAATACAACGTAAGACAAATGCATTTATAACTCACATCTCTGTCAAACTCCAACATGAAGCATCTTTGAACATCCTCCTTTGTGGGTTTACAGCCACATCTATCCCGTCTTGAAGTCAAATCCGAAAACTTGGGGTATGTGTAATGCAGAACAGCAGTCTCATTGAATTTGATCTCACTATACACATAATAAAACAGAAAAAAAAGTTATAGGTCTCTTTTAGCAATAGAATAAAAACTTTCCTTGACCAAATATTCTAAAACTAAACAAAGGTTGGTAAAAATAACTAAAGCAATACCAACAGTCTTGATACCCAGTCTATGTATATATCGCTTTTGCCTGTATTAGTAGAGAGAGAGAGAGAGAGAGGCCATACTTTGGTGTCCTCCTATAGTTGTGCCATCTATGTGCCCCATTAGGGCGAAGAAAACTTTGAACCCGAGCAGCTGATTTCCCATTTCCATATGTCAAGAAGTAGTTTGGATTACCGCGAGTTGCTTCTCTGTAATTGGCAAAATAAGTTTCTTTCGGAAGGTGATCGTAATTCTTCTTGAACATTGAAACCTGAGGGAACATTAATATAAATAATTTAATGTCAATCCAAGTAAAAAATGTGTTTTAAAATTATCCTACAATATAAGAAAAAAAGCAACATCCCTTCATCGTCGAAAGCAATGGCATATAGGTCCACATTAGAACAGGAAGGATGTTCTCTTTCACCTTTCTCTCCATTTGAATATTGCCAAAATACTAATAATTAGGATTAGTACACATTTGGCGAAACATTAACCTAAGAAGTTAAAAAAATTAGAAGAGGTTTACCAGTTTAATGTCAAATTGTTGGAAATCAAGATTTCTATTATTTATGGCATCATAGCCAGATTTATGGAATTTATTTTAGCTATGGTATTGTCTTAATATCTTTATATAAGCATGGTAAACTAATAGGTGGAAGGACTAAGGGCTAAAGGGGGCAACTGGCCACCAAATTTTGGAAGTGTGTTCATTTTAGTACTATTGAAAAAGTGTATATGCACATTGCTCCCATTTAGGAGATTTTCCTGGTTCTGCCCGTGGGTAAGAAGAAAACAGTCTTACCTCACCGAAAGGATCCTTTATATCATCTCGCTCAACGCTGCTCTCCTGAAACCAAAAATATAACTAAATAAAATAAATAGCATCATCACAGCCATCATTTGCAAGTACTAGTAAACTTGAGTTAATTTATGTTTTTAAAAATTAACGAAATAAAGGAAAGAGACTTGAGAGAGATTGAAACACATCTTACAAAACACATTGAATTTGGCAAAAAGGTTACTCCCTCTGTTCCTAATTTCAATTTTTCTTTTAAGAATTAACTAATTTCATTACAACTAATGGTTTAGAACAAAATTTGTACCTTATCGTGATTGGATACATTGATTATGTCCTAAAAAATAAAGTGAACTTTTAATTTGGGATATCATAAAAAGGAATAGTGAACTCTTAATTTGGGGTATAGGGAGTACTTGAGAAGCTAATTGACTTACGTAGTTAGGAAAAACAACCATATCAACACTTGCAGGCAAATCTGAAAGCAGCTTTCTCACAGAGTACTCACTACCGCCTGCTGGATGTATTAGCTCATCAGTATCAAGATGAATGATCCAATCCATGCGAGCTTCCTAGAATTAAAATAGCAGGATTTTGTCAATATGTATTCACAAACAATACAAAAATAAATAAATAAATAAGGGTGTATTTGACAAAAAAGTTGGAAAATGATTTGGAAAAGCAACTAATTTTTATGAGAAGTTAGAAAATTAAATGAGTGATTTGGTCAGATACGTCCATCTATTTTGGTTTTTCCATGGAATATAATTCTTTGGATAATGCATAAAGAACATCTGGTCAGATACGCCCATCTATTTTGGTTTTTCCATGGAATATAATTCTTTGGGTAATGCATAAAGAACATCTCATCAAATCACTTATCTAGTTTTCAAACTTCTTGTAAAACTTAAATTGTTTTCCCAATCAATTTCCACTTTTTTTTTTTTTTTTTCCAAACGGACACTAAAAGAAATAAATATGAAGATATGATCATACCCTTGCCATGACAATAGCCATTTCCATATTTAGAGATTGCTTGACAAATAACTCATAGTTGCATGGTTTGTAGAAGAAGTTCCCCAACCAAGTCTCATTCCAGATCCGGCTAAATGACCAAGTAATAATATCATCAAATAAATCGAACACATGTTTCAAACGCAGCAAAGAGAAAAAATTAACCGTTTACATACTCTTAAAATATTGCACAAGTGAAGGGACCATTTGAGAAGAATGAAAGCATAACTTCTTTTTTGCTCTTGCATTTATCATGATTGGCTACTATATTGTAGACCCACGGCTGCTTTCTTTCTGATACTCTTAGAGGACTGAAAATTTCGATATGAAATCCTGTTTTATCTTGATCTTTCATATAAATCTCAAATTGTCGATACAAAGCACCAAATAGGTGGCTGCCACCCTAGCACACAGTATACAAGATCAAATTCCTAACTGGCTAAGTATATCAGTCCCCGATTTCATATATCAATATATTTATCTTTCTTTGGCACATTCACAGGGTACAAGGGTTATACAAAGACCAAACTTAAAGCATCAATCATTAAACTAGAAACAATATTTTTTTTTTTGTGATGAAATAGCATCTGACCCTACTGGTCTGGTGCACAATAGCGATACAAGACCACATCAATAGTATGTGGAGTCAAAATGTTGTGCTGTAAGCATTAATGATGCTTCTATCATTCACCAATAAAGAAAAATAAGCAAGAAAGGAAATAAAATTACTTTAAATTTTAGCATATCATTATCAAATTTAACACACCAAGTAGCAAAGAGGACCACCTTTTAGCTTGTTGTTCCTCTAATTCTCTTGTTCTATATATCACCTTTACTCCCTGAGATTATGATTACAAAAAGGTTAAATTGATACAGGGAATGGATAGAAATTATAGAAAAATAAAGGAAGCCATGGGACTTTGACTCACAGTGATGGATTCTAAGACTTTAGATACACTGGGCAATGCAGCTTTCCCTTCGACAAACAAGAAAAAGGTTGTAATACCAATAACCTTATGATACAATATCCATGGAAGAACTTGCTCTAAGCCAGCAGAAGTACTTGTAGTAATACATATCTGCCATACATACATCAAATTGTAACGGCAAAAAACACATTTAGTTTTGATTTAAACTTCCCAATGTAAAAGACACCATAACAAGATGAAATCCAATAGCGGTATCTGTTTATGTTAACTTTTACTCTAGCATTTCCTAAAGTATAGTTCACAACCTTCAAATTCTATATATTCCATTTTCATCTATTTATAGGGAAACGGGTAACAAGATAATTGAGCATTTATAAGCAAACAATGTACAAACTTTCTGAGAGTTTCAGTAGCCCAACCGTTGATTTACAAGTGTGATCATCAGCATCTAAATCTTGATGTCCCTCCCAAAGCCCCAACATAATTGTAAGTCTAATAAATTCCAGAATTAAGGGTCCATTTAATTGCAAAGTTGGCAAAAACTTCTATTAAGCTAATTTTGGCAATTTGGGGAAAGAGACGGTGATATGGTGGAAGATGTTCTCCATATTCTTCTTAAATTTTCATTGAATTTTTTCAAAACCAGCCACCTTGCAAAGAATCGGATTACATGGAAAGGCAAAAGAGTAACATAGATTATCTGATCAGGTCATGCAGTCTCAATTTTCAACTCTGTTTTTTTTTTAGTCATATTCCAACTTTACAATCAAGTGTACCGTAATACTTCCACAAGTAAAACTACATAGATTATAAAAATCCCCCAATTTGTTGACGAATCGAAACTAGCCAAAAAGAACAGGTCAGGGCATCACAACGGTCTAATCTGTGTACTGTACACAAGTAGTATAAATACACAAACAGAGAAGAGATCTCAGGATAATTGTTGAGCATCAAAACGAACCTCTCCTACCCGGCAAAATTGAACCGGACAAGAGATCTTGGTATAATTGATTCTGAACAAGCAACAGGTATCAGGGACAACTTATATCCACCTGGGACTCAAAACATACAAATAATATCGCATGGCCTTTCAGAACCAAACTGACGTCAAGGTACTTGGCCAAATTTAAGTTTATCTTTCACCTAATATACAATGCAGTATTCTAGGACAAACTTATCGTACTTTTGGACTGCAATGGATGCTCTAGTGCGTGAAACAAGACAAAATTAAGTCATTTGATTTGATGATCAATAATGCTTCATTTCCACAACTCAATATTATATTACATTATTATATGATACATATTGGCAATTGTTATTGACACTTGACAGAACAATGTAGTTTGTTTGAAGCACAACGTGCATATATATGCACACACTGTTCTGGCCATAGATATTCTGCACCGGTAATGGCTACATATTTGCAAACTATATAAGCAGATAATATACATATATATATATATATATATATTCACAATGTGTATACAAATAAACACACAGAAAATCAATATAACTAAGAAAAAAAAAAAACTCAATAAAGACAAATAACACAATCCAGTTAATTAGGACTCACCTTAGGTTTCAGATCCGAATGATCCAAACTAAAGTTCCAGTCCCTAAAGTAGGGAAACGACACTGAATTGGTGCGAGCGAGAACATTCACGCAGTCTGAAGAAGATAAGGAGCGGACCGGTTCAGTGTTGATCTTAAATGAGAAGTCCTTACGATCGGGGGAGAAGCGGGTGGTCGGATCCTCAGGTCCGCCCCGCCATTGGAGGACGAAAGCAAATGCAGCGAGGCTTAGTGGGAGAAGTGTGAGCAACAATACAAGTCTCGAATTCAAATTCTGTGATGATGATGAAGAAGAAGATTGGAATGA
Organism: Lonicera japonica; assembly: GCA_021464415.1. Lineage (NCBI taxonomy): Eukaryota > Viridiplantae > Streptophyta > Magnoliopsida > Dipsacales > Caprifoliaceae > Lonicera > Lonicera japonica. Next base: position 39,686,338 of record CM038464.1, read on the forward strand.
TGATTTGTTTGAGGAATGGAGAACCGCCATTGGAAAATGTAACTATTATTCATGTATATATATATATATATATTTTTTTTGTCTTTGTATATGCTATTATATGCTGAGAGAGAGAGAGATTTGGAGAAGAAAATGAAACGGACGTGCACGTGTGATGAGAAGGGAGTTTATTTTTACATGCAGGTGGGAACGGAGAGAGTGGTTTGTGGTGGTGGATTTTCTTAATATATACGTATGTATAGGTAACGGATACGGCCTTCATACCACAATATTTATTTTAATTTTTAAATTTACTATCTAAATCTTTATTCATATTCTTTCAAATAGTATATTAAATCATTCTTATTCTTATCCTTGCTATTGGATATTTCAGATTCCGATAATATATATCTTTATTCATTTTTTCAATATAATTACAGACACGTTACATATGTTTTGTTAAACTAAAGATTAGCTCAATCTTAAAAATTTATTTGACTACATAATTTTTCAATTAAATCTTATACAAGTTGTAAATAGAGGATTATAATGAAACATTAAAAAGTATTAAAATAATGACTAACATTTTATATCAAACTTTTAATTAGAATAATGAATTTCTTTTATTACTTTTTTATAACTCAATAAAATTTACGTTAAAATTATAACATAATCACACATATCAAAATAATAAATCAAATTTCAAAATCATTACAATTTTAAATTTGATATGATCTAGAACATTTCATACTATCAAATCACATATATCGTAAATAATATTTCTCTTTCTTTTCCTTTTTTATAGGCATTTTTCTTTTTTTGTTTAGTTTTAAAAAAAATTGGTAAATTGAGCCAACTTGTGCACTCTGTTTTTTTTTAAATGGAGATATATATATATATATATATATACCAAATTATAGTTGATACGGATAACCACTAAATCGAATATCGGAAAATATGAATAATCCATCTCCGATACAAATTATATAGGTTGAATACTATAATTATTCATATCCCTATCTATTTTCTCGGATATTTATAAACATTATCCAAATCATCTTTTCCAAATATCCATTTACATCCCTATATAATATATATATATATATATATATATTTGCTAGTCGTCATTTATACAGTTGTCATTTATACGGTTGTCATTTATAAGAGTTGACTAATAATTTCTAAATCTCTAGGTTGATTAGGTTATATATATTTTTTATTTGTATCATTTTTCATAACTTTATATAGAGGGTTTCCATTGTAATAGTTTAATTAATACAATCATATAATCAATTCAATAATATAATCACTCTCTTTCTACATTCTTAACGGTTATATTGTAGTTTTTTGAACTTCACACATTGAGGAAATAATTTTAAGTAAACTACTCACTCAAACAAATGCACGCACTCTTTTTACGTACCCATATATCTAAGTTAACTTATTTTTGGTGAAATCTAAGTTAACTTATATAAAAAGCAAAGACGAGCTCCTACTTTTAAGGGCTGCTATGACATCAAATTTATAAAATTTCAATTTTGTTCATGATTATTTTTATTAAAAATACATTAATGCATGTGGTTTGAACACATAATATTTGAATTGACAAAGAAAGCTTTATTCACTTAACCAATTAATCTCTTGTTCTAAACTTTTATTTCAAATTAGATGATGTGCGAGTAAGAAAATAGGTTTGCACATGTATTATGTGTGCTTTAGTATCTAGTCATTATAAATCAATGAAGCAATTCACTATGCGAATAAGGAATCCCAATTTTCATGAAAAACAATAAATAGAGCAACATGAGCAATGGCACGAGCAACCTTGTTTCCCGACAAATGACACGAAATTGCGTAACGTTGGTCCTGTTAATTTTCTCATTTGCCCCCGCAATAATTTTTGAGAGCCGTTTGAGATATATTTTAAGGACATTATTGTTTATCAATAGATCGCGTATGTTGTTTGTGATGGACTGGGCTGTCTCCCTAATTTATTGATGAACATCACCAATTCACCACATCCGTTAAATTGTTCCAAATTTGTGCTCATATAGAAGTACTTTTATTTTCTAAGATTGTTTTGCTCAAGAGGTAGATCATCCCTCCAACTTAGAGGTTCCAAGTTCAGTTGTACTTTTTTTTTTTTTTTTTAAAGTTAAGGGAGGTCTAAGTCTCTCCCTTAATCCTACAAATAAAGAAAAGCCCTCTCCTCCCACCCCATGAGTCGAACCTTGACCTCAAGGTAAGGGTGGAGGTTGCCTACCACTGGGCCAACCCCTCTCCTTTCAGTTGTACTTTATTCCTCCTCCCATTTCTAAAATATAATGGTAAAATATAATTTTTTTGGAAGAGATTTGAACCAACTAACAGAGATTAGATTGGTAACAAAGACACTACTCCTTATTACTTGCTCCGTCTCAAATCAAAAGTTCTAATTTTGCTTCATATCTTTTGTTTTTATTTTTTAAATACAAATAATACAGTCTCAGTTAAAATTTCAATCTAACCAATGAGCAGACATACAACTTGTTTCTTATCATAAAATTTGATACACTAGTTATGCCACAAAAAAAAATGTCATTTAAGATACTTATATATGTAAAAAAAGAGATTAAAACTCTCAATTTAAAACAAAAGAAAGAATATTGTAAAACTCAAGCCAAAACACTGTAACAAAGTATTCGTAATTTCTTTCCTTGCCTTTTATTCCCATCAAAGGACTTAATTTCACAAGTTCATGTTAAAGAAAATACTACTTTGCAAAACAATAATTTTTGCAACTATTGGCTTCTCTTTCAAATGGCTACCCCTAAGTTGTAAATTAAATTCATTGCACTCATCTCTCCTATTAAAGTCTACTATGATACTATATGTAATCACTTGAATTTTCACCTATTTAGGGTCATTGCACCCACATACGTACCAAAAAACTTCCCATTATATTACCGATGTGTTATATTTTGGATCGTTACAATTTTAACATAATCAGTGACCAAAATTTCTATTTACCTTTTATTTTGAGAATTTGGTATACATTGATCTATCAGAACTAAGAAATAAAACTATTAACTTGAAACATCCTAACATGGAAAATAATAGGGAATATTTCGCAAGATGGGTTTCTCTCCGATGATTCCAAAAGCAAAACCCTAATGAATGAAATAATTCTTGGAATGACATACTTTGAGGATAGAACGATGATTGTTTAACTAGTAGATTTTCAAGTGGCTCTATTTCTCACGTCTCCCCAATGCTTTTACTAGTAGTACTCAAAAAATGATTAGATTTAGACACGAAACATGCCACAAGTGAGATACAATAACCCAAATCTCAGAATTTTGTACATTCTCATCCGAGAAATGACGAAAGCTATGCCAATATTTTCATAATAATATTAATAATACAACAAACAAATTACAAAAAAAAAACATTTAACAAGGACGACAACAAATTGAAATATTAGCTTAGCCGGGCTTAAGGTGACAAATCAAAGCTCTGGTGCTCTAAAGAATGAATGCATAATTATCTTCGGGTGACAATGATATGATTACTTCCTTAATAACTTTAATACATCTCCCACCAGATGCAACGAACCGGTTACAAGAACCTGCATATTTAATTGGGTTAGCGCGTCTTCAAAATTACTACATTACCCTGCCCACGCAGTGCGTGTGTAGACTCATATACATTGATTTTGAAGAAAATAATTAACATAATTGATAATTAGCCCAATAGTTAGACACATGTTTTAACTTTCTGAGCATCAAGATCTCAAATCCCATAGCAAGTATATTTTATATGAAAAAGGAGATTGCAGGGATAAAATTAAAAACCAAAATTATTGCAGAGCCCCAAAGGCAGTTGAAATCCATCCTGAGTATTCCCAATCTAATTTCCTAAGAACCATCTGCAGTCTGCATTCATGTATATAAGGGAAATTTTGGATTCCACTCTAGCTTCTTTGACTGCATTCATTTCAGTGGCAAATTATTCCTCAATGGGGGTGGGGACAGTTGGGCTTGAACCCTCTCAAATCCCAGTAACACTGAGCCATCCCTTGCTCCCGATTTTTACTCCCACCATCCCAAATCAAGAGTCCAATTTTGAGACATAGTTCATGTCCCAAATCTCACCATAGTAAACAAGTTATATTCTTGACCATTGATTATGTCGAAATTAGTATACTTAAGAAAGTGTAAACAAGGACTCTTAATATCAGAGGAGTATTTGGTTATTCTTTCCTTTTATGTTTGGGGTGGGGCTGGATTTTTCTTTCTTTTTGCAAAGCGCTATGGAGACAAACATCAGGGACACATTCAGGGGACTCGCTGAATGTGTTTAATACATTGGTTAGTTGACTATGTTCATCATTAGTAGACTCTACAAAGTTTCTTGGTAACCACTAACCAATGCACAGGTGACTCAACATTGTATCCTCAAAACATGTCCCCAAATTGCCTTTCAAAAATTATTGGTTTTCCCCTCTTCTTTTTCTGTGTTGGGGGTGTGAACCCTTGTCAATCCCAGTACTACCGGGCCATCCCCCGCTCTCAACTTCAAGGTGCTTGGATGTAAGTGTAAACCTGGGATTAAGGAGAAACGCGGTACAAAACCCAAGGACGAGGAGCTGAATACATTAGTGGGTTTACACTTCACATCTACTAGCATACTGCATCAAGTCGAAATTTTTTTTGTATAAACATGTTAAGACTTAAAAGTATTCTTACCTGAAGCCTAAGTGAAGGGTTTTCTCTTACACAATCCCTTAACCAATTTATCGTCATTGGCAATGAAGGGATAACTGCACTGCAGCTGTAATATCCATCTGCAGGGCGGCACTGAGAAACGTCCTTGTAAAGAAACTCCCGGGGTGGTAAATTATCTGTTGCCTCCATTTTATGACAGTTGTCAAGTGCAACCTCTGCACAAATACGAGAAAGATTTCAAAGCATGTTGGCGATGTTAATGTTTTAGAAGCTTAAACACTCCCAACTTCCATTTTTCCTCTGCAAGAACTAACGTCGTCGAGCCAAGAAAAATGAACACGCAGTGACCAATTTTTAGTTCATCTTAGCCAGTGATCACCTTTCCACTATAATTTGTTCTAATTGCATGGATGATTTAAGCAAAATATCAACATGAGATTTAATAAACGGAGCTTTTAAATCATTAGTTCACCATCTTTTCCAATTTTGTGGGTAGGAATGGCAAAATAGCCTAACCCAATGAGTGTTTTTACCTGAACTGACCCTCATGGGTCAAGGTTGGAGTGGGATTTTTGAAATGGTTTGGGTCAGGTTCACCAAAACCGCTCCAAACTTGACCCGTTGCCATCCCTATTTCTCGGGTCACTGATCTGTAATCATGTTTATAATTACTCTTCTAACTTGTTGCCTGGAATAAACAATGACGGACTATGTGAATTCAGCCGAAATGGTACTTAAAACCGTTCCACGTAGAATTCCTTAAATTGGCTCTTGAAAGTATTCCCAAAGGCTGGGTTTGGGAAAGAGTAGAATTATTTTTCGCCCTGGGAAAGGTGAGACAATTTATAACTTGTGCAAATTGATAGTACTACCGCCTAAGTGAAAACTATTTCAACCCCAAACCAAACATGACCGAAGGATCAAAATCAATCATGAATGTTTTTCTACGTACATTTTGCGTGGCAGTTCACTATATACAAGCTATCATATCCAGTTTTTTTATTTTTTTTGATAAGAAACAAACTTATATTGATAAAAGAGAGTCAATACAAGCAAAGAGGGACTAGTGGTTGTTTACAAGAAGTCTACCAAAAGTCCCAGAAAAGGAAATGAAAAGCAATATCATGACCAACAATAACTAAACATCAAGCTAAAGATAACCAAGAAAAAAAAAGCAACTAATTAGCTTCACACAATACGCCTAGCTAAAATTACATCCAAAAACCTTCAACCCACAGCTGCACGCCAATCCTGTCTAATATCATACCTAGTTATTAAAATCACTAATGAAGTTACAAGGGCATCTCTATATCCTTAGAAGAATGATTAAATCTTTATAATCTAGCTTGAACTTTTACAAATGCAATTCATTCATATAATCAATAAAAAATCATAAATAAAGGAAAAACTTAAAACTGGCCTGCTTTACAACAATCAATTAGAGCTTACCTTTCCCGTGAATTATCTTCTCCCATATTCTCTGGAGGTTGAATTGCCATGACAAGTCCTTGGCAGAAATATCTGAAGGAATGATTGAGGCAGCTGAAGTAACCTTGTTATATGTTGAAATACTTGGTACAAAAATGGCTTTCGAGAAATGAGCCCCTGGCAAGTTAATATCAAATGATAGACATGTCAGTGCTCTGAAGTCTTGTAACTGCAAGAGTTGTCTAGGAAAACAAAAATGGTAAAAAGTAGGTGGGAAAAAGGACATAAAAGTAGAGGAAAAGAAAAACTAAGGGTGTGTTTGATTGCACTTGTTTCAATGGAAACTGTCCAAGATTTCATTTTGTTCGTCTGTACTGGTACTTGATTGTATTAATTTTCCATGGAGTCGGTTTCCATAGTACAACCTGCTTTAGTGATTTTCCCATGGAATTCAACTCTCCCCTCTATGTTTTTGTCTTTTTGTCATCTATGGGAAGAATTTCCATGCAAAACAATTCCAATGAGTTGACGATGCAATGTGTTATCCATGAAGAAGGCGAAAATCTTTTCAAGGAAGAAAAAAAATGCAAAATACAATTTTCTTGTGTAATATATACCTGAGGAAGAACATGTACTCACAAGCTGTGGAAGAAGAATGTGAGGATCTCTCAGCTCCATGCAATTGAATAAAAGAATCTGCAAGGTACAAAAACCTGTATATGAGGACCCATATTAACATACCGATAACCCAATATAAACTTTATAATGATAAAAAAAAAACCCGACCATCTAGCTACTGCTTTGAATCAGTATAATTTGACTACAGAACAAAAAAAAATGCATCTGAAAATCGAGATGTTGCATGTCGCTCTTCATTACTTCCTTTGTCTCAAATTAAGAGTCCATGTAGGAAACTCAAACTTATTAAAAAAAATTATGAACTTTCATAGTTTGTTTGAACAAAAGAGAGGGAAAGAAAGTGACTAGCATATTAGCATACTTGTCACTCAAGCCATTGCAGAAAAAAGGTTAATTTTGGCATATCATACTATTTTCTAGCCTAAACAAGACTCGTAATTTGAGGCGTACTGAAAAGAAAAGTGAGACTTATTAGGGTCAAATTTGTCTTTTTAGCCTCTGAATGTTGCTGAACACTAAATGCTGACCTCTGCAAAAATGTGTTTGATTTTATTTGGCTCTAAATGCCAACTATATGACATTTTAAACTCTTACCCCTTTTCTTATGACATACATTGATAGGGACACCATTGGAATGAAATTTCATCAAAGTTAAATAAAGCATTGCTGCAGAGCAATAATAGAAGAAGACAGAAGGGGAAGGGGTGCCCACAGGCGATGGCTCGCAAGCCCTAAGCACACATGCTTAATCAACTCATAATCCAACTCTCAAATAACGACGATTACAAGATTATTTATGGACTACCAAGGAAACCCTAAAAAGCTCCAATCTAATATAACATAGCAGAATACCCTTAATTAGATAATTACGTATTGTAATCCTTGTTACCCTAAAAAAAATACATTAATATAAAGTACAAATATAAAAATAAATTTCTCATATTCCGTATCAAGCATTCAGCGTAGGACTTGCCTTTTAACATTGAATGCTGAATTTTTAATACAAATTCAGCACTAAGAGGCAAGAAAACAAACACCATTTGTACTTAGCATTAGGAGGTAAAAACAAACACCAATTTAATTTTACCTGCTTTGATATTTTGTTGGACACATCCCCATTTGCACGTTTGATATGACCATTTCCCCAAACTTCCTCCAAATTTCCAACCCTAGAAGAAGACGATGCAGATGAAAGATTCTTGGTTTCTTTCACTGCATTAGAAAACCACATAGCACAAGCCTCCATACTCTCTGGACTGTGGGCTCCATCCAAGTAGAATACCAAATTTCCTGAAGAATTTTCAGTCGCTTCTAATGAACTATGAGACCCTAGAAAAGAGTCAATAACGGTCTGAGCCCTTCCAGAAAGACGTGCAGTGGAAAGGCCGTTCAGAAATCCCTCTGGCAGATTATCTTCCTTGCAGTCCTGATATAATATGTTCAAGAATAAGTTGAGCAGTTAAACTAAATGCATGGACAAAAAAGATTTAAGAAACTGACTCCCATCACAAATTAAGAGTCACGTTTCCTTTCCGGGAAATAATCAATAGACCAAATGATAGGATGGCAAATAAGTTTCATTCTTAAACATTTTATATGTTAAGATTAGTGTTTTTCTTAAAACGTGTCAAAAGTCAAAATGTAAATAAATTGCATGGGCTTGACCCATATGCAATGGGTCCACCCACTTTGAGTGGTTCAACCCAGTTAGTGTACATAAGGTACCTAACCCTAAATGTGTATAGATAAGTCTGCAAGGGTAAGTCTGGCATCCCAGAAGATCATCTACTCAAGAGACAAAAGTACCAAACTAGTTCTCTTATTCTCTCTCCGAGACACTCTTCTCTCCCTTTCTATCTGGGGTTATCACCATAGAACCCTAGGTTTTGTGATGTGAAGGAAAATGGTTAACTCTAGTAGCCAACCCAGAGATTCTCGCAGAGAACTAAAGGCATATCAGATGGACATAGCAGCGAAGGCTCGTAACAAGAAGCTAGTTCATCATATTCTGATTATTTGCAAAAGGTAAAATCCACACCCGCTTAGATTTAATCCATGTTGCAAATTTACACAAAACAAGACTGAGTTTGGGATGGAGGGGGTAACAGGTTTCCTAATTTACTTTCCATAGATTCTCAGAAGACAGAACTACGAGCTTTCTGTGAGAACAGAAACCTGGTGATATGTATTTGATATAAAGCACAAACAATTGAAGGATATATGGATTTTCACTAACATTTTGAAACACTTTATCCCAGTTTCCTGTACTTCGTAGCCAACTTTTACAAAGGGAAACAGCAAGGCCAGCATTGGTGAACTGGTGCTCACCAGACAGACTTAGCTCTAGTCCATTCAACTTCTTACAATCAAGTGCTGCTGTCACCTCCAAAGGAACCTGCAAGTTGGCAATAAAACAAATTAACAAATTAAAGGTACATTCATAGATATATATATAATGACAAGCATATGAGACGCGGACGCATGACTTTGAAGCGCATCATGTTCAGTGAAGAAAATGTTATTTACCCACCAAATTTTTTGGGAAAATCAAATGCAACAGATACATCAATTTTTTTTTTCGATAAAGTTAACGTACTAGATGTCATTTTCATATTATGATCTATCCTAGAGGGAGTGAAAGGAGAATACGAAATTTTACCATAAGTTCGTGGGCCCTCTCTCGAAGAACATTCATCGCCTCAGGAAGTTGCAGTACCGTGAATGCAGGAATTTTAGGCTTCAGTGGCAGGTAAGACATCAACCCAATTCAGAAATTACTTGAAAAATTAAAACTGCCAGTCAGGGTATTCAAAACAAAAAGTTTGCAGCAAATAATATATATATATATATATGAGCAGTGAAAAACCAGTACATTCTAGTCTGAGTTAAGAGCTTTGTACCTTTAAAATTCCAGCCTTGTGTGCAGCAATTTTTCCCAGGGTATCTCCTGTGTATTATAATGGTAAGAAGAATAGTTAAAACATGCAAATCAAAAAGGGTAGGGAAATCAAAAAGTGTGATGGAGCCGCAAAGCAGTTGAAATCTATAATCCTTTATATTGTATAGACATTAGTGAAAAATATATTTTATCAAGCATGCTAAAGTAACCAAATGAAACACCCAGTGGAATATTGAAATGTGCATGAAGGAAGCATTTGGATCAAATTATGTATATCAATGACAAACGGAAAAGTTCAGAAGGATGGAAATCTATGGAGGACACGCACCCAATGTTTCCATGTGATCCATACCAAGAGAAGCAATGCCACATACAACAGGTTCATTAATCTGCATAATTTATCAGAAAACTCCATGACTATGGGATAATAATTACCTAAATGTTATCCGACTTCCCAAGAATAAGAGTACACTGGGATTCCTCAGGTCTATATTGTTCTCAGCCACGTGATATATACTTAAGCACTCGCACGCTTAGGCAAATCAACCAACAATATGAAAAGATCTCTTATGTACCGGCTCATATAATAAACCAGGAAAATCAGTCAAGGAAAATCTGCAAAAAGATGCATATGTATTATTACCACATTTGTGGAGTCCAATGTCCCTCCAAGACCAACTTCAATAATTGCAACATCAACCTGTGTTCACAATAGTAATTCCGAGTCACAGATGTAACATAAAGCAACCAATATAAAGGGAAAAAAAACCTAATCTAAACAGAGAACATGAATCTCTATTCTGTGAATTGCAATGGACGATTATAAGTCAACAAAGATAAGTGCTAAAAAAAAGTATTGTTCATTGTTCAAATACCAGAAGAATGCAAAAGGATTCAAGAGGAAAGCCAGACCAAAATGTACTGGTTTATCGGATGCTAACAGGGACCTATAACAAGTATGTGCAGGCATACTGGGAATCGTCTATTGATCATTAATTGTAACATAATATTTCCATCAATGCAGTGTACTGATCATGCTCATGAGAGTTATGAAATCATCTGTAAGACCATCAAAATGGAGTCCAATTAAGTTGCTGCTATAGGGGTGTAAATGGATATTCAAAAATTTGAATCCCTTTTTGTGGATATTTATCTGAAATAGTGGATATATATACATAATCATATAAGACATAGATAATCCGTATCCGTTCCAATATACTTTATAATTTGAGATTAATACTTATAATAAAAAAAATTATATTGTCAAAACAACATATGGTAGTTGTGAAAACTATCATAGCAGAAACGGATATTATATTTTTAAATGGATAGCGTGGTGTGGTATCTGCTCTGTGTCTGTACCGTTTACACCCCTAGCTGCTAGTGAGTAATGGGAGTGAGATCAAATTGTCTTTCTGGCAACAGATAATTTTTGATCTATTAATTATGGTTGTGCTCTTAGATGAATAAAGCAAATACTGTCCCAACTATACAGTATGCAATCGTCTAAGGAATGCTCTAAATTTTCTATCTATTTCCATGCCATGAACCAAAAGATCAAACCACCAAAGCAAAGCTCACACAAGCATAAATAAGGCAAATTTCAAATAAGCATTAACTAGCAATTTGAAAATAAACAACCTACCTTTTCACATATAAAAATTTTGAAAGCCAATAAAGTAAGGAACTGGAATAGGGGAGGCATTGGCAAGTCCTCTGTAACCTTCTCCTGCAAATTCAATGTTTATACAAATCATTTGGATATTAGCATGCTAGAGCGAATGAAAACAAAAGTTTGCTACTAGAAATCTATATACATGAACCAGTGATACCATTCACGAAACCAATCAAATAGCATACCCAAGACTGCTACTGATGGGACATTTTTTTTTTTTACAAAGTGCATGTAACCCACGGATTAGTCTATGCTCGCCCTAAACTTCGCAAAATTATACTATTAAAGAATAGTGAATATAATGAAAATAATGGTTATAGACAACAAGCATGGAAGAATACCTTCAATTGGTTCCAACAATCCCAGAAGTAGAATAAAAATATTTCTTCAGATATGTCCAACCTGCATATAGCCAATTTAAAGACATAAATTAGAAAAACACAACACAAACCATATTCAATTTAACCAGAGACATGACCAATAATTAACAGTGTGCGGTTCGGCTCAAATGACATTATAATATTTATTCTACTTGTTCATGAATTTGGGCTTGCGTATTAATACCCCTTCTCAAAAAAAGAGAATGTCTCCAGGTACGTATCTAAAGAATTACAAGTTGCATGAGAGATCCCTCAGAAACCAAGTAAATGCCCTCTTTGCAGCAATATATTTTTGTGACGTAAATATTCTACAAATTTGACAGAACCACAAAATAAGTTGGAAATTGTAAGTAGTTTCCTATGAAAAATATAATTTCCATAAGACAAAAAAAATTAAAAATTTATCTTATGCCTCCAATATGCCCTTTGTCATGAAAACTTTGATATCAAGTTGGCAAGGTTTATTTTCTTAAAGATAATGGGTATATAACCGGCTGGGGATTAGTACACTACTAAATTAGGTAACAAATTAATAGCATAAGATGGATAGTAAGAGAATATAGCATGGAAGATGGTCAGAGATTCAAATCTTTATAACCATATAAAATGTATCTGCAATATTAGGAATAAAAAGTATTCAATTAACTCAACTATACTTTTTTATAAGACTTAAGTATTTAGAAGGTAATGCATTTAAATGCTTACCTATCCAAACGAAATCTTTCTCTCACATCAATTAGATGAGGAGAAGTGAATAGTCCAGTTCTAAAACCACATTCACTTAAAATTGCCTCACTGAATGCACATGTTGAACCCTGAAATAGGAATTTCATTAGAAGAAACACTTTGACCAAATACATTCCACCCACTAAAATAAATCAAACCGTTGTAAAACTTGCATACTTAATATTAGATTAGAGTTGCCCCATCCACAGACCAATCTAACTAAAAAATAAATACTGATACAAGTAACTTTAGTGAACAGTAAGTATGATGCCTTGGTGCTAGTATTTGAAGAAACATATAAAAATTGTCCAGAGAATATTATGTTGTAAAAATAAGTGGTACGAATGTTCCGACAAAAAAAGTTAGGTGTATACCCTGAAAATGTGAGAAAGGTCCTTTTCTGTGAAGCACACATTGTATTTTCTCCGGTACTTTTTCTCTAATATTACAAGACACTAATATTTTAATATGTACTCCCTCCATCTCAAATTAATAGTCCAACTTTCCTTTTTTGGGTATCTCAAATTAATAGTCCCACTCCTTTTTGAGGCACAATTAAGGTGCCAAATCTCACGATAGAAAATAACTTGTATCTTCAAACATTAATTAGACTGAAATTAGTGTTCACTTACAAAGTACTAAAGTCAAAGTGAGACTATCAATTTGAATAATGATCTTAAGTTTAATATGACTTGTTAAGCATATGTAATGATAGGGGTTAAAATCAGAGCTTACTTTCCCTTTAGTTCCAGCAACATGAATAATTTTAAGGCCAGCCATACGTTCCTCTAGGCCTAGAATCTGAAAAGAAACATACACTCTTTTATCAATTTTCTGTATTTAACAAAATAATTTTAGGGTGAGCAATTTAACATCCATAATAGATTGATGTGATGCATATTTTCTACTACTAACTTCAGGAAAAAACTCACATGAAGATATGCCAGCAAGTACAAAATTGCTCGATGCAACAAGCACATATAATACGGGGATTCCGGAAACAATTAATAGCACTAGAATCACCAAAATTACTTGTTTAAATAAGCATAAAAATATCAAATATATATATATTAATATATTTAAAATTCCCAAAACTATGCAGCTGCTCATAAAAGCCTTATGAGCCATAATAAGCATAAAAGTAAAAGAAGTTCTAAATCCATTGATGTCTTACTAACAAATTACCAGGTTTGTAACATTTTTACCTTAACATACATCGACATCCTGTCCAATTTGCTGTATTTACCACCTATGTTTGATTTCTCCCCACGTTTTTGGCGAGTAATGAGAGAGGAAAGTGCTTCCATGGCAGTTTCATATGACGATGAAAGAGACAGCTCTTGCAAATTCTCTTCGATGATCAGATGGCTGTCTTCTTGTTCCATGGTCTTATATGACATATTTCTATGTCCAAGAACTGAAAATTTAAGCAGTGAACGTGCCAAAAACAAGGTTAATGATTTACATATGGCATCAAAAGGAATCAAAAACTTGTAAATTCCTACTCCTTTTGCATTTATAACATTGAGAAGAATTGTGTACAACCAACTTCTAAATAACATAAGCTGTCACAGATGGTGAAGTTTAAGTACTTCCTCCATCCCAAATTATAAGTTCACTATTCCTTTTTGGGATGTCTATCCCAAATTAAGAGTCTCACTTTTCTTTTCAGAACATAATCAACATACTAAACCTCACAATAGGAAATAAGTTTTGTTCTAAACCATTGATTGTGATGAAATTAATGCATTCTTAAAAAGATGTGAAACTCAAACGTGGAATCTTAATTAGGGAAAAAAGGAGAACTTATATTGTGTGTTGCCAGAGTCCAATCTATAAATGGGCTAAGCATGCAAATAGTTGAACAATAAGCTTCACGAGTTCACTCCGAAGGCTAACAAAGAGCGCAAAGTATAAAACAGCAACATATTTCCAAGTAGATCTTCACAGTCTTTGAGGCAAAAGGCCACTGAGTTGGGGTTTTCAACAATATCAAACATCTTAGAAGATGATACAACTGGCCAACTCAACCCACTCACCATCTCTTCAAGTGGTCATATAGTTTTCACAATATCATATGACATATTTATGCAGAGGCTTTGATTTTAAAGCATAATATGAGCATTTGCCATAGCAAGAAGATAAATGCATAATAAAGTGGACAAAAGTATCAAGTGTACCCTTTTGTCTAAAGTTTGCTTGGGAATGGAGCCTTCTGAATCCAGTGAGGTCAGAGGGATACAGGCAAGTGGGAAAACACAAATCTTCCCATGCTAGTCTATGGGAAAATTTATGTGCCCTCTGGTGGAAGTTCAAAACGCCTAGTATCCCCTGCCTCAGGTGAATGTTTGTAACAAGCATTACATGAAATTGATCCTGTAGATCAAATTACAATTAGTATCATTCATGTCATAACAATTCTTGTAAGTGTAATAATGACCATTGAAAAATACAAATAAATGGTTAAAACTTGAAGTTATAAATATATAATATTTAGTGTCTTACTTTATAATATATTAAATTAGACCCACTTCTTAATAATATATTAAATTAGACCCAATTCTTAGCACATTAAATTAGTAACATTCATATACGAACAACAGATAGAATTCGGATTGAACTCAAACTAAATTCCAATCCACTGTCACATCCAGTAACAAATGTGAAATGTCTCACCCTGTTTTTGCTTTAGATTAAAAGATTGAGGTGATTTTATTAGATAGTGGGTGCAATAAAATGAAATCATCTAAAACTCACACTAACACGGACTAACCTCTGTCTCATTCTCAGAAAGGATTGGTGAAAGGAAAAGAAATTTGCAGTTCGAGTTTTTGTGCATTTGCGAACCTTAAATTATTAAATTCACGTATAGAAGTTAATTCCCATTCCTTCACCCACGCTCAAACTTTATATGAAAAATTACCTATTTTGGTGTGCTGGAAAGGACAAAAACTGGAACCAGCACTAAGAGAAACAATCTTATAAAACCTCAAACAATTTCTCTTCTTCTTCTTCTTTCTAAAATTAAAAAAAAATAACAGTGATGTATATTACCCTGAACAAAACATTAACATTCTCTTAAATTAATGACAGTTATGACCTGTTTGGTTGTCTTAATTGAACAATGGTAAATATGATAATTTAAGTTGATTCATGATAACTCAATTAAGCCATTTCAAGTAAAACATGAAACTGTTTTCTAGAAACAGGAAATTCACTCTTAACTCTATACCTCGAGGAAATCTAGCGTCTACACTAGATGTTGATGCCTCTAGACAAAATTTTAAATAACATACAAGAACTTGGTACATGTTTTTTATTCTAGCATTCAGAAATTTTAATTTGAGTCTTCTAAACATTCCATAAATTAGAATTAAATCATTTTATAAATTCACAAATTTACAATTCATTTAATAAAAAATGAACTAATTTAAAAATTGGGTGATTTAAGCGACCAAACGAATTAGAAACCGGCATTTTAGCATCATAGAGACTGTCAAAAGTAAAAATATTGCAACCTATCGAAGAAAAACACATAATTCTTACAGTAACTTAAACAGAACCCAATAAAACAGGGTTCTGATTAATACGGAGTGAAAGATTTTGTGTGCATGAGAGAGAATCGGAGTAGAGTAGAGAGAGTATTAGGGGACTTACTCTAGAGTAGGGTGAGCAAGGGATTTGGGGGAGAAGCCATGGCGGTGAGCTTGGTGAAGTGTCTTTGCAATTTGGTCATTTTACTTTATCTCTTTGTTATATATACAAGTATAAAAACCATTATTTCTTCTATCTATTTATCTATCTATCTATGAGTATATTTTGAGTGTCTGAGTGAATGACTCTTCCGCTTGTGTGGTTGCGGCCTTGCGGGGGCTGAAATGCACAGCCTGAAGGAGATTGCCATCCGCCCACCCAAATCCGGATAAGTTGTAAACTCTCTTGATGTGTTACACGTAGCAAGCTAGGGCTTGGTCTTTTAATAAATTTTTTTCAAATTTATCTGCTCATTACAAATATTTCTCGCTAGATTTTATAAAAAAAAAATTATAAGTTTATATTTAAAATTAAATTTTATTAAATAAAATTAAATAATAGGAATAATAGAGAGAAGCGTAACATGACTTTAGAAATTAAAACTTGTTTGAAAATGTGTCTTTTTTTTTTATAATCAGGGAATATTACTTTTGCAAATTAAACGTTTATATTTAATTAAATTAAAAATTAAAAAAGTGCTATATTAATTATGCAATAAATTTGTAAATTAATTCACGTAATTAGCCCCTGCTATTTGTCTATACCACTCCCTCTAACAACATAAAGGCCGAAGTGAACTTCAAACTACTACAGGGCCAATTATGCAAGTTTCTTTTGATAATGAAAACTTTTAGGCTCCGTTTGATAATAACATGGAAAATGAAAAGAAAAATAACTAATTTAGATGAGAAGATGGAAAATAAGTTGAGGGATGTGGTGAGATTAACTATTGCTTTTTACTTTTTTCCATAACAAAATTTTCTTTGGGTGATAGTGAAGAAAATTTTTCCACAAAATATTAAAGGAGGATGGAGGACATATACTCACAAAAATGAGTATGAGATGGAGAGTATCTCACCATATGTTTTAACTTATTTTCCATCTTCTCACTTAAATTAGTTATTTTTATTTTTATTTTCCATGTTATTATCAAACGAAGCCTTAAAAACTAAAGTTTTCGATAAGAAGATTTTTAATATACGAAACAAAATTCTATTCTACCATTTAATTAGTGGTAAAAAAGTAACATACATTGCTCGTACGAATAATTTAAGAATTGTCTCCTTAAATGCCTTTGAGAGCATCATATTTACGTTTATATTTACTACTCGCTAGTTTATACTAATAATATTACTACTACTACTATACGACACATTATAAATTTTATATTTTACATTTATATATATTAGATTGTAATCAATGTCAAATAAATTATCAATTATTCAAAAAGTATCTTAATTTTTGAATATCAACCACACAAATTTTTTATCTTTTATACATTTTCAAGATTCAAAAATCATTACTCCTTGTTATATATATTTTTTGATATGAGATAAGGAGATATTAGTGGCCAGGTATTACTTAATTGATATCCATGTTCTTGTTATAATTGACTGAATTAACTTAAAACCCCACGTTTTGCTTGCTAGTAGGTAAGAGCATTTCCAATGAAATACTAAAAATTGGAAAATCAAATTAAATGAATATTTGACTATTTATTTAGTATGTCGTTAAAGTTAACAATGATATACTCTACATTGACTATTGATTTTTCAATAATGAAAATTTTGGCCACTTATTTGATTTCCTAGAAATTGACCAGGTTCTAATTTTGAAGAAAACTGGGAGCGAAAGATTATCCAAATCCTAAATAATTATCCTTTTTTTTAACCAATAGAATTTATGGGTCATCATTTGGATTATTGAAAACAGGCTTTAATTTTGATTATTAACTACTTATGCCACCGGGCTGTCTCTTTTAAGCAATATTATTAAAATTGAATATTCTAATTGCTTTGATTATACTATTACAGACTAACGGAATTCAGGGACAACAAGGTGCAAATGTGTAATAGTGTCAATTAGGCATAAGGGCTCATTCTAATAATAACATAATTATAAAGGACACTTAAAAATTAGCCTTGTAAATTAAGGACACTGTACAAAAAAGACACTAATACCTCTTCCTTATAATATATCACGTCTCATTATGATACTAACAGCAATCAGAAGGTGCTAAATGCATTTAGCACTTTCTGGTTGTGGTGCTAAATGCACTTAGTACCACCTGGACATCAATCAGAAGATGCTAAACGCATTTAGTACCACAACCAGAAGGTGCTAAACGCATTTAGCACCTTCTGAACAATAACCAGAAGGTGCTAAATGCATTTAGCACCACATGGACAACAACCAGAACGTGCTAAACGCATTTAGCATCACAATCAGAATGTGCTAAAATGCATTTAGCACCACCTGGACAACAACCAGAACATGCTAAACGCATTTAACACCACAACCAGAAAGTACTAAATGCATTTAGCACCACCTGGACAATAATCAGAAGGTGCTAAATGCATTTAACACCACAATCACAACCAGAAGGTGCTAAAATGATTTTACCACTATTACAAGACATAGAATAACAAAATTAATGAGATCAACATCCACTCTATTTATATATATGTATATATATATATATATGGATCGATGTAAGATTCGTAAAAAAAAAAAGAGGAACGTTTAAATTTTTTTTTAAAAAATCCCGCTGGGTTGTCGAAATTGATCGATTTCAATCGCAAAAAGACCTCTGATCGTCTTGATTTTAGTTTAAATTTAGTAACTTTGTCTTTCGAATAACATATCCGAAAATCAAATAAATCTAACGGTTCAATCAAAAGTTATATTTGTTTTATGATTGCCTCTGCAGAAAAAATAAGAAGAAAAAGATGAGAACGACGCTCCTCTCGACGATACGATCGGAGAATCAAGTGGTGGTGGTGGTGGTGGAGGAGGTGAGGTCGTTGGTGAGACAGCGAGAAATATTTGATTGTTGAATGGAATCTAGAGATAGAGAGATGAGGTATTGAAAGTTTAGATAGGGGAGGAGGAGCTAAGAGATGTTTATATTAGGGGTATTTTTGTCCATCAACATTTATCATTTTCCCTAAAATCTATTTTATATATATAAAACGCAAGGTGTGAGAATGGATTTAATTACCATATACTGCTACGTGTGCCACATTAATGAGATTCCTCTTTAATTAGGCTGTTTCTCTCTCTGCACTCAATTCACGTTCTCTTTCCTCTCACTACATACGTGTCTCTCTCTCCTCTCTCCTCCCACTTCTCATTACACATTTCTCTCTCCTCTTATTATACTTTTTCTTTCTCCTCTCACCTAATCACAACAAATAAAATACAAAATTAAAAACTTCTTATAAAAGATTATTCAAAGTATCTATACTTCAATTAACATATACAAAATACACAAATATAAATCCCAATTGAACTATTATATAACCCCGAATTCTCTTAGATATGACTATTTATTTTTTAATATCTTATCACTTATCACTTATATAAAGAAATATTTATCCACCAAAGATTGATAATCAAGTTATCACGCAAAAGTCGTTAAAGTGTTACAAAAACAAATTATACATGTATATAAATGATTTGATTTGGTTTCACTTCTCTCTTAGATTTAATTTGTATATTTTTCGTTATTTATGTTCTCTTAATTGGTTTGATATAATATGTTTTGCTTTTTGCTTTTATTTTATATTGTATTCTACAAATTTAGGTTCAAAATATCCTTTGGGTTCATTTTTTTTTCTTTTTTTGTCTAATTTTTTCATTTAAGTTGAATTGTTACATCTTTTTTTCCTTTTTCTTTTGTTTTTCTTTTTAGATTTATCACCCCGTTTGTTCTTTAAGCACCGTGTATGATGTTTGTTCGTTTTACTAAAATACGTATTTCTAAATTTATTATTTCTTTACCTTTAAATTTAATTATTTCATATTTCATTCATAGATAACCTTTTATTGCAATACCAAAGTTACAAGGTGCGTATGGCTTATTTTAATCTTTCTATTTATTTATAATTGTTTTAAGTTTGTTATTTCAGTTTTTTCACATTGTTACAAAGGAACTTAAGATGCCGAGATATAGAATTTTAACCTCTTGCTTGCATTTTACATTTGTTGTATTTGTCAAGCACAAAAAATTTAGAATATGTTAGACATGTGTGACCATACAAACACTTTTTTCAAAAAAATAAAATAAAAAAATCTTAATTTTACAATCCACATAGTTGTAGTTAAAATTGATTAAGATGGCGGCACTTTGGATCTCCAATAAATATAATTTTTGATAGGTAAAAATCTATAATTTTGAAATTGAAAATTCAATTTATTTATAATTGTACAAATTTATAAATTAGAATTTTACAAGTTGCCAATTTGTATATGATAATTTTTTGAATTATGTAAATTAGTATTTTACAAGTTATACATCATATATTACAATAATTTCATTTCACTTGCGCATCACGCAAGGTTGTAATAGGGGGAGCGAGAAGAGACTTTTGTTTGAATACCATGTGTTTTGCAATTAATACTTTTAATTAATTCTATTTGTGGCTCTCTTTTCCATGTAGTAATAACTTAATGCATAATGAAGAGTTTGGCTTTGTTTTTTCAAGCCTCTTTATTTGTGTGTTAACTAAAAGTGCATTGGCGTAAATTATCATATTTGTTAATGTAACACCGTTTTGCACTAATCTATTTTTAAAGTTTATGAAAAAACTAGAAATATTGTTTTGAGATTTGTCAACTATTGTTGTAAGTCTAAAATTTTGTAATATTGAGATTTTTTTTGGTAAAATGCAATAAAAAAATAATAATTTAACAATATGCCCGTGCATCATACGGGTTTACTAACTAGTAAATTAATATTATGAAAAGTGTCGTTATTGCAAAACCAAATTATGAAATTAGCACTACTTCTCTTTATTAAACATGAGTTCGTTCTTAATGTTATAAAACATTACGGAGCGATGCCTTATAACCCATTATCTTTGTGTAATATTGTAAACTCAAATTATAGTCTAAAATATATTATGATAGTTCAAATCATATCCCTCTTTATTATGGCTCTTAATTAAGGGAGTTCTTAAATAAACCCACAAAATTAGTCTTCTCACCCCAGTAGGTGAATACTTTCTTCTCACCCCATTTATTTTTCAAAAAAACTTTCAATTCACCCCGGTGGTGGGGTAAATTTACTGAATGCATTATATGGACATTAATTTCTATTGTCGCTAAAACTAAAACATGAAAATCTTATATAAACCCACAAAAGTATTCTTCTCATCTAAAAAAATGCTTAGCATTTTACCCATTATATTTTTTATGGAAAACATTCAACCCCCTCCATTATTACAGACAAAGCAAATAACTTCCAATATAATAATGTGAAATCCATCTTCAATCCAATAGATTGTAAGAGATTGAAAAAAGTAGGAGCTATATATATGGCTCGCTTAATTATCAGATATGGAACAATTTGCTAATCACAAATATAGCAAAAGAGAAAGGAAATTAAACAAAAGATCGAGGAATATTTCAGATTTAGATTTAAGTAAATAAGATTAATAGATTTAGATTTTAGACTTTATTTTACATTTTAGTAAATAAGTTTAACAGATTTAGATTTTAGACTTTATTCTAGATTTAAGTAAATAAGATTAACAGATTCGATCAGATTTCAAACTTCATACTAGATTTTAAAAAACATAGTGAATGCACCCTACTAGGCTTATACATAAAAGGCAAAGAAATGAAACATGTATATATAAAAATCAAATCGATATCTAATTAACCATCACCTACACAAGGCAAGAGCAAAAATGAATAACAAATCGTTTATTTACCGAAAAAGATAAAAGTAAAAAATTTACGCTATTTAAGAATTTAATTGGGTGAGAGAACAAATTAGCGACGATTTTTTAGAGTATAAAATTGGGGTGAGAAGAAAGGATTTTAAGCTATTTTTTAGGTTAAGATTGATGTAATTTTGATTTTTGGTAGGGTGAGAAGACGGATTATGTGGGTGCATTTAAGAACACCCTTAATTAATCATTTGGCTAAACTGGCTTAATGCTTCACATGACTCTCGTTAAACTAATATCCAACGAGTTTTATTTTAGTATTAGTCGTCAGATATTGTATTATAAATGAAAGGTTGTATGTGCCCTAAAGCAACTTTCGATGTAATTATGAATTGGAGAAAATTTAAGTGCTACACGGGCCATAAATGGCAATAAGATTAAAAAAGGATCTTCAATGCAACAATGAACGACGATTATGAAAGTTGATTATGCAACAAAAATTGAGACAGTCGTTGTAAAAGTGACCATATACTTTTAGGGGATCTCCTAAATTGCTAGTGTTTTTTGTCTCCTTAAATTTCTCTACAAGCTTTTACTTTTCTTTTGTAATTAAAATTTTAAAATATTGTATATGTTATTAATATACTATTCGTTGTGATGTATCAAACAAGGCCCATTACATTTAAATATTTTTAAAGAGGAACATGATAAATAAGTTTTAGACAATCTCACAAACGATATATCGTTGGAGGTAGTTAATCATATGCCAAATAGAGCTCATGTTTAACTTAATCGTTGATCTTACAATGTTATATTCTCTAAATTTTTTTTTTCGGGGGGGGGATTACAAAAGGAGGCCTAGCTAACTGCCCAAACTAAATATATATGCATATAATTCAAAATAACTTCCATTACAGAGGGACTGAAGGAGGGATACTGTCTGCCCAGGCTATTCCAATCTGGTCAATGGCGTATCCTAACTTAGCCAAAGTATTAGCACAAACATTGTAATTCCTAGGAATATAGTTCACCGAAGAATTCCATATTTTAGTCGTAAGGTTTTTACATTCAAGAATAAAATCCATCCTTAGGTGAACCGTATCGATCTGTATTGCCTTGCATGACATTGGCAATTCGAGATGAGTTTGTCTCATGATGATTATATTATATTGTTTCACGACCAGTGCCTCCAGACAAGTTTTGATCGTGATCATCTTTTCGTGCAAAAGGTCCATGGCATTGTTCCTACCCATAAAGCCCCACGTCCACACCCATTTGTCGTCCTGAAGAACACTTCCATATGTTCTTATTCCATCTTGAAAACCCCCATCAACATTTAATTTCAATCATCCCGGAGGAGGTTTGAACCACATCCCATTCACCGGATTAAGTTTAAAACCAAGAAACTGTTTTATGGATATAGAGAGGTTTGTGGCAAAGGAAGATGTTAGTTTACTCACCATGTAAGTAGTGGCGTAACCAGAAAATTTGGTAACTAGGGTCATTCAACAATACATTACCAATCTCATGCCAAGTATAATGATTATATTACCAATCGAAAAAAATGAGGAATTACCAATACTACTTAACCCAAAAAAGTAAAACCCAATAACAAGTGTAAAGATATCTTTATCTCTGGAAATGCATTTAGAACATAATTTTGGGACATTTTGGGGACATATTTTGAATTGAGTAACGAAAAATTTATATTTTGACTCCACTATTAACTATTTTTTAATATTTGAATGGTGTCAATTATACATATTAAACTAAATAAATCTAAAATATATCTAAATATGTACATTTTGGATATTAAATGGGGTTAAAAGACCCCCACAATCTTCAAGCTAGGCACGCCCCTGTGTATAAGATTAGAAATGATTGTTTTAAAAAATCTCATTACTTCTTGCTTTCCGTCTATGCCATCCTATGGAGATAGATAAAGTTTGCTACTCTGTATTTGTGCATGATCATATCTTTTGTTTATCGTCAATGTTGGTGTTAAAAGAGATAAGAAAGACAAGAAAAATAAGAGAAAATTGTATATTCAGTAGGTATCTTACAATGACACAAATGATCCCTTATATAGGGTTAAGAGAATCTACAATTAAGGAATACAATCGCCTAATTGTTACTACAAAAGTCAACTCTATGAATATGAAAACTACATGTGAACACAATATATGCTAGAATACAATATATGCTAACACCCCCCTCAAACTTAAGGTGGTAAATGTGAAACCAACTTAAGTTTAGAAAGAAGATCATGAAAGTGACCAAGCGAACGAACTTTGGTGAATAGATCTGCATGATGATCTTTAGAGGCGATAGATAGGAGACGAACTGTATTGTTAGTGATATACTGGCGAACAAAATGGCAATCAATCTTAATATACTTTGTTCGTTTGTGAAAAACATCATTGCAACAAGTTGAATATCACTTATATTATCACAACCAAATGTTATTGGAAGGTGTTGAGGGACTCCCATGTCCGAGAGTAGCCATTGGAGCCAATAAATTCTTGAGTGGTGTTAGCAAGTGCACGATATTCTGCTTTTGTACTGGAGCGAGAGATTAAACATTACTTCTTGCTATGCCAAGAAATGAGGGAGTCTCCTAAGAAAATACAGTACCTTATGGTTGAACGCCTATCGATAGGATCTCCTGCCTAGTCAGAATTAAAGTAGGCATGTAGCTTTAGAGAGGATGTGGATGAAAAATGAAGGCGTGGAATAAGATGCCTTTGATATAGCGAATAATGCGAAAAACAACCGTATAATGAGTAGATCGCGGAGCACACATGAACTGACTGACGATGTGGACAGTGTGAGCAATATTTAGACGAGTGACAGTGAGATATACCAAACTGCTAACTATCTGACTATATAATGTGGCATCACCAATGAGAGCACTATCGAGAGGAGTAAGCCGGGCATTCATTTATAGCGGTGTAGGAACAATTTTAGAGTCGGTGAGTCCGGCACGAGTGAGAATATCCGAAGCATACTTATCTTGGGAGAAATAATAACTAGCTGAATCAGATAGAATTTCAAGTCACAAAAAGTAATTAAGGCGACCAAGATCCATTATCTTGAAATAATGACTTATATATTGTTTAAGTTCAGCAATTTCGGAATCATCATCCCCAGTAATGATCATGTCATCTACATAAAGAATGAGAAGCGTGATGCCAACCTGTGTTTTTCATATAAAGAGACCATAATCATAAGGATTAGAGGTTAAACCCAATTTGTGAACTGTGGAACTGAATTTCTCAAACCAGACACGAGGAGCTTGTTTGAGACCATATAAAACACGGTGAAGCTTGTAGATTTGAAATGTGGAATAGGGAAGCCTGTAGGAGGTTTTATATACATTTTTTCAAAAAGATCACCATTGAGAAATGCATTTTTCACATCCATTTGAAATTACTCCCATTTTTAACAGCTACAGCAGTAATAAGACTTATATCTAAAGTTAAACGAGCAACAGGAGCAACGATTTTCTCGTAATCAATGTCGTATTCTTGATTAAAATATTTTGCTACAAGGCCGGCTTTGTACCGATCATTAGACCTATTAGATTTGCTTTTGATTTACTTGACCCATTTGTATCCAATGGATGTATTTCCTGGGGGAAGAGAGATTACTTCCCAAATTTGGGCTTTCTCTAAGGCTTGTAACTCTTCAAACATAGCTTGCTGCCACAATGGGTTAAAACTAGCCTTTTTATAAGTAGATGGTTCATGATGCGAGAGTATAGTGGAATAGCAATGATAATCACGAAAATGATAAGGTAGCTGTCTTACCCGAGTAGATTGACGAGGAGGATGTGATTGATTGACAGGATTATTGGGCGAAGCAGCATTATCAGGATATTCTGCTATCATCACAGGAATCGGATTATCTGGTTGAGCGGTGATGGTGGTGGTGGTGGTAGATTGACTAATATATGGAAGGGGTGTCATTTGAAGTTGATTCATGGTAATTACTGGATGGACTTGCCTCAGGAGTTGATTAATGGTAATTTGTTGTATTCGGATGTGGGATAGACGAGGCAAGAGGATAGAGATCGCTAGTGGAGCTAGTGAAGAATGGAAGAGAGTTATCGATAGTGATATAAAATTTGAAAATTGCTGAAAATATTTTATGTTCCCAAAAGATGACATGACGCGACACACAAAGTCATTTTGAAATAAGATCCCAACACTGATAACCTTTACGTTCTATCCCATATCCCAAGATGCAACATAGTCAGGAGCGAGGTTCGAGTTTGAAATATTCATGAAGTTGGAGTAGGACAAAATAGTTAGATCCAAATACTTTTAGAATATTATAGTTGGGTGGACTTCCATAGAGCCTCTCGTAAGGCGATTGGTTTTGGAAGGTAGGAATATGATAACAATTAATGGTGTAAGCTTTTAATAAGGTCTGCTTCTCCCCAAAATTGTTCAGGACACCCGCTGGATATAAGAAGAGTTCGAACAGTGTCTAGAATATGACTATATTTGCGTTTAGTACGACCATTTTGCTCAGATGTACTAGGACATGAGTATTGAGAAATGGTTCCTTGCTGATGCATGTATTTGAGAAAATTATATTCTTTGTATTACATAGCATTATCAGCACGAAATATTTGATCGGTCGAAAAAATTGAGTTTTAATCATTTGAGCAAAGTTGTAATAAATACGTGGTAGTTCGAAACAATTTTTCATGATATATATCTCGGTAAAACGGGTTTAATCATCTATGAAAGCAATAAAATATTTAGATCCTCCCATGATGTTATGAGGATAGGGTCCTCAAACATCAGAATGAATAAAGTCAAAAGGCGTAGAAGAAATATAATCGCTTTTATTAAAAGATAGTGCAGGTTGTTTTCCAAGTTGACACGACAAACGCGAAATATTTTCTGACTTAACTGTTCATAATCTACTAGTAAAAATAAGAGATTTAAGTCAATCAATAGACACATGACCTAACCAAGAGTGCTAAAGTTCCCGGGAGGTGGTGGAGAAAATGGGAGCAGTGGAAATAGTAAAGGTGGCGATTTCTGGTGGTGTACGAAGGTGGACAAGTTCAAACATATGACCGACTTTATGACTTATCCCAATAATTTGCTTCGTCCTTGAATCATGTACATGATAACCAGAAAAAGAAAAGACAACAGTCAGGCCAAGATCATAAAGTTTACCAACATATATAAGATTAATAGTCAACTGAGGTATGTGAAAAAGTAGACAAAAGAGATAAATTAGCTGTATAGACTGATCAAGTGTGGATGACATGTAACTAGGACCAATCAATAGTTTTAATGGGTGAAATGTGCGGGTTAGAGTGTTTAGAGAGAGATTGTAGAGTCAGGGGTCATGTGATTGCAGTAGCTAGAATCAAAATACCAAGAGTTACCTGGAGTGGCAGACATTGCATGAGATGAGCTAAATAAAACATGTTTTAGCATTTCTGCGATATCATTATTGGTAATAGATGGAGTTGGATGAGGTGATAATTGGATGGTAGCAGCAGTAATGAAAATAGGTTGAGAGATTTTGGTACGATACATGTGGTTTGATTACGTTGGAGGCTGATTCTAAACATAACCGAATGATTTAGGGTTAATTTGGAAGTAATTGGAAGGTTTTTGGGTAAATATAGAAGTAACTGAAAAGTTTAGGGTGATTCTAGATGTAATTTTGGAAAAGCTGGTTGACTCGGCGAAAACAACATGAGTTATAACACCCAAATGCAGGTGGTCGGTCAAATAATAAATACTCGATAAGTTCGAAGTTGACCCACGGAGAGGAAGGTAGTTCTTTGAGTTATGAATGTTTCTTTTAAGAAGAAGATGAGAAAAATAAAGAAAAGATGAAATATGGAGAGAATGAAGTGTAGATTGATAACTAAAATAACTAACGGCAGTAAAACTAAATAAAACATATAACTAAAACTAATCCTAAGGGTAGCGAAACATTACTATTCTAAAGGAAACTAAACTAGCATAACATGAAGATGGAATAAAGCTAAATAAAATAAATACTAAAAACAGCGTGCTAAATTAATTAAATGTGTGAAAATTTTTAACTAAAATTAAGAATAAAAAGCGCTAAGGGTGTCCATAAGTTTCGGGCAACATAACGGATAATTCAGTAAACTGAGAATCAATTTTTAATTAATTTTTTTTTAAAAATCAGCCTACTTTTTACTAGTTAATTGATCTCATAAACTCGTATCTTTCGCAATAATTCATGCATGACATGAATTATACGTACCAATACTACTTATGGAATTAATTTCATTACTTAATTTTACCAAAAATTCTTGTTTATTAAAGTGAAGTAGTGCTTGATACTACAAAATCTTTTATTAAAAGTGAGTTTAAAAAAGTTAAGTAATTAAAACAATTTAATTCAAATAGGTTAAAACATGATTGAAATAAAATTTGAACTAAAACGGGCGGTGGAAGCACAAAATTGGCAAATTCGGTACCAAAAAGTAAGGGTTAAAACAAGTACCGAAAACAATGTACTCTATTTTAAAATTATAAAGATGTAAAATCAATTAATTTAGAGAGTATAGACTTCTTTCTAACTCCACCGGTTAGGATTTAACGCAAAAAAAGATTCAAACTAGTTAAGTTTTTTTGTCAAAAAGATTTTATTAAATTTATTATAAAAATATGACATATTACGATAATAATTTAATAAAAATCAAATTTATAATGACCTATTAACCTATAAAAAAATAATTAGAATTGAATTCGGATCCAAAAAATTATCGCATCGGCATACCCTGTCCTTATGGATCCTTAACTAACGAACTAGCAAAACATATCTAAGAAATTCATACTCAATAAGTTGTATAAACAAAACAACCTATATAAATTTATAAATTAAAAAGCAATTAACAAACTAAGCACATAAATTATACGCGATAAATTAACAACACAATTAATAAATTAAGAACCTGTAATTGAAGTACGCAAGTATCCGAATAATTAAATCTGACAATAATCTTCAATAATATACTCAAATCTTTAGTCTTTAATTCCGTATTAATGCCAAAGAAAAATAATGGAAGTGGTACAAACTAAGCCTTAACATGTTTAAAAGAAATTAAATAAAGAAAACAAAAAGTGAATAAAAGAAGAAAATTGAATTTTGTTGCTGCTCTTGATGGCTCACGGTTGCTATGTGGCTGCTTCTTAATTGTGGGTGTGATGATTTATTTATGTCTTAGAAACCTAATTTAATTAGGAGATGATAATTGATTGCACGAGCCATGTATTGAGCACAAGATCTATAGCCCGAATAAAACTTACACCATCCATCTGAGCTAGGCACACTTTTAATTTAAAATTTGTACCATGAATTTATGTATTCTTTCGCGCTCAAATCTGATCCTCTAGTGCACTGATCGTATTCCTGTCATAACTTTGCCCTTCAAATTCTGATTGATGCAAGTTTTCGCCGACGCGTAGCTAACTCAAAACTCTACAACTTATATTTCTGGAGTTTTCTTCAAATTCCGCACGAATAAATACCATAGTTGACTAAAACCAAGCCGTTGCGCGTGGTGAATCTCTTCTTCATCCAAAATTTTTTTGAATTGATTCAAATGACTTTTTCTTCGCTTGGTATTGCTCTATTGACTTTTATTGGATACTTTCATTCACTCCCTTCATGCTTGAGATTAGTATTTGTTTCTGGTTTATTTTTTAAACTCAATTTAGCTTTGAATTTGACTGACAATGACTAATTTTGAAGGAATTCATTTCTGGATTTGTTCTTATTCATTTTTAACTTGTAAAAAGGTTAAAATGCATTAGAAACAAACATGCTATCATATTTCATAATTAAAACTCAAATCTTAATAATTTTGGATAATTAGAATAAAATTCATGTAGATTAAGCCATTTAAATATATATAAAAATGCAATATTTGGGCTTAATCACAAGTAGATTTGGGTTTAATTTGAGACAAATTGAAAGTTTTAAGGGTTGATATGGAATAAACAAAAACTTGTGAGGTTAAAAGGGAAATAATATAAAGTATTGGGGTCAATATGGGAATAACATAAAGTACTAGGGTCAATATGGAAATAATGAAAAATTTCAGCTTACGTGGCAGTTAAAGCTGACGTGTATAATCAATATGTTGTTGATGCGGCTGTGGATCTAGATTAGGGCTGACATGGCGCTGATGTGGTTGTTCAATACTGACGTGGACAATCAACTCTGACGTGACGGTTGTTCTAGATTACAGTTGACGTGGCGCGGATATGGCAAGCCAATGATGACATATTAGTCACGTGGCTATTGACTGGCTTGGCGGCACGTGGGTTAGACGGGACGGTGGGCTAGATTCTTTGGGTGGCACTTGAAAGCGCGTGCGAGACTAGTTTTAGTTGATTTTGACGGGGTTTGAATCCTCTTGGCAAGACGAAGAAAATGGATGTGGTGGTTTTTAGGTATGGTATGTTTTGCATAAGTCGTTAAGGCAGTTTGGTTTTGTTTAAGAATTGGAGTGTTGTAACTAAAATTTGGACAGTATGTGGAGCGAGATTGGCGTGCTGGATAATGATAGTTGGGCAGTGAAGTGGAATCTGGATGTTTGGATGATTAAATTTGATCAGAAATTTAAAATATCAAAAAATAAAAGAAGAAATAAGAAATTGTTTATATAAAAACCATAGTCAGTCACAACTTCACTACGCAACTATGTTAATTATCAAAGAAACAAACAGAAGAGTGAGCAATCGGAGCTTTGGTTGCCTATAATATATATATATATATATATTTTATAAGGTTTATGGGAATTGACAAGGTCACAAAGGGAAGGAAAAGTAAGACCTCCAAAACGCGTGCTTGAGGTAAAGGCAAAAAATCCCCCCCCCCTCACCAAGTATTTTGCACAAAGGGAGAAAGGGAATAATCTTTATAATGGAGTGTGCTAGATATACAAGTATGGAATTTATAAAATGTACACGAGAAGAAATAACCAAGATAACTGGGTTGATCACTTATACTGTAAGAACTTTGGTTCAAATGGATGACAGCGTATGTCATTGTAAAGAGAAGGAAATTATGGGAACTTGGAACTGTCAATTATTCTATATAATCTGTTTAATATATCAGTATATTGATGTTGGTGCTTTCTTCTAAATTAAAAAAAAATCTCTTTAATATGCTCTTCTCTGGGCTATATTTTTTTCCCTTTACTTTTTTCTAGTTGATTTAATGTTTTGCAATTTTTGCCATGATCATAACTTTCTTATACACTTAACAGAAACTTGCAAAACATGCCTGCATTAAAGTAAGGAAAAAATCAACTAGAAATGTTTTGCAATTTTTGCCATGATCAGAACTTTATGTTAAGTGATTTACATTTTGGTTTTGCAATTTTGATTTAATGTAATATCAAAAACTATGCATGCATTAAAGTAAAACCAAAATGTAAATCACTTAATAGAAAGTTAATAAAACACTCCCACTAAGTTCTAACAAACTTCAATGAGTCCTATCGACCATGGATAGGGCCATCTATGATTGAACAATCACTTTTCCATAAATGGTCAGTAAATAACAGCTTAATGAAATCCAATTCCAGTTGAACTAGAGTCTTCTGATCAGAACTTAGCAATTTTTTCGAGCATATAAGTAACTTCAATGGTAATTAAAAAATCTACTAACATAATACGTACACCTATTATGCTCAACGATGTCATCAATTAAGCAAAACTAAAGAAGATAAGTAAGTTCAACCACAATAAAAAGTTCACTTAAATGAAATCCAATTCCAATTCAACTAGAGTCTTTTGATCAAAACTTAGCAAACTCTTCAAGAATATAAATAACTTCAACCTAGTCATAGTTTTCATTAAACTTAATATCTAAGCCAATTACAATCAAGAATGTCTTTTATTACACAAAAGATACTACTATACACAAAGCATAACATAATCACATATACACTACTAGTATCAAGTTTGCTAGAATTAGCGTGAACTCGAGTTAATGAAACAAAGAAACACAAGTATAAGTATCATCCATAAGCTATCTAGTATCCTCTAGAGATCATATGTTTTCTAGGAAAGACTTTTTTTAATAAATATATAATAAACAAAATTTTAATTGCAACTTCAAAAGATATGTTTGCTCATATTTTTTTCAAACCAATTGGTTATGTAGAAAGTGGTTGCTTAACACTTGAGTGGGTGTGCAATAGAATTGGGGTTAGCTTAATTTTAGCTTACTTTTCTCTCTATTTTGACTCGTGGAATGCTTTAAACTCTTAATAATGTTGCATCCATTTAATAATATAAGATTATTGATAAGATATAGATGTATACACCATCCAGTAACTATGTTCAATCCACTTCCTTTTTTTTTTCCTAATAACTCTTTGATTCTCCAATTAGCTATCTCTATTTTGAAAGCAAAGGCATTATTGTGTTGACATATGCATTAATAAACATTCAATTAGACAACAAAATCCACTATTCACTAAACATTGTCTACTCTTAATTGATTAGATGTGAGGTTTATGAATGAAAAAAAAATAGAAATTTAGGTTTTCCCATATTGCCAAAAACACAACCATTATTGGCATATAAACCTCCAATTTTATTGACTACTCTGTTCTGAGACTTATATAACCAGAATTTCACATAAATTGAGAAGATGATGGAGCATGGAACAAATAACGCAAAGATTAGGAAGAAATAAGGGAATGGAATTCAAAGTTACCTTAGAGAGAATACAGCCCTAGAGAGTGCCGTCGTGTAGCCTTTGGGACAGCTGCCGGTGTTTATCGTAGTGATGATTGAAGGGTGGGTTCAGAGAGAGAGAGAGAGACGATTAGAGGAATAATTAACGCGAGAGAGAGTTGTTAAGTTGAGGGTTTAACACAAATTTATATTTCAATGCATTTCCTGATAAAGATAAAAGAAAAAATAATAAATTAATAAATACAAATTAAATTTTAGCCGACAAAACATATATTGTTAGCGTCTAATTGTCGGCTAATATTTTGATTAGAGTGGTAAGTTTCCCACCAAATTTTTCCCCAACAAAATTTTGTTTGTCGGCTAAATTTTTTTTTTCGCAGCAAAGTTTTTGTTGGGAAAAAAAATAATTTAACGGCTGAAGTTGAGTAATTTACTTTGTCGGGTGAAACCTTCTTTGTCGACAAAATAAATTTTTTCTTCTAAAACTTTGTCGGCAAAGATTATTTTTCTTGTAGTGAATGCATACATGGTGTCATCCTATTTTTGATGGGACATCAAAACTCAAATTTGGAAGCATTTTCACCGGTGAGAGTCACCCACACCCTCTCACTAGTGTTCTAGTGATTGGCCCAGATGACCAATGTAACAAACTAACGATCATGTTCGAGTGATTACAGGAGGCACCGTATGCACTAATTGCGGTGATGATTTTTGCTGCCTATTCGCTAGGAATCGATACTGTCCCGTGGGAATTAAGTGCTTGGAATGTAATTTTAAGATCCATTTGCTCTGCTTTTATCAACTATTAAAAGATGGTGTTAATGTAACTATTCTCGGATAATACTAGTGACCTATATATAATATGTTATGAAAGGAAAGTTGACCACTAATTTAGGATATATATTTTAAAATATGGAGTAGTGAATTATTAAGTTGGAACATAGCGAGTACTTATATTACCCATTCTATAGAGTAAGTCATCTTTATAAACAAAAGAATAAATTAAAACTTAAAAAATTCATGTAAAAAATGAAATTATTTTATATGCAGTTTGCATGAAATTAAACAGTTATATCTAATCTTCTAATTCGATACATCAAATGCAGCTGACGGCTTATATAAGCAACACACCGCAGCACCACCCACACCTCGGCGAGTCAACTTTACCCGGCCAACATATGAATGCACCCATTTTTTTGAAAATAAATAAATTAAAATTCCACATTGCTTTAAACTAATTGAAATCAACTAACACGATTAAACTCCTATTGAATCAAGATAATGAAATTCCTCATTGCTTTAAACTAATTGAAATCAACTAACATGATCAAACTCCTAATAATTTAATATAATCATAGGGCTTTTTTTTAAAGGACAAATGTCACACTCTCTTTTTAATAAAGGACACTCTTTTTAGGAGATTAGTTTGAAGGACAACTTTTTAATTAAGGATAAAACAAAAAGATATTTAATTATTTTAATTAATTACGTTAAATTCCAAAATTACCCTTTTTATAGATAAATACCTAGAACTAAATATAAAATTAATTAAGTAATTAAGTCGATAATAATAAATTTAAACAAATTCAAAAAATAGATCACAAAAAATCCAAGTAAAGATAAACACAACAATAATTCAAAAAAGTCAAATGAAAAACAAATTTTAAAAAAATTCAAACTCAGAAACTTTAAATTTCCAAAAAAAAAGTGGAATTTTCAAAATTTAAAGCAATAAAGTCAACTACATAAATAAACAATTAAAAACTTATCAACTTGGATGCTTCGCTTTGGACCAATGATAAAATAATATTCAATGCTTCATCTATCTGAGTCCTTAAAAAGTGTTTACAAAATAAAGTGTTGTAGTTGTTATTTAATATGACTGCAAAATTAAAGGATAAAAAAAATGCATACAAATTAATATGCCTAAAAAATAATATGTTAAAAAAATCCCAACAAAATAAAATGTTGTAATTGTTAATTAATATGCCTGCAAAATTAACAAGGATTAAAAAATGTCTACAAAATAATATGTTAGAAAAAATGTTTACCATAAAAACTAAGTATTTTTTTGATTGACATATTAAATTGCGACTTATAATTAATTTTTTAATAGACATATTAAGGCATAACTTTTTAATTTTCAAATAGACATATTAAATTGATAAGTAGTGAAGTCTACCAAAAATCTTCCGTCCATCTCTTGAGCATCTCTAGTGCTGCCTTAGGATGCAGCAAGTCAAAACAAAATGTCCAAAATCATTATAGCAATTAATTAAACATAATATACTAATCATTTAATTGGAACTATAAACAGCCAATTAGCTTTTTTTCATTTAATTGGGAAATACACAAAAAAGGCGTGAAAAAGAAAGCCCAAAACTGTGAGCTGACCTTTTCATGAACCCTTCAATAGCTCCAGACCTTGGCTAGAAGAAAGGAAGAGCATAAATACCCATTACAGAACCCTAGTTCTTGTGGATGATGATGAAAATAATAAGATGCCGTTGATAATATTTACATCTCCACATGGTATGGAACCCATCTCTACAATCTCTTATTCTTAAAAAAAAAACAAAGAGGAAGGAGATTAATGCGAGCAACAAAAGAACTGAAAATTTGATGACATCATATGATAATATTAAAAGTTGAAGTATAAGTGTAAGTAGAAGATGATGATAACCAGGTGCTCTGTGAAAAAGTAGACTGAGTGGCTCAAAGTTTATCTACCTCTTAACAAAATACATTGTTGGCCGTTATTTGCTCAGATATTTTAAAGTGAAGATTAGTTGTTAATGCGATTTTTTATTGATTAAAAATGTTTATCTCTATCTCTCCAAAGTTGTTAGAAATTAAATTCAAAACCAATTTAAATTCAAATTAATTACATAATGGCAAATAATTGAAATAACATGTAAAAATACATAGGGACAAAAAAGTAAAAAAATCAATTTAACGAAGTAATTAATAAATAATTAAAATAATGTCAATTTGTCCTTTATTAAAAACTTGTCTTTTAAACTAAGTCTAAAAATAGAATGTCTTTCATTAAAACTACTAATATACTA
Source organism: Lonicera japonica (assembly GCA_021464415.1). Classification (NCBI taxonomy): domain Eukaryota; kingdom Viridiplantae; phylum Streptophyta; class Magnoliopsida; order Dipsacales; family Caprifoliaceae; genus Lonicera; species Lonicera japonica. Next base: position 39,721,993 of record CM038464.1, read on the forward strand.
ATGTCCTTAATTATTATTTTATATATAATCATCTGCCTTTTATTCAAGAAAAAAAAAGAAGAAGCAAAAGGAGCATGAGTTGGACATCGTGAAATTTAATACCCCGAGTTCGTTTTTAAGAGTTTGGTGTCAATCTCGAAACATATAATCAAGGGTGGTGATGTTGGCACCCCCAATATCCATTGGTAACACTCCCACAAAAAAAAAAAAGTAAATTGTTATTTCCACCTCACTTCATTTAATCTAGTACACAAGTTAATTAACCCTAAACTAATTTTTCACCCATTTGTTTTAATTTAAAACAAAAGTTAATGAATGTTTAACTAGTTAAAGATTCATTCCCCTCCAAAGTTAATAAAATATTTATCCCCAAATTAAATTCCTCTCCAAAATTCCTCTATTCTACCATCTTTAACAAAGTTTAGTAACAAATTCCGATTGCACCAAAATAGGCAACAAAACTTCGATCTCCACCATTGATGCAAAATGGTAAACTTGAGAAGAATGGAAGGAAAAAATGAAACTTTGGAACAAGATAAGAAAACCAAGGAAGAAAGAGTTAATCAAAGAGAGGTATATATATTTTTATTATGCTCCATTGTTTATATTATTTTCATAACATACATATCATATATATATATACAAACAAACAACACCTTTTTCAAATGAAGCATGGAGAAGGTTTACTCGGTTCCCCGTAATCGAGTTGCAGGCTTATACACTCAGCTGTTCTCAATCGGGTATGACCATTTTATTCCGAGTTGAAAAAAGCTCATTCGGTCGTCCGCGACCGAGTACATATGATCTTACTCGGTTACTAATGGCTGAGTGTATGCTACAACTATCGGTCCTCAAGGGCCGATTGCATTAATTTTCTAATTATAAATATTAAAATATCTTATTTTTAGGATGTATGTTCTCTTAAGTCTACAGTATGGCAAGAGTGTTTATTTCTTGAAGAAATTGATTTATCTATAATTGACCGAATATCTCAGAATCCAAAACTTGTTCACGTGTTTAATGAGCATATGGTTGAATTAGAGCCTCTTAATTCAATCCAAAATAATCTTGACGATTGTGATTACCAAAATTCTGATGATACAATTATAGCACTACTTCTTAATTCACATTATAATGGTGACGATAATCCCGATCGTGGTGAATGCAATCCCCATAGTGGTGAACAACATCTTGTGGCGAGCAATTCAACTCCTAAATCATTTAAAAGTAATGTCGACGGTTATGATCGCCAAAGTTCTAAGGATATGATTATAGAAGTGCCTCTTGATTCACATTATAATGGTGACGATAATCCTGATGGCGATGAATGCAATCCCCATAGTGGTGAACAACAACTTTTGGCGAGCAATCCAAATCCTATGGAGAATAATGATAATAAAATTAAAGTTGACGTGACTCTAATTTTTATAACGGATGAAGTAAGTATAATATAGTATATATTGTGGTACGATTTAAATAAGTTATTGATTAAGTTAATTTATATTAACATTTGTATTTTGTAGGTATTTTTGTCTCGACATGCATTCGTGGACTGGTGTCAAAGTCAAAGAAAACGCATTCAAACTATTATCATTACATTAAAATATGACAAAGGAAATGGTACGAGGAGGCGGCCAAGGTTAACATTGGGTTGCGAAAGAAGCAGGGTATACCATGAAAGGAAGAATCTTAACAAAAGAGAACATTGTACAAAAAAATGCAATTGCCCATTCAAATTTCGGGGTATGAATATTGATGATGATAAGTGGAAGATAAAAGTGGAATGCGGCATTTATAACCATGAGTTGTTGAAAACTTTAGTTGGACATCCGTATGAGGGAAGATTGAGTAAAGAAGTGAGAAAGTCTGTTGTAGACATGACTCTTACTGGAATTAAACCAAAAGAGATTCTAAATGCAATTAAACGGTGTCACAAAGAAAATGCGTCCACCGCGAGAACAATTTACAATGCGAAGGCTAATATGAGAACACATGATTTAGAAGGGAGGAGTGCGATGAAACAATTGTTGAAGGTTCTCGTGGAGTTCCATTATGTTTATTGGTATAGGAGTAATGAAATAACAAATGAGGTCTTAGACCTCTTTTAGGCACATCCTGAGAGCATTTTGTTAGCGAAGTGTTTTTCTTTGTTATTACTTGTTAACTGCACATATAAGACCAACAGGTATAAAATGCCATTGTTTACTATGGTGGGAATTACGTCCACCGGTAAGACATTTTCCATCGCTCATTATTTTATGCACAGCAAAGTGGAGGATAATTATTGATGGACCCTTTCAAACTTGAAGATGTTATATTCATCGCATGAAATACCAAATGTATTTAGCACGGATAAGGAGAATGCTTGCATTAATGCCATCCATAGCGTTTTTCCCGAAGCTCATCGGATGTTGTGTACATTTCATATTTCAAAATGTGTGCAATAACATTGTAAACCGAATTTTAATAGTGAGTCTATTTGGAAAAAATTCTCCTAGTCTTGGAGTAATCTTACCCAGGTGACATCCGAAGTCGAGTTTTTCGAAGGTTGGGTGGAATTCAAAAAACATTGGGTCTCGTTTTCGAAGTGCATTGAATATTTGTCAAAGACGTGGTTCAAACATATAGATCACTTTGTACTTGTATGGACTAATCAGATAAAACACCGTGGCCACAATACTACGAACAGAACCGAAAGGTCGCATGGCAAGTTGAAGACTCACCTTGACACGAGCTAAGGAAGTTTTCTCATAGTGTTTGGGGCAATGAATAATATGTTGAATAACAAACTTACCAAAGTTAAAGCCATTTTTGAGAGTAGTCTTAGATCTACAAAAATTTTTCATAATGGCAAGCCATACCGAGAGCTCATGAGGATGATTTCCCATTTAGCATTAGACTTGATAAGGCGAGAGAACGATAGGGTGATTGAGGATGTTGGCGTAGATCCATCCAAATGTGATCATGTCCTTCGGATGGTTTATGAGCTACCATGCGCACATGAATTATTAGAGTATGGTCGTGAAAATCGGAGCATACTATTAGGAGTTGGTTGATCAACATTGGGCAAAACTCACAATTTTGTCACATAACGAGCCGTACAAAGAAATTGATAACACGGCATAAATGATCTTGTTCAAGAAGTTGTACGAGAATTCGATAAGGGACAAAAAAAAGCTCTTTTGAGAAAATTAAAGGACCATACGACTCCAATGACTATGTCTCTTAGAGAGCCACCCCCCGTTGCTCCCAAGGGTAGACCACGCGGTAGTAAGCAAAAATTGACTCGGAAGGAGATGAAACATGAGTTATCAACCAAGCGAAATCCTTCGGGGTTTGAATATGCGAACACGATTGAAGATCAAGAATTGGCTGCAAAAGTTCTCAATAAGTTATCTCAAGTTTCAAATACAAGGAAGAGGAAGAAGGGGGCGGTTTAACCAATTGTCGAGTGTGGTTTCAATTCCTTTATAGCTTATATCCCTAATTACATGCACGAGTTCATAATCGAAATAATAGATGTCAAAAATGATGGGAATTGTGGTTTTCGGTGTGTTGCAGAAGAATTGAGATTTTCGAAAGAAGATGGGTGGTTAACTGTTAGAAATACTATGATAGCCGATCTTGTGAAGTATAAAGATAAATATGATGGTCCGTGGGGTAATTGGTTCTACCAAGATTTGTTATCTATAATTAATACTGACAAGAGTCCATGCCTCCAAAGAAATTGGATTGATATGCCCGTGATAGGTTACATCATTGCATCGGCTTTAATTGTGTAGTGGTGTTCATTTCAAATCAACTATCTATAATATTTTTTTAACACTCAGACCCTCCACCGGATGATGGTATACACCGAGTAGTATGTTTAGCACACGTCCAAGATTGTCATTTTGTCAGAGTAAAGTTGAAGAATGATGCATCATTTCCTTCTATTGCTACATGGTGGGAACTTTTTTGTATCGATGAAGCAATACCTTGGATGGAAGATTATGTTGATAGGTTTGCTCGCTATTTGCAAATTAGGCCGATAAATGATTTAACAACAATAGACTCACCAGTTACACTTGATTGATTGTTAAGTCTATTATGAAGTTTTTTGTTTATTTATATGCGAATATGCAAAATTTGTCGTAAAAATAGTATTTGTTTGTCATTACATGTAACTTTTTGTTGTTTAAAAAGTGCTAAGGATGTAATTTTTTGTATATGAATAACAACTTCTTGTAATCGAGTATGTAATTTAATGGATATATAATTAATAAGTGTAGATTATTATTGACAATTTAGTTAATACTTTTGGTACTCACAACCGAGCCTAATATAGCAACGCTCGATTTCTATAAACTAAATAAAAACCCAACAAAATGACAAACTGATATGCTTTCGGGACCCTTATTTGATTGATCAAAATCAAGTGTGAATATATTGTGCTCGGTTGTAAGCAACCGAATAAAAGTCCAATAAAATGGCAATTTAAAATGATCTCAGGACCCTCATTCAGTTGCTCACAACCGCGTGTAAATATAGCATGCTCGGTTGTGAGAAGCCGAGTGACATCAATACAATTCGGTTGTGAGAAACCGAATGAAATTCCAACAATTTGGCAAATTAAAATGCTTTTGGGACCCTCATTCGGTTTCTCACAACCGAGTGTTATATACAATGCTCGGTTGTGAGAAGCCGAGTGATATCAATCCCATTCGGTTGTGAGAAATCGATTGATGGTCCTGAGAGCATTTAAATTTTCCATTTTGTTGGACTTTCATTCGGCTACTCACAACTGAATTTTGTTGATGTAACTCGGCTGCTCACAACCGAGCATGGTCTATTTATATTCGGTTGTGAGCAACCGAATGAGGGTCCTGAGAGCATTTCAATTTATTAGACTTTCATTCGGCTGCTCATAACCGAATTTTATTGATGTAACTCAGCTTCTCACAATCGAGCAGGGTATATTTACATTCGGTTGTGAGCAATCGAATGAGGGTCCCGAGAGCATTTTAATTTTCCATTTTGTTGGACTTTCATTCGGCTACTCACAACCAAATTTTATTGATGTAACTCGGCTGCTCACGGTCGAATGATGACTCAAATTTGAGATACCATGCCCTAAAAATGCGTATACCCTAGACAAAATGTCTGGTTTTTCTTGTACAAATAGCAATCAACTAATCAGTCTTGTATATATATCAATACTCAATCAATCATTGAAGACATCATTCAACCAGTCAATCAACAAAACTAAATAATATTACGTAACATTGTAGTTATTAATTGCATTCAATATTATTTTCGCAAAGATGCAATGTAAATTTGTTATTTTTAATGATTTTGATTATTAAACAATCAGTATATTAATAAGAGATTGAAAAGGTTTTCAGAGGGATCCAGTAATAAATTCAAATATTCTGTTTAGTTTTCACTTGTCTTACCATTCCCTTAACTATTCTTTCGCAGTCCCTTTTTTTTGGATAAATTCAGGCATGGTGCAATAGATTATCATAAATTTATTCTTTATAAAAAATCAAGAAACTTTGACCATATATCTATTAACATTTGCATATATAATAAGGGATTACAATGTCTTATTCAATAGTGGCATTGATAAATTTCACAAGAAATTATTGAAGAGTATAAACTTTTCATTCTGCCAGTAATAAAATTTGTCTTACACTAGAAACAAATTTTACACATTGTATCACTATCCACTTTCTAATTCCAACTTGGAGTGCCCAAATCTAACCCATGCTGATATTTCTCCCTCTGTAGATATAATAATAATAATAATAATAATAATAATAATAATAATAATAATAATAATAATAATAATAATAATAATAATAATAATAATAATAATAATAATAATAATAATAATTAATAGTTCCATCACTATTTTATTTGATTCTGAGAGCACATGTTAACATTACACTTCCAATGGTGGAGGAATTAACAAATTTGGTGATGGAATACGCTTCAGTCAATACGAAAGAATTATCCTATTCTAGTTAACAAAAAAGTAGCTCTAACGTGATGAATGGCAAACCAAGATCTTAACAAACTATTTCCTTCAAAATGATGGTTTACATTATTAAAAGTAGCTCCTACAAAAAAGTAGCTCTAATTTGATGAATGGCAAACCACGCATGTACTTCGATCATCTATTCTCTAACACAACTCAAAAAATCTTTTCAATCCACACTCATTCCAAACAAACATATCTAATGAGACTAGTTTGTGTAAACAAACTTTAATAAAATCAATCACTATAAGTTACTTATTGTAAACGAGTCGTAAGCGTAAATAAACATGGATAGTCGGTACCAAAGACACCCATTAAACAAAGTATTTGTATAAAGAATAATGAACCTAAAATTCAAAGATTGGGCAGACCTCAATTGGTCTAGACAGGTCGCCCATCCATCCTCAAACATTACCCAATCACAAATTCACCATCTAAGGTGCAGCCATGAAATTAATACAACTAATATACTATCATTTTGTGAAAAAATAGAACACAAAAATAAAGGGCTATCTTATAAACGTGATGAGCCCCTTATTAGATAGCAATGTTACTCTGAGTTCTTGCTTCACTACAGGGGAAAGAGAAACAAACAAAAAGAAATTCGTTAAGCAAAGCCCATGGCCTACCCCTCCTACTCTGCCATACGGAGGGAGTTGTTTTCCATTTGCAGGAACTTTCGAACAGACAAGTTAAGGGGTTTAATTTGAAGATGCAATTTCAAAAGTTAGGGTTCTACATTTTAGGGTATTAATTTAATTTAAAGATGGAGGGAGGTTGTAGAACTTACTTCATGAAAATGGAGGCCGATTGATGAGATGACGACGGAGAAGGAGAAAGAGGCGACGACGACGGATAAGGAGAAGGAGGCGACGTCGACGGCGATGCAGAAGGAGAAAGACACCACGTCGACAGTGACAGAGAAAGGGGAAGGAGGCAACCGCTATAGCGACGGAGAAAGGGGAATGAGGCGATGGCAACAGTGAAAGAGAACGAGGTGACGAAGATGGAGGTTCTCTTCCTTTTAATCGACAATATTTGAGAGACGTGAGCTTCCCTTCAACCGACTAACTGAGAGATATAAGCTGGGATTTGATTAAGAGCCTTTATTTTGTTTTAGTTTAGATTGTTAATTACTTAAGTTAACGGAGTTTGTTTTTAATTAAGTTGGGCATTTGTTTTAATTATAAGTTAATAAGTGAGAGTGATATGTATAAAGTGGGAGTATTATTAAGAGAAAAATGCATAAGTGAGAGTGTTAGTAAGAGTGAGAGTATTACCAATAAATATTAGGGGTGCCAACATCACCACCCATAATCAATAAATTAAATGTAGCTAGTTTTTTTATTACATTGAGTTACTTAGTGTTAAGACTAAGGAGTTGTTTGTTTTAATCACATAAATTTGAAAACTTTAGAATTTTTAAATTTAAGTAATTTCAAAGTTGTTTGTTTGCAAAAAAAAAAAGTGGTTTGCCACTTAAAATTGAAAATTTGGAGAAAAAATTTTAAGTTGGCAAATTTGCCACTTAAATCTGAAAACTTAAAACACCTTATTGTAAAATATCTATTTTGCCCTCTTTGTTTTTCATTTTACATGTGATCTAAATAAACTAATAAGGGCAAAATTGTCATATTAAAAAAAATTCAGTTTTCAAATGTGTTATATTCAAACAAACAACATTTTTTTCAAATACAGTTTTCAGAAGCAAACAAACGGTTTTTTCAGTTTCAGTCTTCAATTTTTAGTTGTTTTATTAAACACCACCTAAATTCTACATCTGTAAATGAACTCTTGCATCACTATATAAAATATATAGGGCTATTCCCTTTTTTGCCATTAAATTTTCACTTGGGTGACCGAAAATTTAATATCTTATAAAATCATTTAGAGATTCTTAAATTAAACAATAACAATGAGATATGATATCAATTATTATTATTATTATTATTAATAAGAGGCTATTAGATATATTTGTGCAATGACTTCATGTAGAGTTGGGCCTGAGTTTTGAGGAACTCAGGGCGAATTTTTGTTTCACGACCTTTTTGTATTTTTTATTTATTTATGCAATGTAAGTACACCAATAAATCTAAAAAAAATTCATATATCAATGGCATTTGAAAAACTATAAAAAGAAAAATTAAAATTTTTAGTCATAAGAAATTTAGTCAAACAAAAAAGAAAAAAAAAGAGTTTTGTTCCAAAAACAAAACCTAAAATCAATTCATTATAGAGAGAAACCACCATGAACTAGAGAGCTAAAAGATAAATAGAAATCAGATAAAGAAATAATCAGAGAGAAGTGTTGTGTGTCGTGAATATAAAATGACGTGTTAAAGAATATAAAGCCTTTTTTTAAAAATAAAATAAAATTAAGGGAGGTCTAAGTTTCTCTCTTAATTCTACAAATAAAGAAAATTCCTCTACCCATCCCCATGAGTCGAACCCTTGACCTCAAGACAAGGGTGGAAGTTACCTACTACTGGACAAACCCCTCTCTTCTAAAGAATATAAAGACTTTGTAAAAAAGGGAATTAGTCGAATAGCTTGTTAAAGAAATCCAATAAAACCTTTTTATTTTGGAGCCTTTTAAATTTTTGTATATTCATATAATATAAATATACGAATGAACTTGAAAAATTATAAAAAAAATTAATTAAAATTTTAGTCATATTTCTTAATGAAAAAAAAAAGAAGGAAAAAACTATAAAAGTTTTAATTTATTCAACATGTAAAAAATCCAACCACGGGCTCAACCTCGTGATCAGCGCATTGAAATAACTTTCTGCATGCAGCACCGCTGAACCGACGACAATTCCTATTACTCCTCTAAATAGGGGTGTTTTCGGTTTCGGTCGGGGTAAAGATTGGGGTACCCCAAACCCTTCCCAAACTTCATAGTTCGGTTTCGGTTCGGTTCGATTTCGGTTTTGAAACCTATGTAACCCAAACCCTCCCCAAATTATTCGGTTCCGGTCCGATTCGGTCGGTTTCGGTTTTTTTTATATCGTTAAAACTTTATTTAGAAACTGCATTTTTTTAAAAAAAAAACAGCACTAAAACATTAAAACTGCATTTTGTGTTCCTAATGGTGTACTGGTTTTGGGAGTCCTGCGAGAAGCTGTTCTTTATACTTCCACTTTTTAGACTATCAATGTATTTCCAATGGATTATGTCAACTGTAGAGTGTGCAACTTAAATGTGCCTTTTGAAGGATTGTGTTGTTTTTAAAGCAACTTTTAGGCTTATAATTGTGCATCTTAACCATACCTTGAGGGCACTCTACTGTGTTGGTTGGAACTGGAGACAGCAGGTTCTTAGTATTGCTTCTAGGCCAAGTGTAATTTGAGAATAAATGATTGTTGATTTATCTTTCAGCAAACTGTGTTGATTTTTAGCTTTTAAATCCCGGCGAAAACATATCCAAAAAAATAAAAACAACGAAGAATAAACGCAGATATTTTCAGTTTCAATGCAAAATAAATTAATCTTCTGCATACTGCTAATACAAGCTAAGAATGTTTCAAGATGTGAAGGGAATCTCTGGCTAATGAAGAACATACACACAATTAATGACTATATACACCTGTTTGTGAGAAAGTGAGAGAGAAACATACTACTTTGGGCTTATTACAGACTCCTAATTACTTTGAGAAATAATAGTGAGCACCACCCAGATACAGACACCTCTGTCAGTTGCATCTATTTTCCATCAATTCTCGGGGAACAATCCGAAGACATACGAAGCTTTCCCATATGAAATTTTTAAGAAATTACAAAGAAAATTTCACAGAGAGGTTAGAGGTTGTCGAGACATTTTTCTCCAATCAAGGATGTCACATATTACCATTTCCAAATGGTAGCAGAGGTTACTTATAATTTATTGAAATAAAAGGAAAGTGTGTCACATATTCAACAATCATAAAACATGCTACTAAAGTGAATCAATCAAAATGGTAATTATCTAGCAAGGTAAATCAGAAAGTTTAACAAATCAAGTAACACTCCCTTCTCCTTTTATCAGAAATATGAAATTTTCATTAAATCTGCAACAGCGTAAAACACACGTGAAGGACAAGGAGTCCCCGCAAAATAAAAAGAGAATCGAAAGGGGAAAAAGTACCTCGTTAAACAGCTGGATATCTAGTTCAGAAAGGCCAAACACAAATTAACCTCGTTCAAACACAAATTAACATCAAGAGAAGGCAAAAATATACAATAATCCAAACACGAGTTCAGAGAAAAGGAAAATATACCTCGTTAACTCCTTTGCCATGAAGAGAAGTTCACACAGAGAGAGAGAGAAAGGAACGGCGGAACGCGGCTCTGGATTGTAGCTAGCGACTACTGTGAGAGAAAGAGATAGAGATTAGAAAGAGAGATGCTGGGTTGTGCGGAAGAGAAGGCTGGAGGTGCGGCGGAGAAATGGAGAGTAAGAGACTGAGAGCGATTAGGTTTTTGTCTGTAGAGAGAACAGAGATGTGGGTTTTTACCTTTTGAGTTAAATAGTTGTTTTTACAAAGTTCGATTTTTCGGTCCAAATCGGGTCCCCGAAATCCCCGAACCAAACCGAACCGAATTAATCGGTTTCGGTTTCGGTTTTTTTTCGGTTTAGATAATTTCGGATTATAACGGATCGGATCGGTTCGTTCGTTCGTTCGGTTTTCGGATTTCTGAAAATACCCCTACCTCTAGAACACAAAATTATTTTTAACTGGAAAACATATACAAATAAAAAGGCCCAAACAAATTGGGCCCTGATATATCTGGGACTCTAGGACTAGGTGGCGGATTGAGCGGCTCATGTCCGGGACTAATTTTGACTTCATGCTTTAAAAAGAGAAAGACCTAGAATGCATTCAATGAACTTCCGAACTCAAGGGTTAACCCAATTTTTTTTTCCTTACTAATAATCATATCGTGCAAGAGAAGAAATTTTAGACATTTTTATTTTTTCTTACAAATAGCAAATAGAGATTTGTAAATTAAACATGTGAAAGGGGGAAAGAGGGGGGGGGGGGGGGGGGTTAGTTGACTCTGTAAGTCCCATGTCATCTTTTACCCATAAGTGAGGGGTTGTGTTGAGTCCATATATCTTACAAGTTGGGAATTAAATGTTTCGCACCAAATAATAAATTAAACTACATGTGATTGAGCATGTTCATAAATCTCATATTGAGAATTCAAGTTGTTACATCACTATATAGTGTAGATAGGTGACATGTAACTCCCAGTAGAGTTAAATAATGTATTGATTTAGTTTAATTAATCAGAGTCAATTTAAATGTATATATGCATATAGTTGAATCAAATTGTATATATATATATATATGTAATTGAATCAAATTGAGACAAGGTTGAGTTAATAAATTGTTGTAGGCGTTGATTATGCATGCCTTTAATTAATCTTTAAATAGGTAAAATTTTGTTGTTAATTTAATCATTTACAGCAATCTCATGAAATTCTAAGTAGACACGGATATATTCAAACCTATCAGATTAAAATCGACAACATCCAAATCCAAATTGAATGACATTTGCACCACAATATAACTTAACCCATAATGAGAAAGAACATGGTAAGACAATAATTATGTGCATGTGGAAAATTCAAAGTCTTAAACCACTATATATATATATATATAAATTAGGAGTGCATTTCTAGTACGAATCAGACTTTTTAGTGACAAGTTTTTGTCTCCAAATCATTAAAAATATTTTTTTAGTGATGAAAAATTGTCGCAAAAAGTTTAGTATGTACGAATTGTTTCACACTTGAAGTTTTCTGTATAAACTAGATGATTGACATGTGAGAGTGGGTGAAGATTTGTGAAACTCAACCTTAGAAATTAATTTTCGTGTCCTTAATTAATTGCACTCGAATACATCAATTAACTATTTGTTTATTGTTTTTTGAACATGGATCCACTCTGCATGTATTAAACTAATTAATTACAATCAATTATTGGCCCATTAACTAATTATGTCGAACCGGAAAAGTCGCGCGAGGTACGTAACAATATTGAACCATATATATATATAGATTGAGTAAATAAATGCATTAAATTAACTCTAGTCAGCTTAAACTATGGCTGAATCAATCAAAATGAGACAAATACTTGAGGTAGGTGACATTTAATTATCATGTCACTTGAGTTAATAAATCATTGTAGGCATTGACCATATATCGTAAGTCTTTAATTTATAGGTAAAAAGCTTGTTGTTTCATCATTTAGTTTACAACAAGCTAATTAAACCCAGAGAGAGAGAGAGAGAGTTGAAATGGAGCTCGAACATTTCAATCATGATCATCCATTGATCCTCAAAGAAGAACACAAGTATGATGATTAGGTTTGTCAACAGATCGAATTAATTTGGATTAGATCAAGATGAATCCAAATCCATATTTGAAAAGGTTTTCGGATCGGATTTGGATCGGATCATGTAACGGATCACCAAAATATCGATCCATATCCAAATTTGTTCAGATCGGATTAAATCCGATCCATTTAAAATTTTAATTATATAATAATTAGTTTGTAAATATATAAAAAATAATGAACTTAACATAAAAGTTAAACTTAATAACAGTTAAATTTTATTCTATACTTGTAAAAGGAAACTTATTTGGGTTATATTTATTTTCTATGAGTGTATTAATAATAATGTGGTAAATATAAATATAATAAATTTAAGCATAAATGTGTATCTTGGATCGGATCGAATTGCAAACGGATCGGATCGACGTAAATCCTTATCTGATTTGTTAATCAAAGGCTTAATGGGTTCGGATAGGATTTGGATATACTGATCATAAATCTCAATCCATATCCGACTAAACGAATTGGATTCGGATCGGAATTGGATACAAATCCGATCTATTAACAGGTCTAATGATGATAGAAGCGGTGGTGATTTACCTAAAGTTCCCTATTGTGGTGGGTGTGCGAAACAACTATTCTTAGGTCCCTTTTATAATTGCGACCAGTGTGACTTCTTTATTCACAAAAGTTGTGCAGAATTACCTCAAGAGTTTGTCCATGTCTTGCACCCGGACCATCCCTTGACTCTCGTCGCAGGACTTCTTTCTTCATCAGGGATGAGCTTGTGTGATGCGTGCAAAATCAAGTGGAAGAACTTCATGTTTAGTTGTTCACTTTGCGATTTTGACCTTGACCCAGTATGCGCTTTAACGATAGAAAGTACAACAGAGAATCCAAGTCACAAACACCCGTTAATATTCTTGTGGAGTCCATCCTTGTCCTTTTGTGATGCTTGTGGTACAAAGCATGAAGGTAACTTTTATGCCCGTAACATTTGCAACCTATTCTCAATCCATCGTGATTGTGCTTCACTACCAACAATGATCCATCATACTGATTATCATGATCACCCTCTCACTCTAGCGTACTGTCTTCCGCCTCAATATTCCTTTTTCCAATACCTTTGTGAAATCTGCAATAAGCTAGTGCAATTGTGTAACATCGAGAACAGAACAGAACATTTGAATTGTGTAACATCGAGAACAGAACATTTCATGTCTATTATGTTGCCTAAAAAAGAACATTATTCTTCATGTAATCAAGTTAACAACACATCCTTTGATTTGATATGTGCTCATTATTATTGTTAGTATTGGTAATTAATTTTGTTTTTGGAATAACAAATCTTCACTTTATTTTGAATAGGGAGAAAAATTAAAATTCCAACACCAATTGAAGATTCTTGAGGTGGTTCACTTGCCAATGCACGATGAATTTGCTAGTTTAGTCAGCCATTTACACAAAGACATCAAATTACGGGCAAAATAGAATACAACAAGGGAGGTAATATATTGTCATGGACAACAATTAGTCCTTCTTGATGTCCAAGGTAACGACGGTGGTGTTGGTATCATATATAAATGACATGAAATTATACGAAACATTATGCTGTGCATGCATGGCGCCCATTTTAGCAACTCCATTTTACAAATGCGTCAATCAATGAAATTTCATTCTTCACAAATGTTGTATTGAGTTAACTAGTAAGATACGCCGCCCATGTCACTCACAACACTCGCTCAAATTAAGATGGACTGAATATCTCAGTTTGTTTTGGGGTGAAGGTTGTCAACTGCTTTGCAATGGAGTCAGGTACTCTTGTGCTTACTGTAATAATCATCTTGATGTTGTGTGTGCTTCCCTACCTAATACTATTAAGCATGAAGTTCACATAGACCACCCCATTTCTTTGAAGAAAAAAATTTCTCACCACTGTAATGCCTGTCGTAAGGGTCATAAACTCATAATGAAACAGCCTTCGCATATGGTCGTGGAACTTGTGATTTTGAAATACATTCCCGTTGTGCTACTTGCCCTAGTACAGTTAGACACAGGTACTATGAAATCCACCCCTTTAAACTAACTTACCATCCAGTTGAAGATCACTCCGATGACTATTATTGCGACATATGTGAGCAAGAATTAAATCCATGGTGGTGGTTTTATCATTGTGTTGACTGTGACAAATCAATGCAATATTCTTGGTGTCATCCTATGTATGATTGGAGATTAAAATTAAGATTTGAAGGAGTTTTTACCATTGAGCGTCACTCATACCCTCTCAGTGTGGTACCAGTGATTGGTCCAGACGTCCAATGTAATGATTATGTTCGAGTGATTACGCAAGGAAACAAATGCTCTAAATGCGGTGATGATTTTTGCCATCCCGTGGGGATTAAGTGCTTGGAATGTAATTTTAAGATTGATTTGCATTGCCTTTATCAGCTACCAAGAGAAGGTGCTAATGTAACTGTTCTCAGAGAATACTAGTGACACACACATATTTGCTTTTGTTGTTTTACAACATTAGTTAGTAACTTCTTCACAATCCATGTGACTAGAATGTGGAGATCTTCCATATTGTTAGTTATTGAATGCTAGAATGAAATAGCTCCACCACATTGTCATGCACTATAACCACAATCCAAATATTGAGACGGACGAGAATACTTAATAGTTTATTTGCACTAATTTTATCACAGTCAATAGTGAAAAAAATATTTCGTTTTATGTCACAAGTTTTAGTACGTTAATGTCTAAAACATGGAGCAACGAACTATCAAATTGGAAGACAGAGAGAGTATTTATATTACCCATTCTATAGTGTACATCATCTTTGTAAACAAAAGAAAGAATTTTTAGCTAGAGGGGCAGATAAATGATTTTTCTTTTTTATGACATTTGTGAAAATATTCTCCACAATGTGTAAAATATATGTAGAAATTAAGATGATAACAAAAGTTTTGTTTTCATTTATTTAATAATTTTTCTTAGAGAAGTGCAAATCTTAAAAAAAAAAAAATTCAAAAAAAAATCGCATCGCTTTAAACTAATTGAAATCAACTAATCAATATGATACAACTCTGATTAAATTAAAATAGTTAAAAATTAAAGTTGGTAACCACTCAACTATCAGCTGAGTCATATGAAGCAACACAAAAGATAAATACTAATCTTTTATTATCACAACTACTACAAGGCTTCTTAATTTCTCAATCAGCGTTTTGCCAAATTCTAGAGAGAGAATTAAGAATTTTAAATGGATCGAGCTGGCATGGTTGAATATTTCAGCCATGAACATCTATATATATAGCTAGAAATTAGGTAGAAGGGCTTATTATACATTGATTTTTACCAAAAATCCAATGAATAATATTTTTTTGAACAAAGGGCCTATTTTTAATTGGTAATTTGAATGAAGGGCCTATTTTTAATTGGTAATTAGTGTAAGATGCCTATTTTGTTTTATATTTTAAATGAATGTATTTGAATAAATTTAAATATCATTTAATTAATAAAAACATGTTATGTATTACCTAAATTACCCCTTTTAATGAAATTTTCACAAAAAATATGGACTGCAAAGTTCATATTGCAGTAAAATATGTACTGCAATATGAACTTTGCACTAAAAATATGGACTGCAAAGTTCACATTGCAGTAAAATATGGACTGCAATATGAACTTTGCACTAAAAATATCGACTGCAAAGTTCACATTGCAGTGAAATATGGACTGCAAAGTTCACATTGCAGTGAAATATGGACTGCAAAGTTCATATTGCAGTGAAATATAGACTGCAAAGTTCATATTGCAGTCCATATTTTAATGCATATTGATATTTTTTTAGTTTATTTTAAGGGTTGGGATGTCATTTTATAATGAAAAAAAAAGACACATGTCATATTATCAATAAAATAAAAAATAGGCCCTTTATTTAAAAAAAAATTATTCCTTGGCCTTAATGTGAAAATCTTTCTCTAATAAGCCCTTTTTTTTAATTGCCCCATATATATAGTACAATATATTTAATTGTATCTAGAGGTGCCTTTTTAAGAATTAAGATACATTTTTATATTGTCTATTTATTTTGAAGAAGGACATTAATTTGAAAAGATCAGTCTTTACAATTAATCCAACGATTGAGAGACCTTCTCAAGCCATCCAACGGTCAGACGCACCTTTATAATTACTCTTTAATTAAGGACACTTGAATTAGAACAAATTACTTTTACCTACTCTTTATTTTCATTTTCTAAATTTATTCTCCTCTCTCTCTCTCTCTCTCTCTCTCTCTCTCCATCACAAATCATAGTGATTCACATATCCACATCCTCTACATGACCCTCAACTGTGATAAGTAGTCGACGTTGATTAAAATAATTATATTTGTTTTTTTCTTTTTAGTTTTTTGAACAAAATATTAATACATATTATTAAATCCAAATTTGAAATTGCATTTTGGAATGTGAACACTTTAATACTCCAATTTATTAAACTTTTTATTTGTTAGAATTTTTGTTGACATAATCCAAAGACGCCACGATCTCAAATCAAATACTTTTTGTTTTGTTGTATAATTTTGTATTAATGTTATATATAAACTGTACACATTACGTTTTTCACCTAGGTGTAAATTACTTGAACTCAAATCACTCCGAAAAAATATTTGAAGAGGCGTTTTGAGGTAATCATAATGTTTCAGCAGAAGCAAAAAAGTTATATCGCATTAATGTTATCTTACAAATTAAACTCATAGGGAATTAAGGAATTTTTTGTTATTTTTCTTGGTTTACTTTAAATTGAGGTAAAATAAGCTAGCCTCAAAAAATAAAATAAAAAATAAATAGAAGCTAACAATATATAAGTACTTGATATTTTAAGACTCCCTTTTGTTGCAGCAAATAGAATTTTATATAGACTTATGGTTCGAAATGTAATAAAGTTTCACACAGTATTTTCTTTTATAAAATTGTCAGAATTTTTTTTTAATATCATATCCCAAAAGACACGGGCATATACCTTAGAGTGTAAAAGTGAAAAAATATATGATATAGATTGGTTGTTAGAGACAAATTAACTATGGATAAGACAAATTAAAATGCAATTTATGAGAAAAAAACTGATAATTATTTGTGTCGATGTCTTGAAAGGCTTGGTAAAAGCAAATAAGTGCGTTATATGATACAGATTACTCCTCATGTTAAGTAAATAACTTTAAGTTCCATTTTTTTTCTTTAATTTGAGACACAGTTTTATAAAGTAGTTTGATTTTCAAAACAATAATTTATACTCATTAAAATATATATAAAAAGTTGTGTACAAAATAACGTGTCGATCATCCAAGACTAGATAAAAGAACAACGTGGATTTACTCCTCAATTCTCAATGATAAGGGGTGAACATCTCATGTTGTGTACATTTTTTAAAAATCAAAATTAAATTGCAGCTATACATACGAATATATGATGGTCGTTGAATGGGTTATATAATTAATTCAAAATTCATCCAAATCAACGTCATTGATTAAATTAATTTGTTTGCTTCTAAATCCAAAATGAATTGTTTAATGCCAATCGTGTGTATATTAATTAAACTAATTACAATCAAATGATCAACTTGGTTGATTAATTAAGGTTGAACCTGAATGATTAGTATAAGTTGTGGTAGGTAATATTGAAATATCACTTTGAGTTAAAAAAGTATTAAATTAATTACAATTAACTTAAAATATGGTTTAATCATGAGAAAAACTAGACGTAGGCAACATTTAATATCGTGCCACTTCATTTTATAAATCATTCTAGGCATAGTTCACTTCAAGTCTTCAATTATTAGAAATACAATTCATAATGTAGAAGAAGCTCAATAAGATAAATATATATATAGAGAGAGTGTTGAAATAGAGCTCGAACATTTCAGTCATGATCATCCATTGGTCCTCAAAGAAGAGCATAAACATGATGATAATAGCAGTGGTGATCCACAGAAATATCCATGTTGTAATGGGTGTGTGAAACAATTGATCTCGATTAGGTCCCTTTTATCATTGCGACCAGTATAACTTCTTCCTTCACAAAAGTTGCGCAGAATTACCTCGAGAGATTGAACACCACTAACTTCCATCTAGACCATCCCTTGACCCTCATCGCGAGACCTCTTTAAAGAACCTCATGTATCGTTGTTCACTCTGCGATTTGGGTTACTTTAAATGCGCTTCAATGATAGAGGAAACAATTGAGCATCCAAGTCTTAAACACCTCTTAATAATCTCATGGAGGCCATCCTTGTGTTGGGGAAATTGACTTTGATTTATAAATTATATAATAAAATTATAATATACCAACAATAAATGTGTTAAGAAGGTAGAAAGAGAGAATGATTATATTATTGAATTGATTGATGTTAAGCTATTACAATAAAGTAGCTTTATATAGGTACCGAATAAAATATAAATAAGAAATCATAATCGTCTAAATATAGAATACATGATCAAGGGGATTTGAGAAGATTGAGATTTGATTATATTAATTATATACATAATATGAGATATTATATATGTTAACATCCTCCTCAAACTCAAGATAGTAAGAGGCCAATTTGAGATTGGAAAGTATGACCGAAAAAGTAGGAAACTTAAGTTGAGGCCAGTAAAATTTTGAGTGACGATGGCCTCGTACATGGTGAATATTATTCCGCAAGGGGGGTTCGGCTCTAATTGTCTAACAGATAGTTTATTTTCTGTAACGATTGACATCCGGGGTGAGGTCTGACACATCACAACTGACGTCTGGGGAGAGATCCTACACGGCTGAGGTTTGATACGCTTGAGATTGTAAAGTATAAGTTTATGTTGATGTATAATTGTTTGAGTCGTTCGAAATTACACTGAAGAATTACAAGCATGCCAAGCTATTGAAGCCGTGCATTGAAGGAGTACATCGAGATAGTACAGTGAGTATTAACATTTGAATTTAATTTTCTAGGTAGTATTTTCACAAAGAACTTTTTGGAATTAATTTTTTTTTACTATTTTTGTTAGAGTTTTTTCCCACATTCGTAATACTTCGGTGAATCAAATTAACAAGAAAACTCTTAAATTATGTTTCTACTATGTTTTTAGAATTGTTCCAAAAATTTAGATTAAATTGGAATTCAAACGGATTTACACGGTAAAAAACAAAAATGAAAAAAAATATTAAATAAAATAAAAAAACCTTTGAAAAGGTCATCTCCTGACAATTTTTAAAAACAAACGTCTGGTTGGTTTTTTCTTTTAAAGCATCAAAGCCACGTGTCAAATTATCATGGTGAGTTTTAAAACGGAACAAGTGCTCTAAATTTATAGGTGGACCGGTGCAAATCCTTATAACGTGTACCGGTCCGGTGCTATTCGGGGCTCAGAGTTAAATTTTTAAATTTCAAATTGGTATTTGGATCGGTCTGGCATTTATTTTTGAATAGGGTATTTTTATTGCAAAAATTTTTATTTTAAGATTTTTTAACCCTTTTTTAAAGAGAGTTGGTATTTGTATTTTATATAAAAAGACACATAAAGTAGGAGACTTTTATATATATTTTGAGAGAGATTTTCAAACTTTAGAGACAGATTAATATCTCAAAATATAAAAAACACCTTATGACTTTTAATTCATGTCAAAGTAAACGTTCTTTATTTACAGAACAAATTAGATCTCAAAGTGTGATTAGTCAAAGTAAAAATTCTTTATTTACAGAACAAATTAGATCTCAAAGTGTGATTAGCAAATGGAGTTGAAGTACCATATTAAGTGATTCGTTGTGAACCTATTCGTACGATTCGGATAGGAGAACTATACATACAGAAGGTAAAGACTTTTGCAAGCAGTTTGTGTTATTCAAATTTTGCAAGTCTGTATGATTTATGATTAATCAAGTCTGTAAACTTTTGTGCATATAGTGGATTGTTAAGGATTAGTTTTGCACTGTAGCGATACCTCGTTAATTATGGTATTTACTTATATGTTTAGTTGCTTTATTAATTGCTGCGTATTAGAAAAGATTAAATAGGTTTTCCGGAATTAAAATCCATATAATTATATGTTTACTTTTTTGATTCGATTAAAATTGGCTTTTGAGAATCTAACCGCTAAATAACAAACTTAGATTTAATTAATTTAATTAATTCACTTCTGCACGCGCTAATTTACCAGCTTTTTTAACGTCCGGTGTGAGATCTAGTATGGCTGAGGTCTGGCTCGATGGATATTTAGCTCTGATTGTCTGCTACAGCCTACAGGCGAGGAGGACTGGCTCTGATTGTCCGACACATGTGAGAAGGTCAAGCTATGATTGTCCAACACGAGGGAATAAGTCGACTTTAATTGTCTGGTTTGAATGAGGAGATCAACTTTGGTTGTTTGGCACACGTGAGGATGTTGGTTTTGGTGGTCCAACTATATAAACGTTTACTTCCCAAGCCCCTCCCCTCCAAACTTAAATTGGTATGGAGAGACCAACTTACGTTTAAAAACGAATCCCTAAAAATTGTTGAGAAGAAAAACCACATTAATCCATGATTTTCTTTTTGACGTTATGTAGAAGGTGGGTTGGTTAAACAGGGGTATAGATATTGAATAGGGCTATAGAAGGTTTGGGCTAAATTTTGATTGATTATTAGGTTTTAACTAGTGTGGGTTTTGATTGATTGGTAAGTATGGTCGATGTGGGATTGAACTGGGCAGTAAGATATACTACCGGAGATGGTGAATGATGGGGTAAAGTGGTGATGATAAAGACAAGGAAAGAAAGTGGGCACGTGTCAATAGGAGGAGGGTGACGAACACGAGTGTGTGTGTGAGAATCCCGATGGGACCCCCGTGCCATCTCGGCGCGTTTCATGGTTTCAAAAGGTTTTAAAGTTACCAATATATTTTTCGGAAAAACTAACAAAAAGTGTTTTGTATACTTTTTGGGGTACAACGCAGTCTGCGCAACCAAAGTGAGTTTAGGGACTATGTTACGACATGGGAATGTGTTAGGCACTTGTGTCGTCTTTTCGGCTTATAAATGGACATGCTTGATTTTGCAATTTATATTTTTTCTTATTGTTTTAAGGCCTTAAGGTGCTCATGCAACTGTTTTATTAACATGCTGGGGTTATGGCATGAATTACGAGGCAAATAGTTGAAATTATTTCAAAGACCGATCAGTCATCACCATAGACCGATCGGGCTTTCCTAAAAACCAATCGGTCATTTATGCATTGTATTAATCTATCAGTTTTTGAGGTTCAGGAAGCATGCAAAAGTGGATTATAAACAGATTTAAGGTATATTAATGTATTTACAGTCAATCCCAGTCCAGAATTAATTTACGTGTCATACAAGCATTCTTGGTCCAATTTCATATTATAAACATACATGCAGTGTACAACATTCACAGCAAAATATATACATACATGGGAGCAATTAATGGATTAAAGACTGATGTAGAGAAATTAACAGAATACCTTGTTGCGAAGACACAGATTTTGTTTCGATTAATATTGAAAATTTATTACAAATTAGTATAAGAATTTCGGATACAATATGTTCCTATCTTTAGATCTAATTCTTACTTATCTTTCGAGCATTTGCTCTTTTCTCTCTTGCAGTTCTCTACAACGGGATCTCCTATTTTTTTCTTTGGGTTGTCTCTC
This sequence comes from Lonicera japonica, assembly GCA_021464415.1. Classification (NCBI taxonomy): domain Eukaryota; kingdom Viridiplantae; phylum Streptophyta; class Magnoliopsida; order Dipsacales; family Caprifoliaceae; genus Lonicera; species Lonicera japonica. Next base: position 39,744,020 of record CM038464.1, read on the forward strand.
TACCCTTTGCCTATATTGAGAGACTTTTCCCTTTTTCTGTTGCTTTGTTTGATTAATATAATGGGTGAATTCACTCCCACCGTTGAAGACCGATCCAAAATGTCAAAAGACCGATCTGTAATAGCTAAAAACTGACCCGCAAGGACTAAAGACCGATCGGTCTGTGCTTAAGACCAATCCGTACGCGTGAAAAACCGACTTGCCCACAAGAAAAACCAATCGGTTGTGGTTGGAGAATTGGAGACCGATAGGTCATGAGTATAGCCCAATCAGCCATCTGTGGAGACCGATCGGTCATACGTCGATCTCTCTCACATTTGAACCTGCAACTGTGACTTGTCCGTGGCGAATATGCTCATTTTGAGTGTTGTTTGAGCCTAAATTTTGGTTTTAGATATCTTCTAGGTCGGAATCTCTCCTATTAAAGAACAAATGACGTCCTCGTCCAAGGGTCCCAAAATGAGGTATCCACAACATGTAGAGTGACGCACACGTGGGCCAGTGCGTGAGTGAGCGAGTAAAAGCTGCGTGGCATGTGAAGGAGCGTGTGGGTTTTTTTTTGGCCTTGGTTTCCATAGTTGTGATTGTCTAAATCAAACGATGATAATAGTGGGTAGCACGGTTGGGCTAGGTTGATGTATGCCATTATATCTGATGAAACATAAAGGTGCGGGTGAGGTTTTGGTGAGCTTGGTTTTAGGATAATAAATATGGGTTATATGACTTATAAGGTCTTAGTAGTGGGTTCATTGGGACAATAGGTTTACAAGGTTTATGGGGTACGATACGTACCATGTTAAGAATGTATAAAGACATAATGATTATATTATTATTGAAGCAGGAATCGAAATCAAGACCTCTTGCTAGTCGGGAGTGAGTTCTAGCCATTAGGCCAATCCTAGAAGTTAATGATTATATTATTGAATTGATTGATATTAAGCTATTATAATAAAGGAACCTTATATAGGCACTAAATAAGATATAAATAAAGAATACATAATTGCCTAAATAAGGAATACATGATTAAGGGGATTTGAGGAGATTGAGATTTGATATATTAATTATATACATAATATAAGATATTTATATATACATATATACAAAGTGATAGTCCAAAGTAGGGATGGCAATTCGAGTTTGCGTGTCGTGTTCGGGTCGTGTCAACACACAAGTATTATCGTATTAGTATCAACCCGAACACGACCCGTTTAATTAATCGTGTTATTTATATTAATTCAAACACGACCTGTTTATTTTACAGGTTACACGACACGACCCGACTAACTCGTTTAATAAATAGGTCATGTTAAATATGCAACTCGACATGATACGGTTAACCTTTTAAGATTATAATGATAATTAAGTCTCGTGTGAAAAAAATTAACTTGTTTTATAATAGTTTTAAATTTTTAATAAGTAATAATAAGTATCACCCAATACCAAAATTAAATATTAATAATCTAGAGTCAAAATATATAATATTCCATCACCGAAGCATATATAAACATAAAAAATTAGTACTTTATCCATCATAAAAAACATAATAACTATCATCTACTACCAATATTCCAAATAAGAATATAATTGTTTAAGAAAGATGGCAAAATAAAATATATATATATAGCTGTAAAAGAAAATAAAAATAATAATCGTGTTAATTGCGGGTCAATTTCGAGTTAGCAGATTAACCCAAACACGACCCGTTTAGTTTGCGGATTAAGCGTGTCTGACCCGAAATTGACCCGGACCCGTTTATGTTTGACCCAAACCCGCTAACTTCAGGTCGAGTTCGTGTCAGGTTAGCGTGTCGTGTCAAATATTGCCGGCCCTAGTCCAAAGTAATAATAATTAAATAATTAAAGCAAAGCAGTATATATGTATAGCTGTGGGAGTTGTGACGAATTGTTATCCTTAAGACAATATTATCTCTCCATGTGCGTGTGTTGATGGCCAATAACGTTTCCAAAATAAAACTCAAAACATTGCAATGTTGTCTCCTCCATTTATATGCTCACGCGAAAATAAATAGAACCGGTCCTTGATCACGTTGCCCAACAAACCATAAACAAAAATAATGCAGTATACTTATTTTAAGAACGACACTAAATTTGACAGCTTGATTGTAGGAGTAATTAGCTTGACAAAATATCTCCCTCCACTGCCACCAATGTCAAAGGTGTGTACATAATTTCTACCTACATAATGAAATCTCAAGTCCCAGCAAATCTTAGGCTAGAGTTATTTTATTACATGGTAAAATTTTTGCCTTCTTAATTTTGATCCCGCAATTTTTTTTGCTTATGATTGAGAGGGGTGCATGTATCATTTAACGAAAAATTAATGTGCCAAAAGACCTTTGTTTACTCACTTCATGTCATATATGAAAATTATGGAAGATAAACAACGCCATTTGAAGGATTATCTTCATGACGTATGTGAAAATTATGTTTCTTTGAATTACTAATTAAGTTATTGCAAGTGATAGCCCTCATATATTTACTAAGTAACACTTGATATATAAATAGAATAAAGAATATTAATGCAAAAAATTCATTCAATTGGATTAAGAACAATGCCCTATCAAAAAGTATTTGAAAATTATTTAACTCTTGGCCAATTTCGTAACTTACATGTTATTTTGCGGACTAATTGTTTTACTCCCGTTCGACCATCAAATCAAACAATAGAAAATAAAACAAAAAATATTACACAACACAAAATAATTATTTGACTATTTCTTCTCTCTCATTATTTTGCTACCGTCACATGCATTACGCGTGTATATATATATATAATATGCAAGGCCCAATTTCATGTGGCATTTTTTTATTTTTCTTGCAGATGTACAAAGGTACATAACAAACTTCTAGCAATAGAGAAGCTAGAGGTAAAAAAAGGAGTGGAGAGCATCACTAGAAGACAAAGATGGAGACACAAAAGATATTGGAAGGCAAAAAAGAAGAGAATAATAAGTGAAGAAACTATGGGTAGAAATGATACTTGTATAGTGTAACTGTGGTTACATTTTCAAATTGATGTCTAAGTTTACGGTTCAGTTAGTTATTTTAGGTTAATGATATTTAAGTTAAAAAATTTAATAAAGGAGTGGTGATATTGACACGCCAAAAAATACTTAGTTACACTCCTACTTTCATTTAGTCCTTCACAATCGAGTAAGGTATATATATATTACTCGGTTGTAAAGGATCAAATATAAATTTGATAATGTTTTACTCGGTTGTCAAGAATCTTGTATATAGGCTTGTACTTATCCCTCAAGAAACGAGGAACAAACACTTTACTCGGTTGAAAAAGACCGAAAAAAAGTGTAAGTGTTACACAATATTCTTGAGACGTCAATATCTCTACTCCTAATAAAGTGAAAAGCATATTTAGTGGGTATATTTGAAATTATCAATTAGATAGCGCACTACCAAATGTGTGTTGTAAGATAGTTTACAATTTATTTATTAATTATTTTTCTTTTCACTTCCTTCCACGTGAATGGTCCCTATATGTCAAGTTCATGTCTCTTCAACGTAGGACATTGCATTAAATTAATGGCCAGTAAACTCTACACCAGTCGGAATGAAACAGCATAGTAGCTAAGGTGTACGTTGAAATTTCAAAATGATGTTAATAAAGATATTCAATCATCAATAATGTTCTAGCAAGTAGGTAAGATATGAAGTCATATTAATCATTATAAATGCAAACCTTCATTTTTCAATTCTCGCAAGAAGCTCATCCAATTACATGAATTTGTATTGAGATGAAGCATTTCAGTCATAGGCATCCATTAGTCCTCAAAGAAAGGCAAAATAATTATGACGACAACGAAAATGATAATATCGATCTTCAAAGAATTCATCGCTGCAATGGATGCGCGGAACCAATGATTTCAGGCCCGTTCTACAGTTGTGACCGTTATAATTGTGAGTTTTTCCTTCATAAATCTTGCGCAGAACTACCTCGAAAAATCAAAAATCCCTTGCACCCCGATCACTCTTTAACCCTCTTTGGGAAACCTTTGAGGTCAATGACTTCTTGTTGTAACGGGTGCAAAAAATCGGTGCATAACTTTATCTATTCATGTTCCTTGTGCAATTTTGTCCTCGACATACAATGTGCTTCCATTACAGAGAGCACAATCACGCATCCAAGTCACCAACACCCATTGACCCCCTTACGGAGGCCGGTATTGTCCATGTGTGATGCGTGTGGTACCGAACATAAAGGCTTTTTCTACGTTTGTAGTACTTGCAACCAATTTTGGCTCCATCGCGATTGTGCTTCATTGCCAAGAACATTGGAGAATACGGATCATCATGATCATCCTCTCACCCTTACATATTGTATTCCACCTCAGTTTTCCATGTTTGTTTATGGTTGCGGAATTTGCCCTAGGCAAGTGGTAACATATAATTGGACGTATTATTGTCACAACTGTAGATACTTCGCACATGTGAATTGTGCAACATCAAAGTCCGAGGCCTTCATGTCAATCCTTTTGCCAGGTAAGGAACTTTTTTCTTCATTTTTGTCAATTGATTACACCCTTGGTTCTTTTTATTTATTGTAATTCACTACAATAAAATAACTATTTAATGACGAATTTTCATTAATAAAATTAAATTTCTGATAAAAATAATAATTTGTACCTACATACGTGGTCACTAAAACCAATTTCGTGGTTGTCACAACTTTTTTGATGAATCTAAGTTTCGTCGCTAAAGGATACAATTTTTTCTTCACTAAAGGGGTACCTTATGCAACAAAAATGTGTTTCATCGCAAATATTTTGTAGCTAAATGTATACATTCTGTGATGAAATTAAATGTGTTTTCATCACAAATAGTTCATTACTAATTGAACATTTGTTGTAGTGTCAGTTTGCTTTAATTTTTCTTTACAATTTTGCTAGGGCGAAATATCAAGATTACAACAAAAGATGAAGATTCTTATATGAATGTAGTTCATCTACCCTTGCAAGACGAATTTATCAGTTTAATAAGTCATCTTCGTGAAGGAAAGGACTTGCAAAAAAAAAAGAATGTCAGATACCAGCTCAACCATTTTAGTCATGAACATCCTTTGGTCCTTTTCGATTCGCATGTTAATGACAAGGAGCCTTGCTATAAAGGCAAATGGTGTCCCCTAAATGATACAAAATACAACGACACATTATGTAACGCTTGCCTTGCACCTATTTTAAAGGTTCCATTTTACAAGTGTGTTGATAAATTTTGCAACTTCATTCTTCACAAATCTTGTGCTGAGTTACCCACTAAGGTGCGACACCCTTGTCACCCACGACACATGCTTACCTTACAGTCTACTAAATTTCCAAATACGTTTTGGTGCCAAGGCTGTAAATTTCTTTGCAACGGATTCAAGTACTCGTGTACGAATTACCATTGCAAGTACCAACTTGATGTCGTTTGTGCTTCCCTACCCAACATTATTAAACATGAAGCCCACAAGGACCACCTACTCTGTTTGAAGGCAAATTGTTCAAACAAATGCGATGCATGTCCTTTTATTAAGGATAGTTCTGTCTTTGCATTTTGTTGTGAAACTTGTGATTTCCAAATACACACCAATTGTGCTATATTGCCAAGTACAATTAGACACAGATATGATGAAACACATCCATTCACCCTCAGAAATTGCCCCGTGGAAGATCACTCTGATGATTATTATTGTGACATATGCGAGAAAGAGTTAAATCCATTGTGGTCGTTTTACCATTGCATTGATTGTGACAAATCGATGCATGCTAAGTGTGTTCCTGCATTTGATTGGAGGTCACATATAAAGTTCGGAGGGGTACTGACAGTTAAAGGTCACGAACACCCTCTCGATTCGGTTCCGGTGACACGCGGATACGTCCAATGCAACGATTATGTTCGAGTTATTACAGAAGGCAACTTGTGCGATTATTGTGGCAGAGATTTTTGCCGCTATTTGAGTTCTTATGGATTTTCTCCCATGGGATTTAAATGCTTGCAATGTAATTTCAAAATCCATTCTTCATGTATTTATGATTTGGGATTCAAAGTTCCATAATTTAACTATCCTCGAAGTCTATTGAAAACAAATATCATTAAAGATCATGTTAGATTGTATAAATTTGATTTTCTTATACAATATCTATTATCTATACTGTTATAAAAGGAAATCCACCAAATTCAATTCGATTATGATACCAAATTTTGGTGGTTTTCCTATTTTGCCCCTATTTATTATTTTAAATAAAATGTACTTGAAGTGAAATTTGGGAGCGTCGTATGTTAGAAAATAAGATATATATTACCACTAATATCCTTTTTTATTATTAACAATTTTTTTATTTTAACTTAGATATCTACATGCATATAGAAATCACACGCATATTTTTTGCTTGGATATGTAGTTATATAGAAAGCAAAGGCAAGCCCCTATTTTTAAGACACAAAATAAAATTTTCAATTTCTTCTGGATTATTTTTATTAAAAATAAAAAGCACGTAGTTCAAACTTGTAACCCTACTTAAGTCGATAAAGAAAACTTTATCTACTAAATCAAGACAATTTTTTAATTCAAATTTTTATTTTAAATTAAATAATGTATATATAAAGAAAATAAGCGTACACATATATTGCATATTTTAATTATATATCTGGTTAAAATGAAAAGGAGGTGGTTAAATATATGTCTACTGTGAGCATAAAAAAAAGACCCTTTGATAGTTTGATTGTTTTTATTTTTATGTTACTAGACTTGGACGCGAGACACGCCCATCACTTTTCATGTGTTGTGTCCGAATCTAGTTGGCTACAAGTCAACCTCCCTAAAATCCTTTACTTTCCTTTTACTTTTTGAGATTTTACCTTAAAGAATCTTAGTTAGTAGAATCCCAAAAATAATTATGTAAATAAAAAAAATTAGTTCGACAAGGCCAAATCCCATACCTGATACCAAAATAAGGTCTTTTAAAATCTTATAGTATTAAATTAGGATTTTAAAATTTTTTAAAATCTTATGATATTTAAAACTCAATAGACTTTGAAGGATTTTATAAATTGATAGATTTTGATGGGTTTGAGAGTACTTTTATGAATAATAAATCTAGTAATAAATCTTATCTTCAAGCGGAAGATTTCACATGAAATTTTCCTCCATCTTTCGCCTAAACCCTAGGTATTATTTCTTCTACATCTTTATAACCTTATTAAACCCTCAACTCCATTCTCTCTATCTAGAACATCTTATTCTCCCAAACCTTATATATTATTTTTTCTCATCTCTATAATCTATATAAATCTCTCCACTTCATTCACTCTATCTAAAACCTATTTTTCTTTCTATACTACTACTTTTGAAATTTTAATTATCCAATTAATCATTTTCTTTTGAAACTATAAATATGTTGCCCCTTTATTTTTTTTCCTTTTTTATGAATTTTTTTAGACAGAAGATGAAAATCGAATAGAAAGGGCAAAAAAAAAAAAAAAATAACCCAACCCGGAGGGTTTTTAGATGATTTGATATGTTGAGATGGAAGAAGGGGAGCTCGGTTCATTAGATAGAAGATGAAAGGGGGGAGGGGAGGGTGGAGAGAGAGAGGGAGAGAGGGTTTTCAGTTGTGTTATCCTGGTGGAGAACAGAGAAGGAAGTGCCAGAATGTGAGTATTGTTTTGAATTCAAGATTTTTTTTTGTTTTAATTAGATGTTAGTTATTTATTTAATCATGTATTAATTAATTATTTATATTATTAAGGGGATGTGGTGTTAGTAATAAAAAATTCACCTTAAGGGGAGGTATTTGTGACAAATAGGGTGAGTGTCAATATCACACCCCTATAATTAACTGATTCAATAACTAGATCGATAAATTTTGAAATTAATGAGATGGTAGGTATTTTTTACCGTAAGCTATGTTGGGTATTTTTTTAAATTAATATATCTTTAGGTTTTTAGCTGGTGATTTAACATTTTAATTATGTTTATATGATATTAAAAAGACCAATTTTCAATTTGAGACTTTTTTTCATAATGGAAATTATTTATTTTAATTTTTTAAGTGAAATAGATTATTCACTATAATTTGTGCATGCATGCATACCATAATAAGTTATACCACACCATTATTTATGACAAATTAACATTAACATCAAGTGCATATTATATTAATCATAGCATATATGTTAATATAATAATATTTGAAGGATTATAACCCCTAAATATAGCAAAAATGTACAAATTTTGATAAGTGTTCATCATAACTTATGGTGAAAAGTATCTGCAATCCCGTTCCTTTTTATAATATATATATATATATATATTCATTTTTTAATACATAGATATTCTTTATTTTAAATTAAAAGACACAAGAGCATTAGGTAAAATGGCATGCATGTATCTAGTGAGGATGAATGCTAATTTTAAGACAGCTAACTTATTTGTGTAGCCCAACTACTTGTAAATTTTAAACGAAGAAAAGAAGAAAGAAAAAATCCAACTAGCTAGGTGTGAGAATCCGCGAATAAGGCCCTCGGTCCCACCCTTAAATTGGGGGCCGCAACGCCGGAGAAAGTTTTGACGGTTCATTCGCATTTATATGGTGATACGTCATATATTGTGTCCTTCTATCCTATTATATGTATATATAGGAGGGTTATATATATATATATATATAGAGGAGGGTTCGTCCAGATTCGCAAGTACGTTTTATGGTACATAAAACGGGCAAAAGAGTTGTATAAGGGGGAAATGCACGGATAAGCCTTTTTCTTACACGTTTGTCTATGAAACCATGATTATATAGGGTTCATGGGAAAGTGTTAGACAACCGCTCTGCCATATCGGTATATAGTGGTCTTATGTGTTTATTTTATTTTGAAAAGTTTGCATGTTTTATTAGTGTTCTACTGTTTTTCCAAAGAGTTGAAAACATTTTGCGGGGGAAGGGGTAAAAATTGTGTATTCCTGAACCCAATACTCTTAGTTTTGTCAAAGTTTGATTACTCGTGACAAGTTGGTTTTGTATATATGTTTTGAAAGTGGGAGATGATTCGGTATAGTTTCCTCAGACAACTATATTAAATATCTTGTTTGATTGATTTTACAGTCTTTAAAAAAGTTTGGGTTGTATCGAAATTGATTTGATATTGTGAGAATCCGCAAATGCGACCCCCGAGTCTCGATCCCGTTCTTGGGCGTCTGAAACGTCGGAGAGGATTTCGTCGTTCCATTTGCTTCTATCTGGGTTGATAATTCATATCAAATGTCCTTATATTCTATTTCTAGATGCAAAAGGGTTTGTTCAGAGTCGCTAGTATGTTTTACGAGAAAACGGACAAAATGGTTGTGTAAGAGAAAAGGCTACAGATAAGCCTTTCTTTACACGTTTGTCTACGAAACCAAGATTCTATAGGGTTCGAAAACTATGTTATGGATTGGGAAGGTGTTAAGAACCCATTCCGTCCTTTCGGTATCTAGTGGTCTTATATGTTTATTTTATGTTGAAAAATTTAGATGTTTTTACTGACAGTCTACTACTTTCCAAGTGAAAACCCTAATTTTTGGGGAAAACGGGAAAAGGATAAAAAAACCTTTGTGTTCCGAGATCCAATATTTTTGTTTTGAAAGATGTAAATACGAGTGATAAAAAGTTGTTTTACTTCAAAGAGAGTTTTCCGTATTATTTCTCGGATAATGACTGCTTTTCTCGGATTTTGACTTATTTTGGAAAAGCTTGGATCTTTGTATCGGGACTAATTTAATATGGAATTAGAACTCTTGAGGGGAGTTCTACCAAACATATCACAGTCTATGAAAGAGATAGGATATACCGGGTTTTTAATTCCTAAGTAAGTTTTACCGGTCTGAATTTTGAAAACAGAATTTTATCCGGACGATAATATACTTACTCTTGTGGTTTTATAAATGATTTTATCAGGGTCTTTTGTTTTGAAAACAGTAGACTATTTGTAACTTGGCAATAAGTTTATTCAAATAAAATGTGGATAGAGCAACAGAAGTAAAACGAGTACACAAATATCTAATGTTAAATACTAGAAGAGACTTTCTTTACCTTCCCAACGAGAATAATAATAAGAAAGAAAATATAATACGGCAGAGAGATCTCCGGCGATAATAAACTTCTCCTTCTTTAGATATTTTTGAGAATTCGATTCCAGAGACGGGACACGTCGAGTGTCGAGAATAGATTCGATGTTTCTTCAGAAATAAGACGATAATCGAGAATGCTTGACTAAAGACTAGAAAATCAGATATCAGCCAATGATTCTTTAAGTCCAAGTTGCTGTCTTTGAACCCTTGGGGGTGTTGGCCTATTTATACTGCTCGGGGAGGATTGTCGTGCGACATTTCTCCAAAAAGGGCAAGTGTAGCGCGACATAGTGTACAATGTCGCACGACAAACGGCTGAAGTGATGTTTCTGACAGACTGATGTGTCAGAGAGTGGATGGTCTAGTGTCAGTGGGGATTGTCACGCGACACAGTGGAGTATGTCGCGCGACATTCCACTAAAAAATATGTTTGTTTGGTCAACAAACCCTTTTGGGGCAGTTTTGGGTGCTCGGGTGGGTCCCGAACTCCAAAAGCAGTACTTATCGAAGGTCGTTTAGGGTTCTTGCTGGGGTCACAGATCGGGGTGTCTACAGACCCTCTCGACTTAAGCTCCTTGCTTGCAAGGAATTGAGGCGACTGGAAGAAACCGTGGTCCATGGCTCCCGCAAGAACTCTAAGGAAGTGTGTGTTATGCAAATGTGTTCGTGAATGCCTCTGGAGAAGGCTTGTGTTTGGTTTTACCTCCGGAGAGGGCTTATGTTACCTTATTGCCTCTTTCGAGGACTTTCATTTGCTCCACTCGCCTCAGATGGGAGTGCTTTGTTCTTTTCGCCTCAGGTGGGAGGATTACCATTGCTACACTGTGCCTCTCTGGGAGGGCTTTGTTCTTCTCGCCTCAGGTGGGAGGGCTACCATTCTACACTGTGCCTCTCTGGGAGGGCTTTTGATCTTCTCGCCTCAGGTGGGAGGACTACCATTGCTACACTTTGCCTCTCTGGGAGGGCTTTTGATCTTCTCGCCTCAGGTAGGAGGACTATCATTACTACACTTTGCCTCTTTGGGAGGGCTTTGTTCTATAAAAAGAAAGAAAATTGCCTTCGGGAGGGCTTTGTGAGTACTTTTGCCTCTGGCGAGGGCTCGTGCTTATGATTTGCCTCAAGGAGGGCTTGTGTTGTACTCTGATAAATTTGACTCTCTCTCTTTATATTGCTAGAGTGAGAGAGAGAAATTTTGTGAGAGTAACAAGAGCTTCTCGGGGTTTTAAACTTTATCCGGATGTCCGTTTTCCTGTATCTTTCTGAATTTTACTCTCATGTTTTCCTCGAGTGAGGATACTTCTTTTAGAAAGCAGTTTTCGGATCTTTTCTGTTCTTTGCAGAGTGATGATTCAAGGTTTTCCAAGCCATCTCTTCTGTATTGTGCTGAAAAGAAAATTTGCTTGAAAGGTCAATCTCTGATCTCTGATCCCTTTTAGTTCTCACTTTTTTGTGGGCCCACATCGTTTTTTGTTTTTCGATGCCCATATTTCTCCCTCTTTTTGGGAAAGACTTTTCCTGGCCTTCTATATTTTTGACCAAGAGTCTTTTTTATTCCTTTGTCGTGATCAGGAGCCTTACTCACACAAAACGAAGCCCTGAGCCGGTTTTGGCCTAGCTGTCACTTTTGGTGTAGCTCTCCCTGTCACTTTGCATTTCTGTTTCTCTTGCTCGCTCTGGGCGCCCATGTGGGTTCTTTCTCTTTTCTACTCTTTAAATTTTTTTCTATTCCCGTTTTATTATGATATTTTTCCTTTTCTTATTGATGATCTTGGTCCTTCTTGGGAGATCAGAGACTACTTTAATCATTGTATTTTGTTCTCGCATTTTCGGAGAGATGGTTTGGAAGTCCTTTCTTTGAATTTTCATCATGGGTGTGTGGTACTCAGAAAGGTTTTCGAAAACTGTTTCTCAGAAGCATTCCTGCAGGAGAAAAAAAATGAGACAAAGGTCAAAAAATCAGGGGAGGGGGCCAAATGTCGCGCGACAATTCGGTGGAGATCTCTTTGTCGCGCGACAAACTGGCTTATTATATAAACCCCTTACTGAGCTCATTCCACCTCATTCTCTCCTTTCTCTTTCTCTCTCTAGCTCTTTTTCTCTTTTCTCTCAAGCGTGGAAGCCCTGCCGCTTTTTCCATTTTTCCGACTTTCTCACTACTCTACTTATAAATAGATGGATCCTGCACGGCCAGATCGGCTTGAGGGTGACCAGGAGGAGGTTACTTTTAATGATGCTCAGGGAGTTCTCCGTTGCAGCCCTCACCACGATGATTGGGCTGATCTTGACTGGTATGGCGAGGATGGGGTGGACCGCGGTCAGGCGGTGGTCTACCGAGATGTGACCCGGGCTGCTCCAGTCTCGGATGTTCCTTGGCTTTTGATGGAGCCTGTTTCTCACGAGATCCGTCGACGGTCTCTGGTATGTCTTCTTTTCGTGTATTTATTTGTTCGATCATTTATGTCGTTTCCTGCGCGTATTTTGAACAATGTTAGTATGCATGTCTGCCTAGAAATAACGTCTGATTTTAGTGAATACATACTTTTACTTGTGATACCCTTTTGGAAAATTACATAATTTACCCCTATAACTCTATAACTCTCATAATTACACCAAAGTACCCTCAGGTTTGGAAAATTACATAATTTACCCTTATAGCCCTATAATTCTCATAATTACACCAAAGTACCCTTAAGTTTTGGAAAATTACATAATTTACCCCTATAACCCCATATCTCTTATAATTACACCAAAGTACCCTCAGATTTTAAAAAATTACATAATTTACCCCTATAGCCCAATATCTCTCATAATTACACCAAAGTACCCTCATGTTTGAAAAATAATATAATTTTACCCCTATAACCCCATATCTCTCATAATTACACCAAAATACCCTCAAGTTTGGAAAATTACATAATTTACCCCTATAACCCCATATCTCTCATAATTACATCAAAGTACCCTCAGGTTTGGAAAATTACATAATTTACCCCTATAGCCCCATATCTCTCATAATTACACCAAAGTACCCTCAGGTTTGGAAAATTACATAATTTACCCCTATTACCCCATATCTCTCATAATTACACCAAAGTACCCTCAAGTTTTACATAATTTACCCCTATAACCCCATATCTCTCATAATTACATCAAAGTACCCTCAAATTTGGAAAATTACATAATTTACCCCTATAACCCCATATCTCTCATAATTACACCAAAGTACCCTCAGGTTTAGAAAATTACATAATTTACCCTTATAACCTCATATATCTCATAATTACACCAAAGTACCCTCAGGTTTCTTATATTTATATTTTCGTTTTGTTTGCAGTGGGTCGGCCGAGCTTGGGGTTCTCTCAAAACCATTTCTTTAGAGTGGCAACAGGCACCGGCCCCTGTCCAGGAGTTGCTCCTTGCGACTCCCTTCGGTTCTCTCTTCGATGCCCTCTCGGAGCGGGTATTTAGGGCGGCTGTGTTGGTGTCGGCTTTGGCCTGTCACTGGTGGGACACCACTCATACCTTCTACTAGAGCTGGGGGGAGATAACGATGACCCCCCTCGATTTATTTGCTTTGACCGGGATTCCCTCAGGGGGTCCCTATACAGATCGATGTCCCCTTGCGTCTGACAACAGAGGGTATTGTTGGCACACTAGGGTGGTTTCCTGAGCGACGGAGTTCGGGCGATACGATTCCTCGGACTATTTTGGTCACACGCCTAGCGACAGAGAGAGCCAGATTGATTGCTTCAGGAGCGCCGATGACCCGCTAGGAGGCGCGTTAGTATGCCCGCATCCTTCTCTTATTGACGTTCCACGATTTGTTTGAGGCCCGTGGGGGGGACCCGACCCATCTCTGGTGGCTGCTCTATCTCCGAGATTTCAGTATTATGTTCGACTACGACTAGGGTGGTTTTATTCTTGTCGTCCTTTATAATGCTATGGACCAGGTTTCTCGACACTTAGCCCTGAACCTCAAGGGCTTCTCTTTGCTGTGGGAGGTATATACTTCTGTCTCTTATTTCTGCGTTAGTCTTTGTATATTATCTGCTTGTTTGTTTGCTGATATTCTTTATGTCTCCTCTTCAGAGTTGGTTCGTGACTTATACCTGTCTGGGTCGCGCCCAGGTGGATCTCCTCGTTGAGAACGAGGATCAGTTTTCCATTCTCTGCCGATTCATCGCGGGGAACTACAGGGCTCCTTATTTATACCGGACTCTGGAGACCGGAGCTGCTGCCGTCTATGACCTGCTGGAAGAGCAAGTAAATATCTTAGTATTCTTTCTTTTCAATAAAAAAATAAAATAGAATATATATAATTGAAATAAAATTTTGTTCTGTTTTTATATTGAGTGGCCCCCCTGGGGTGATATGGGTCTCCATTTCGGGTATAGTCAGGCTTTGACCGTTTCGAGGACCAGGCGGCTTATCCGGGACGAGTATGGCCTTCTTTTCTACTTGGGCGAGAGAGTTATTCTCCAGCACACACTAGCCCAGTGGCCCCGAGTTCCTTTGTTTCCGCCGGTTCTGATGAGGCGGACGGGTGAGATTGATCCGGTGATGGTGCAGGCGTTGGTCGATGGGCTCGATTTTCAGCCGTTCACCGAGGAGGGATATTATGCTGTCTTTGCCGCCTGTTATTTGATGAGGGAGCCGAAGGGGACTCGGGAACGAGTCTTCTACGAGAGATATCGGGAGTTGGGAGGCGATCCCAACTACATACGAGGACAGACTCATTTGTCCCGGACGGTTCCCGATCAGCTGCCGCTTGTCCCCGATCAGAGGGACAATATTTTGGATTCTGACGACGATGATCCTGAGGGAGAGAGGGATGTCTCTGCTGGTGTTGAGGGAGGCGATGATAGGCCCGAGGGAGGTGATGATAGACCCGAGGGTGGTGAGGGAGGTGGGGCAGCGGCTGTTCCAGAGTAGCCTCCTCAGACGACGCCTATAGAGGAGCAGTGTGCTGAGGGTTTTGAGTTTTCCACTGGTTCGTCAATATCACCTGAGGCAGTTTTTAAGGCTGCTGAGAGAGATGGAGCAGCTTTTTTTGAGCAATCCTGGGAGCCTGCGAACTTTGAGGTCGACTATGAGCAGTTTGGGTGGACCCCTCCTGCTGTTGTGACTATTCCTTTTAGTGGGGTCCCGTCTCTGAGGGCGACTGCCATTGCTGATCCTCCGGGTGTTCGCACCTATGCTACGTTGACCCCTCTTCCATCGGCTATTATGGGCCCTCCAGCCCGATTTCTAGGTCTTGGGAGTTCTTCTTCCCGGCCTCCTCTATTCTCGATCCGCCAGGAGGGTGAGTCTACTTCTGCTGTTATACTTGCGGGTTCGTCTGTTCGCCCGATAGATCTGCCGCCACTTCCTCGGGATATCTCTTATATTGGCGCTGGTTTACGTCGATATACGGTGCCCGAGTATCCTCTTCTGGAGGATACGTTTGACTACTTGGGTGGTCGCCCTGATGATGAGGTATATGTTTTATCTTCCCTTAATATCCCCTTATATCTCTGTTTATTTATTTTAACTGTGCTAATTCCCTTTTCTTTTCTTTTTCAGCGGGTGAGCGTGCGTGTAGCGGATCTGAGAGCTTGGCATTCCCAGTATCTCTACAGCTGAAACCTGCTCCAGTACGTTGGTCGAGACCCCACGATATACATGCGTAACTATCAGAGGGCGATCGATGTTTTCCTGCGGGCAGACGACCCTCTGTCCTCTTCTCGTGCTCGGACAGAGTCCCGGAGGAGCACTAGTCGGACCTCTAGGCGATCTCGGTCCTCGGTAATTCGCCCCACGGCACCGGTCCAGTTGATAGGGCTTTCTCAGGCAGCAGTTCCTTCTCATCTGGATGTCCCAGCGGTCGATCCTACTCCGGAGGAGGGTTCTGGTGATTGTGGTAGCGTGTCAAAGCGCGCTAGGATAGATTAGTTTTCTTTTCCTGCATTTAGTTAGTTCAGACAGATATGCAGTTTTTTTATGTAGACATAAATTTAGTTTTGAAAACTGTTCTTTTATTAGATTTATGAAAAAACTTTATTTGTGTCTGATGATATACTTTTATTCTCTACCTGTAAAAAATATATTTATATGAATTAGTAATTTAGGAGCCATACCTTGTAATGTAGTGATACTTAGGGTCCCTACAAAAGAACATAGTGAGCACAAATGTATTCAGAAGTGATTCTTTTGGCAAGAATGACTCTTATGTGTAAGAAGAAAAAAACAGGGTGACATCAGAGGGGATTGTCGCGCGACAATCCCTTTTGGATATAGGTTTGTCGCCCGACAAACAGGTACATGACTCTCTTTTTTGCTATAAATACACATATCCTCCTTCCTTCATCCTCACAACTTCCCAAAATGTCCTCTTATCGTACAAATTCTGACTTTTCTTATGTTGAAGCCCGAGATGCTCTGATATCTTCTGAGAATGGTTTGAACTTTGGTGCATTCAGTCCTTTAGCGGGCTGGTGCCATCTTCCTGTAGATTTTTCCTTTTTGTTAGGCGCTTTGTATTTCTGGAGCCTTGCGGACCATCTTTTCCGTTTCGGGCTAGATCAGCTCTGCCTGACTTACGAGGAGTTTTTCTGGCTATTGCGTTTTGACATTCGTCTCCCAATGGCTGTTCCCATAGAAGAGATCGGTCCTCGAGATATGCTGATTGCTCTATTAGCCATTCCCTAAGCGGCCTGTGATGGTTTTATTATTGACGGGCTTCTTGACCTCCATAAAATGGTGAGGTTCTTTCATCATTATGAAGAGAGAGCCTCTTATAGCGTGGGGCGTACTGCGGCGGCTTTGATATGTCTTGTTTCTGATATGCTACTGGTAACGAGCTCTTCCCGTGTCGATTCGACTATTCTGAGTTTGATTTACCATGCTAGAAATGAGGAGTCCATAGTGCCTATGGTTCTTACAGAGACTCTGAACGGCCTAGACGATCTCCAAAAGGGAGGTTCACCCTTCTTCCAGGGAAGCCCGCGTTTGCTATACATGTGGTTGTTAAAGTGTTTTCGATCGGTGAGTTTCAACGGGGTTCGGCTTGACAACCCGACTCACTTTTTCCATTGTCCTCTTTTTGGTACTTTGACCATGTCTTTCTCTGATTGGATGGTGTGGTTTTTGGAGAATTTTTAGGCTATTCGGTGGAACATTCCTTGGTGGAAACTGAGGGCGATGGTGCTTAGTACCGGGGGGAGAATTACGTTCGGCTCCGTGGGCTCTGGTTCACCCCTTTTTATCTCCCAGGACGTCTTCTTCGGCAGTTCAACGTTTCTCAGGACATTCCCCTCGGCCTGAACAACTTCTCTTCCGAGTCTAAGTTCGTGACCCAGCATGTTTCTTTATTAGTGGAGAGAATGTGGCGCGCTCGATTGACTCGTCAGTTCAACTATGCCCATTTTGGTATTTCCAGGCCCCTCCGGGCTGACATCATCCGTTCTCGTTGGGGGTCTCTGGAAGGAGAGTTGATTGATGATCCCTTCTAAATGGAGTGATTTTGGTTTATGAATTCTAAGCCCATAGAGGAGAGTATCGTCTTTGCGTACCAGATCCTGGATGAGGCTAGAATTGACTTGACCACTGAGGACCCTGCTTGGCCGTCCCCTAGGGTTTAGGCTTTTCTGTATGCTGTATCTCCTTTGTAACTTTCGATGTTCTGAACCACCTTAATAATATACGAGGGACTTTGTTTTATGAGAAATAAATTTCTTTACAATGTTTAAACCAGGCCTGAAGTCACTTCTCAGGTTGCCTACGTTCCCCTTTTGATTTTTCAAAAACACAAGTCTGAGTTGGGGCTCAGGTTTACGTAGTTCTTATCTATACATGTTACATCTATTGGTAATACTTCTTCAATCGATCCATGTTGACTGGTGAATGCAGTAATTGTCCGTTCAGGTCTGTGAGTATGGCGGCACCCCCTGTATCAATTTCTTTAACGATGTATGGCCCCATCCACTTCTGCCCGAACTTTTCCCTTGGATCTCTGGCTGGCTCTCGAATTTTCTTCAATACGATGTTGCTCTCATTGATATCTCGAGTTTTTACTTTCTAGTTAAATGCTCGAGCAATTCTCTTCTGATACCCTTGGTGGTGGTACGCGGCTCTCAGTCTCTTCTCATCTAGCAATGCCAGCTCGTTATAATGTGCCTGAACCCACTCCAGCTCATTAACTTGATTCTCTAATATTACTCTAAGGGAGGGGACTTCTTATTCAACAGGGAGGACTGCTTCCATCCAGTATGTGAGGAAAAATGGGGGTTGCCCCGGTGGAGACCCTCTCGGTGGTGCGATATCCCCATAATGCATATGGTAATTTTTTTGACCAGTCTCGACAGGTGTCGGTCATCTTGCTTAGGATATTCTTCAGATTCTTGTTGGCGGCCTCAATTACCCCATTGGTTTGTGGTATGTATGGTGAAGATCTGTGTCGGGTGATACCGTATTCCTCTATGATTGTATTAGCCTCTCCTTCGAAGTGAGTGCCGTTGTCCGAGATGATCTCGTGTGGGACCCCATACTGGCAGATAATATTCCGTCTGATGAATCGGGTAACCTTTCTGGTGTTAAGGGTTTGGAAAGACTCGGCTTCTACCCATTTGGTGAAGTGGTCGATGGCCACTAGTATGAATTCATGGTTGTTGCTGGCTTTGGGCGAGATCTTCCCAATGATGTCGATTCCCCCGGTTGCGAAAGGCCAGGGAGTAGTCATGTTGTACAATTCTTTCGGAGGAAGTTTCTGAGATTTAGCATAGATTTAGCACTTGTGACAATGGCGTACATGGTTAATGCAATCGTTCTGTAAGGTAGACCAGTAATAACCTTGTCTGATGATTTTGCGGGCAAGTGTATGGCCCCTCATATGAGGTCCACAATTGCCCTCATGTATTTGATCCATCATTTTAACAGATTCTTCTTCAGTGAGACATTGAAGATAGGTCCCGTCGTAGTTCCTCTTATACAGTCTTCCGGCACAAAGTATGAACCTAGATGCTAATCTCCTGAGTGTGACCCGCGTTCTCTTGTCTGTTTGCTCGGGATACTGATGATTTTTCAACAGGTTCTAGATGTCATAAAACCAAGTGGTCGAGTCCCCATTTTTTTTATTCTCTACCTCAAGGGCCATGCAGTGTGCTGGTCCTGATCTTCTTTGTACGGTAAGAGTGATTTCTTCCATTCCCTCCGGGATATCGATCATGGATGCCAGAGTTGCTAGTGCGTCAGCAAAACTATTTTGTGACCTGGGGACATAGTAAAACTTTGAATGCTCAAATCTTCCTGCGACATCCTCTAGCCGGGCAAGGTAAGGGACTAATGTTTCATCTCTGATCTTCCATTCCTTCAGAACTTGGTGGACCACTAATGTTGAATCTCCGTACACTTATATTCTCCTTATACCCCTTTGGAGTGCGATCTCTAATCCGATTATACAGGCTTCATACTCAGCCATATTATTTGTACAGAAGAAGTCTAGACGATACGATACCGGAGAATGAGTTTGGTCTGGAGAGACTAACAGGATGCATATCCCGTTCCCGTTTCGGTTGGCGGCCCCGTTAAAGTATAATTTCCAGTCTTCATCGATCTCGACATTCATGATAGTTTCATCTGAAAATTTGGCTTCTTCTAACATGTCCCCCAATATCGGATTGTGGGCTAGGTACTCAGCTATGATTTTGTCTTTGACTGCCTTTTGGGTCATATAGGTGATGTCAAATTCGGAGAGTAAGAATAACTATTTTGCCATACGGTTTGAGAGAGATGATTTTTTGAAGAGGTACTTCAATGGATTAATTCGTGATGCCAGGATGACCGGGAAAGCCAACATGTAATGCCGTAATTTTTGTGTTACCCAGACGAGAGCGGTGCATGATTTCTCCAATAGCGTGTAGTTTATCTCAAATGGGGACAATTTCTTGCTGATGTAGTAGATGGCCTGCTCTTTTCGTGTATCAGTCAGATGTTGGGCAAGCATGGCCCCTGCAGCCGAATCGATGACAGTCAGGTATAGAATTAGTGGCAGTCCGGTCTGTGGTGGGGCTAACACTAGGGGTTTGGAGAGGTAGTCTTTTATTCTATCAAAAGCTTCCTGGCACTGATCGTCCCATTCTCCTAGTGAAGACTTCCTCAGGAGTTTGAAAATGGGTTCGCAGGTCTGGGTAAGCTGAGAGATGAACCTGCTGATGTACTGTAAATTACCCAAAAATCCTCGAACTTCTTTCTCGGTACGAGACTCGGGCATGTCTCGGATAGCTCGAACCTTGGCAGGGTCTACCTCGATTCCCTTTTTACTGACGATATAGTCCAGGAGTTTTCCTTTGGTTACCCCGAACACACATTTCTGCGAATTGAGTCTCATCTGGTACTGGCGGAGGCGGTCAAAAAAGGCTCGTAAGGCTGGTACATGGCCTTCCCTCTCCTTTGATTTGATTATCATGTCGTCCACATATACTTCTACTTCTTTGTGAATCATGTCGTGGACGATAGCTGTGGCTGCCCTCTGATATGTTGCCCCTGCATTCTTTAGCCCGAATGGCATAACGGTGTAACAATATGTTCCTCATAGTGTGATAAATGCTGGTTTCTCTTGGTGATCCGGGTGCATCTTGATCTGATTATACCCGACGAAACCATCTACGAACGATTTTAGGGCATGATTGGCGGTATTATCCACTATCAAATCAATGTTGGGTAATGGAAAATCATCTTTTGGGCAAACTTTATTGAGATCTCGGTAATCTACGCACATGCGGACTTTCTCATTTGCTTTTGGGACGGGTACAATGTTGGCTAACCATGAAGGGTACTCGATCACCCGCAAGAACCCCACACTCAATTGTTTCATCACTTCTTCTTTTACTTTTAGGGACCATTCTGGCGTAAGTTTTCTTAATTTCTGCTTGACGAGCCTAAATTATGGCTTGGTGTGTATCTCGTGCATGACTATCTGGTTGTTCAAATTTGGCATATCTACATAGGACTAGGCAAAGATGTCCACGTACTCATTCAGAGTTTGTGTGAATTCTTGTTTTTCTGTCTCACTTAAACTTGCCGCAATACGGACCTCTTTCCTTTCCTCTTTCGTCCCGAGATTAATTACAAGAGTGTCTCCTTCCTCGTTCTGTATACGCTGCTCGTCCCGTTCAGGGTGTTCGTTTAGTCTTTCCAACTCCATATAAGCAATTACAGAATTAAAATTAACAGGATAACGCAAAACAGAGTCTTTTTCATTGATAATAGTGCTTATATGTACAAGTTTAAAAAGTAAATCTAGGAGTGACTCCTCCCTAGCCTTACCCTCACTCTTATCTCTTACCCTTATAATTTCACTCATTCCCTCCTTTTCTTGGTAATCTGGATCAGCGTGTATTAAGTGTACCGGATCGTCCATTGGCTCTTCCTCTCCTAGAGCCATGATGTCAAAGAGATCTCCGATCAGTTCTTCCTCTTCATCTTTCTTGTCTTCATTTTCTTCCCTCGGCCCGATCGTTAACTTGGTAGAGAAGCTGTTTATAATGTTCTCCTTGATATAAAGGTCCTCTTCATAAAAGTTTTTCCATCCTGGAAGGTTCTCTCCGTCGCTGTTTCTCCAAGACTCCTGAAAATCGTAAAAGGGGAAGTCATCTCCTTCTTTGACAAAAAATCCATTAAGAGAGCTAAAACTCGGATACTGATGTCCTTGACCCCTTTTCTCTTTGTTGTCTTCTTCGGTGTGTTGGTACCCCAACCCTTCTCTTTCATGCCTCGTCACTGGTTCTAAGGCCTGTAATAATCCTTGCTGTCTCATTCCTAGACTGGCTCCAGGTAAGTATTTCATCATTCTCAGCATATTTGTGATCTTGGTGCTGAGACCGGGGATATTATCAGGGGAAAGATACTCGATTCTCTGGGTGGTGAGGGCTTGCACTTGAGGCTCGTAAGAAAAGCCTCCCAACTGTATGCTTTGACTCCCGATGCCCAAGACAGGTAATTCTAAATCCGCCAAGGTCCTTTCAGGATCTCCTTGGATGGTGATTATCTTCCCTTCGAACGGTATCTTGATCTTCTAGTGTAAGGAGGAGGGGAGTGCTCCTATGTCATATAGCCATGCTCTTCCCAATAGGAGGTTGAAACTGGAGGGGATGTCTATGATTTGAAAGTCGGCTGGGAAGTTTCCGGGACCGACCATGAGATCAAGCTTTAGAGAACCCAGAACGGCTCTCCTAGTGTTGTCATAGGCCCTAACGATTACTGCTAACGGAGAAAGTTTTAAATCCAAGATACCCAGACACCTGGCGATCTTCAGAGGGCAAACGTTTATAGTCGACCCGTTGTCGATGAGGACCTGTGGCAGGATTTTTTCTCGGGTCCGGACAGTGATATGGAGGGCCAAGCTGTGTTTTCTTCCTAAAGGAGATAAGTCTTCATCTGAGAATGAAAGACTCATTTGGACTGTAAGTGACCCAATCATGTTTGACAGTTGTTCGGGCGTGGAGTCTGGTGATATAACAGCCTCATCTAGGAGTTTGATGAAGGCGGTCCTGTGAGGTTTGGAGGCAATCAAAAGGCCCCAAATGGTGA
The DNA here is from genome assembly GCA_021464415.1 of Lonicera japonica. Taxonomy (NCBI): domain Eukaryota; kingdom Viridiplantae; phylum Streptophyta; class Magnoliopsida; order Dipsacales; family Caprifoliaceae; genus Lonicera; species Lonicera japonica. The sequence goes on from CM038464.1 coordinate 39,766,700, forward strand.
TGTGTGCCTGTGTTTTCTTCAACTGTTCCAGTACTCGATCATCCCCTATTTCCTTAGGAGGTGGTGATTTTTCGGTATCCATTGGTGGTGGCTGATATACCCTCCCTGAACGGGTAATTTGTTATATCCAAAGGGATGCTGAGTCTGATCCCTCTGAGATTTCTGATGATTCTGGATCCGTAGACCAACTGAAAGTTTTGGGGGAGGTCTCTGTCATGCAGATTGTCTCCTTGGGAAGGCCTCGGGGCTTCCATGGTTGTTTCTTCTTGTCCTGGGTCCATCCTATCCCAGATTTTTCGGGATTGGTTTTGATCGTAAGTGGTTGTGAGATCCCCCGATTTGTCTTTCCTAAATCCTGCCCGGGTAGGAAGTTCATCTTAGCCATCCATTGATCAATTATCAGATTGAGGCCGGGGGCAACTTGAGTTCTTTTTGATGGCACAGCGGGTGACTTGTAGGCTGGGTCGTCTCGAATGAGTCCCATGGGATCAAACCCTTCTTCATCTGTGGTCAAGGCATTAATTCCCGCAGGTGGAGCGTGATTGGGAAGGGGGTTGTTAGTAACATTGGGCCCGCCGGGTGCGGGTATAGTACCAACCTCGATTAGGTCTTGGATACGATGGCGAAAAGCCAAAGAGCGTTCTGTGTCATGGCCTGCGGTTTGATGGTATGCATAATTCTTATTCATTCTCCAGGTGCTGGGAATAAGGTTTGGTGGGGGGCGTGGGACGAGTGGAGAGATTAGTCTGGCCTTTCGGAGTAGCTCCAGGCTTTTGGCCAAAGTAGTGGGAAGGGTGCAGAAGTTCCTTCTTTTCTTGACTTCGGTATTCGAAGAGTCTCCTTGTACGAGCCAACTCATCGGAGGTGTTTGTTGTGGCTGCTGAAATGGGTTCTGTTGGTAGGGGTATGAGCTTAGTTGGTTTACGACTGAAGTGGTCGTCTTTCTCCCAGTGTACGAAGCTTTTTTAGTATCGGTTTTTGCTTTTTTGGCCAGTTCTTCCTCCACTTGCGACCCCATGCTTAACAGTGCTCGAAAATGTGGGAACACGTGCTTTTCCATACAAGTCAATACAGCCGGAGTGAAGTTTTTTTGAATTATCTCCAACTGCTCCTCTTCATCTGGTCGTTTGGACACTTGGGAGGCCATTTCTCTCCAGCGGGTGACAAAGTCGCTGAAGCTTTCCTTCTTGCCTTGCTTGGACATCTCCAGGTGTTTGCGGGTAATTTTTAAATCTTCATTGGACCCGTATTTATTCATGAACTCTTTGACGATATCTCCCTAAGTCTTTGTGTGGCGTCTCTCCAAATCAAAAAACCATCTCAGGGCGGCCCCCGTGAGAGTCATGTGAAAGGCTTGAGCCAACTCCGGCTCTCCACAACCAGACACTTACATGGATCTGATGTAGGATTAAAGATGGGTTTTAGGGGGCGTGGTTCCTGTGAATTTGGTGATGGAAGGGAGTTTGAATCCCTGGGGTAATCTTGCTTCCGGGTAGAGGGAGAAGGCATTCATATCTGTGATCTCGTCTGCTCTTTTTATTAGGGATACTCCCTTCTGTAGGACCCTCATCTGTTCCTTCAGCTTCTTGATTTCTTCACTCTCTCTTGACACCTCGTCGGGCTGTTCCCGAGCTATAATCGATTCTGCATACACTGCTTGAAGTCGGTTAATGTCTGGGTACTCATTAGGAGGGGCTACTGGGGTCGGGGGTGGAATAGGCCTCGCGGGAACTTGTGGCCATGGTTGGTATTGGGGATCAAGGCCTTGTTGGGGTTAGAGCCAGACGATGGGTGGCTCTTGTTGCTGATAAGTGGGGCCTGAATTCGGGGCCCATTGATTCTGATTGTTGGGGTCGGTCTAAACGGGACCGGCTATGATAGGGCCTGTTTGGGGTGAATTGGTTCCTTGGATTGGGGGAAGTACTTGTGATGACTGTCCTTGGTTTGGATCTCGATTCGGTGGTAGTCGTTCAAACCTTGGTGGTGCGGCTCGTTCGGCTGACAATTCTTCTATTCGAATTCGGGTACCCTGTTGCTCGTTCCTGAGGTTTGCTAGATTCATACTGACGGTCATTAGCAAACGATGCATTTCGGCTAAAGTTGGCTGAGCTGCAGACGCCTCGGCTCGGATCTGATTTGTCTCTTGATTCTCACGTCCGTCGGCCATTGCGGGTGTGCTTGGTCTTACTAGTCTTCCGGTATGATCTCGACTGGCCCAACCTTCCATAATGTCGTTATTTTACGGCTGTAGACGAAACCACGTGGCGAAGATGAAGGAATACTACGATGTGACTCGATTTTTGCCAAAAGAACCACTAAAAATTGCCGAAAAAAGACTCAAATTTTAAAATGGTGTTGTAAAGTAAGCCATAAGGTGGTACATCCCCTACGACTGTTTTAACAGGTGTTTTAACTGACTCGATCTTATATGCAGCGCAGGTGTACGAACGGTTAAGGTTTTAGGCACCCTCCTATTTGGCAAGACCTTGCGATATACCCCAAGGGCGAGTACGTGCAAGAGTCTTTTAATATACTTCCCGGGTACGTGAGTGTTTTCGTCACTCGATATACCTCGGGGGCGTACTTAGCCAAGGAGAGTGGAAGTAAATGCTTTCGGTTTATGTTGGCCCAAACAAGCCAACTCCCTACTCACTTATAATACTTCCGAGGGTTTGGGGTAAATTCACACTCATAGAACCAATGCATGATTTGTGAAAGTGCGTGCAAAGTTCGAAAGGTTGGTTTCACAAATATCATTATCTTTATTACGTATTTTTAAAAACTTCTATTTTTAGAAAAAAGGTTTCTTTGTCAATCAATTAACATAAGTAGGGAAAGCAGTAAAAGCAAGTTTTAACAAAATAAGCAAAAAGTCCACATACAAGAGTCTAGTTTTCTAGTGTCCCCAGCAAAGTCGCCACTATAAGAATCTGCAAATGCGACCCCCAGGTCTCGATCCCGTTCTTGGGCATCTGAAACGTCGGAGAGGATTCCGTCGTTCCATTTGCTTTTATCTGGGTTGATAATTCATATCAAGTGTCCCTATATTCTATTTCTAGATGCAAAAAGGGTTTGTTCAGAGTCGCCAGTACGTTTTACGAGAAAACGAACAAAATGGTTGTGTAAGAGAAAAGGCCTTTCTTTACACGTTTGTCTACGAAACCAGGATTCTATAGGGTTCGAAAACTATGTTACGGATTGGGAAGGTGTTAATCACCCATTCCGCCCTTTCGGTCTCTAGTGGCCTTATATGTTGAAAAACTTGGATGCTTTTACTGACAGTCTACTACTTTCCAAGTGAAAACCCTATTTTTTGGGGAAAACGGGAAAAGGATAAAAAAACCTTTGTGTTCCGAGATCCAATGTTTTTGTTTTGAAAGATGTAAATACGAGTGATAAAAAGTTGTTTTACTTCAAAGAGAGTTTTTCGTGTTATTTCTCGGATAATGACGGCTTTTCTCGGGTTTTGACTTATTTTGGAAAAGCTTGGATCTTTGTATTGGGACTAATTTCATATGGAATTAGAACTCTTGAGGGGAGTTCTACCAAACATATCACAGTCTATGAAAGAGATAGGATATACCGGATTTTTAATTCCTAAGTAAGTTTTACCGGTCCGGGTTTTGAAAACAGAATTTTATCCAGACGATAATATACTTACTCTTCTAGTTTTGCAAATGATTTTATCAGGGTCTTTTGTTTTGAAAATAGTAGACTATTTGTAACTTGGCAATAAGTTTATTCAAATAAAATGTGGACAGAGCAACGGAAGTAAAACGAGTACACAGATATCTAATGTTAAATACTAGAAGAGACTTTCTTTACCTTCCCGACGAGAATAATAATAAGAAAGAAAATATAATACGGCAGAGAGATCTCTGGCAATAATAAGCTTCTCATTCTTTAGATATTTTTGAGAATTCGATTCCAGAGACGGGACACGTCGAGTGTCGAGAATAGATTCGATGTTTCTTCAGAAATAAGACGATAATCGAGAATGCTTGACTAAAGACTAGAAAATCAGATATCAGCCAATAATTCTTCAATTCCAAGTTACTGTCTTTGAACCCTTGGGGGTGTTGGCCTATTTATACTGCTCGGGGAGGATTGTCGCGCGACATTTTTCCAAAAAGGGCAAGTGTCGCGCGACATAGTGTACAATGTCGCACGACAAACGACTGAAGTGATGTTTCTGACAGACTGATGTGTCAGAGAGTGGATGGTCTGGTGTCAGTGGGGATTGTCGCGCGACATAGTGGAGTATGTCGCGCGACATTCCACTAAAAAATATGTTTGTTTGGTCAACAAACCCTTTCGGGGCAGTTTCGAGTGCTCGGGTGGGTCTCGGACTCCAAAAGCAGTACTTATCGAAGGTCGTTTAGGGTTCTTGCGGGGGTCACGGATCGGGGTGTCTACAGATATGGAATTGCATTCTCGAGGGGACTGTATCAGATAAACAACACTTTACGTGAAAGACATAATGTATCTGAATTGCATTCATGTGTAAAATCGATGTACCGGTTTAGAACCGCACATTTGCACAATTTTGTTCATCTGGACGGTTGTTCTGTTTTACTTCTTCTACTTTTAAAAATGATTTTATTAGTGTTTTGAAAAGATATACATATATATATAGTTTGAAAAGCAATTGAACAATGATAATTAATTGCAAGTTTGTCCAACTAGAAATGGACATAACAGCTACTGCATTTTATCTCAACATTGCAAGCAATTTAATTTAAACAGTTAAGTGGATAATAGACTTAATTAAAAGAGAAAGTCAAATGATTACTTTCTCGATGATAAATGACATAAGAGAGAAAATGCAGTTGACAAACCTCTGGCTTGACAAAAATTAATATTCTGGGCGTAAAATTTATATTGAAGAGGTTTTCATTTCTAGGACCCTTATAAAATTTAACTAGAGTAAGATTCTCAATACCTCTAATAAAAGAGTAAGATAGTCTTTGCTAATAAGAACTATTAGGTCAATGGCTTAAAGCTCTTAAATGATTATTCACCTCCTCATTTTTCCTCCCTTTAAAAAACAAGCCTTAGGCCCTTATTTATAAAGAGACCCCATGCCTCACTTTTGGCTCCCAACCAATATGGAATGGCCAAAACAGGGTTAAAACAAGAACAAGCAAAAAAAAGAAAAAAAAAAGAAGCCACATGAAGGTGTGAAAATGTTAAACAAAAAGTCACTGTATCAACTCAAGCCCTAATTTTAAAAAAGAAAATAATTTAAGAATAAAATAAGAGTTCTTGTGAGAGTTGCAAATTAGAGTGTCTACAGTAGGTCAAAAATAAGTCATTAAAAAGTCATTTTGTTGATCCGGCCGAAGAGGCATTTTTAATTAATTTAGTGGATCTAGAGAGAAACTTTGATTGGAGCAAAAATAAGAGAGATAGGGAGAGAATTTCAACTATTATTTTACCTAAGTAAAGATCCAACTTATAAGAAAAGTCAAATAAACTCTCCCAACTCTAGATCTAAAGAGAAATCTATTAAGATAGAGCCCCAACATTTCAGCCATGAACATCCATTGATCCTTACAAAATATCAAAAAAATTATGATCACGATGGAATTGTTTTACTGTTGCAATGGTTTGGATCTAATATTCTTGAGTCTGTCTTATAGTTGTAATCAGTGTAAATATATTTTTCATGAATCTTGCGTAGACTTACATACGCCAAGATGTTAGGTAATGAAGAAAAAAAAATAGACAAATATTCAATGGTTAATATTTTCTAGAATTAATGGGAGAAAAAATCAATGGCCAATTTTCTACACATTCTAGAAAATGTTGATTTTTTGAATGGTTTGGTAAATTTTTTTCAAAACATGCTAACCAAGGATGTAAAATTTCAAAGTTGGTGGATGCTTGTTGGTGTATAAATAGGGGTATACTTGTATGCATTTAGGCATCAACAACAAGAGCTCTAAATTAAGAAGAGAGCAAAAAGAGAGAGTAGAGAGAAAAATTAGAAGTGAAGTGTTTAGGTGAGAGCTTTGCAGTTTCTAATTTTTTCAGAGTGTTGAGTGAGAAATAGAAGCAATTTTCTAGGTGAGAAAAATTGCAGTGTCTATTTTTGAGTGTTGAGAGATACACAGTGTGCGTGTATAGGTCTGCTGACCAATCTTGTAAACCACTCCTTTTTTTGATATAGTGAATTTGGTGCGCTCCGTGAATTAGTGGCAATTTGACGATACCACGTAATTTTTTGTGTTGTAAGATTGGTGTATTGTTGTGCCAAATAATTTTTATTTTGCAATTTTCTTTTGTTATTTATATCCCAAAATCCTAGTTGGAAACTAGTAGCATCTAGTTTGTTCTTAACACAAGAGGTCGTAAAACACCCCTTGCACCCCAATCACCCATTTACACTTCTTGCGGGACCATTTTATACTAAGTGTTCGTGTGATAAATGCGAAAGTGATTGGGAAAACTTCACCTAACATTGTCCCTCTGCCTTTTCGAACTCGACATAAAATGTGCTTCTTTGACGCTCTCGGAAAAGCCAGTCTTGTCCTTATGCGATGCTTGTGGTACACTGGTACTAAACACGAAGGCTTCTTTTATTTATGTATAACTTGTAACAAGGTTTGGATCTGTCGAGATTGTGCTTTGCTTCCGACAACAATCAAGCGCATTGATTTTTTCTCTAACAATTTTTTTATTAACTTCTATTCAAACCCAAATTTTAACAAACTTAATCTATCGTGTAAATTAACAAAAAATAGTTTTTGATTTTGTTAAGTAATCCCATTCACTGTACCCATATCTTTTAATTTTAAAGGAGCAAAAAAGGGAGAATCTTTGGGTTCCATCGCTTCCCGGAACGAATTCAAATCACAAAACTTTTGAACCCGGAGAATCTCGCTCATTCTATGACCACCACCAATCTACCATGCATCATCTCTCTCCCTCTTACACCACGTACCTTCGCAGCCATCTCTTGTCTCCGATCCCTCAGTCGTAAAATAACTGACCAAAAATTTGCGGTTTGAAGAACAATAACAACTCTACATCTAGGATTTCTTGATTTCGAAGGCAGTTAAATCGTCACACACCGAAGCCATGGATGTCGGGCTTTTTTGAGTTCCTGGGAATAAGCTTATGATTTATGACAATGGGTTAAATTAGACAATAGTTAGAATATGTCTGGAATTTTTTTTTTGTTTTGATAAATGGGCAGTTATTAATCCATTAATCGTAAATTCAACATCAAAGAATTTTTGATAAAAATAAAACCATAAAAGGTGCATTTACTTAGATAAATTATGGGTTCAAATAATATTTTTTTTCTCAAATATCGTTATGCTTGTGGAGGGCTAGATCAAGATGCCGGCGAAATTAAATGTCAAAGCTAGTAACCCCTTCTTCCTCTAGAAAGACTCTTCTTTTAACAATTAGATGGTCTCCTTTCAATTAATATTTTTCTAACAAATTTTTTTTTATAGCAAATTTTCAACTTCTCAATACAATAAATTGTTATTGCTATTGTCTTTTATCTTGTTTCAAAGGAATACCAAAAAATAATTCATTTAAATGAAAAATAGGATATATAGTTGATACCAAAGTAAGGAAAACCTAAATCTGTTAGCCGTATTGGAAAAAAATCATATATATATAAAGACTCGGGTCCAACATTTACATATGAGGAGGCCTTACTCCTTAGACCATCAATTTAGCGTAGCACGCAAAAGTTTAATTTCAATGGGGACGTGTGACAGACGTGCAGGATGTGAGTTTTGAGATTTTAATTAGCCAATTTCTTCTTATACAATATTTCTATTTATTTTAAAAAAAAAAAAAATAGGTGAAGGAAGGTTACTGCATTTCAGGAAAGGGAATGATAGAAGGCTTGATTGCTAGGAAGTTGTGGATTTCATCTCCTTTTTTATAAGATTTATAATATTTCTAAAGAAAGAGTTTTTAAACCTAAATAATTTTTTTTTTTTAAAGTACACTATAGTATGCTTGTATATGGTCGTGCAAAAAACCTGTTTAAAAACATCATTAATTGGCGGAGGTCTTTCCGTCTTTATTTTTTAAAAACATCATCAAGTTAGGATACTCAAAAAAAGTTGGACTTTTACACAAATTCACCAATATGACGTTTGTATCCATATGTTAAATTCGATTTCTCCATTACCAATTAGATATATGATATACTCAAGTATATAATAATTTTCTTTATATTTATAAAAGAGGCTCTAAAACTATTAAAAGATTCTAAGTGAACATGACACTAAAATTGAGATACACAATTTAGGACATTTAAAAAAAAAGGGTGAATTCTTAATTTTGGATATCATAAATACGGGTAAGTAGCAAAAATGACCCCTAAAGTTTGACCCAAATTTCTCGCTCGCCCTAAAATTCAATTTTAGGTTGAAACATTCTTAAAGTTTTTAATTTCAGTCGAGGCATCCTTATAGTTTCAAATTTTAGTTTAAGCATATTTAAAGTTTCTAATTTCAGTTGAAACATCTTTAAAGTTTCTAATTTTGGTTGAAGCGTCCAAAATGCCCCTTAAAAGAGTAGCTTGTAACAATCACTCACGTTTTCAATCCACGTTCTTAATGGGTGTCCAGTTTTGGACGAATTAGGGAAAATTAGAAACTTTAAGGATACTTCAACTGAAAATTGAACTTTAAGGACGAGTAAGGGATTTGGGTCAAACTTTAGGGGTTATTTTTGCTAATTACCCCATAAAAAAATACTGCATGACTATGTTATGTCCCATTCCTTTTTAGATATAATAAATTTAACTATTAAGGCTTAGTTTGATTACAATATGAAAAATTAAAAGAAAAACACTTGATTTATCTGAGAGGTTGAAAAATAAGTTGAGGCATGTGATAAAAATAAGTATGAGATATATCACTACATGCCTCAACTTATTTTTCAACTTTCACACAAATCAAGTATTTTTCTTTTTATTTTCGATACTAGTATCAAGCGGAACTAAAAGAAATAATTAAAACTTAATTCCATAAATATTGTTTAAAGTGAAAGCTTCTATCCTTTAGGGGTCATTTTTGTTAAAAATGTTAATGATAGGGTGAAAGTTGGGTGATAAAAATATTGCTAAAACTTTAAAGTGGAAGTTTCTTTTTTTAGGAGTTAAAATGTTAATAATATAAAGATAGGCTGAAAGTTTTTTTTTTGTTTGAAAACGGATGAAAGTTAGTTATTACAAATATTAAAAGTTTATATGGTCAAAATAGTTCAACCGAATATGTAGCCAATTAGTCTATAAGTTTACCAGTCACGGACAATTAGAAGAGTATTTTCCGTTTTTATAAGTAATAGAGGTATAAAAGTCTTTAACATTTCAACTCTATCTCAAATCAATACATGTGTTCCTAATTTTTAATCGACGTTTGGGCAAAATCAATTGATAAGTTAGAGATTTAAGGGGTTAAATACCTCTGTTATTCTAGGAAATAGGCAATGACACACACGTGCGATTTCCATTATCGATTTCAACAGGGACAGCTACAATTTTACTAATTGTAGTGATTTGTATAAATGTTTAGGATTTTATGTGGTCGAGGAACAGAAACATTAATTGCGTACAAAAATAAGACGCTAATTTTTAGGGGACAAAAGTGTTATATAACACTCGTGAGAGGTGCGTT